>OU343222.1:128227145-128372087 GCA_910596185.1 Chrysanthemum makinoi
GAATATCACTCAACCTTTTGTGTTGATCTTTTAAGCATGTTTTATCTCGTGTATTAAAAGGCTTATAGCTAACTCTGAGGCTTTTTAAAGTGGCATGGCATGGTCATAGATGACTCTCGATGCATATGGGGACCATATTTGTAAATGGGCCATTTTCCAAACAATTCAATTGTAAACTTTGTTTTACTACTAAATAAATGAAATATTTTACCAAAAAGCCTATTATTTTTCATTGTGTTATGATCCAACTGAGTAGCATCCCAAAACTTTTTTTCTTCCACAAGAAACCATTTTTGGGGGTGTTACATATACAAGAAGTCATTGAATTGATCAATGATTTATAACGTATAATGGGATTATAACAGCTTATGTTTTCTTGATGAGACATGGATATGAAGTGACTTGGTTAAAAAGTACTTGTGTTATAAAGCATGCAATTGGCTTGGAAAATCTATTATACCATTAAGTTGACTTAGTTGGTAAATAGGTAAGCCAAAAGGAATATGTTTATCTTATATATTGTTAGATTGTCTTACAATATTAATTCTAATGAATACCATGTTCAGTTAGGTGAATCAAACTCTATTTGATTTGTTTGATTCAAGATAACCATAACTTCTTTCTTAAAAGGTAACAAGGTTAGAAAATTGAGTATGGATTGAATATACTCAATATGACTCCAACCTAGAAGATTGATAAAACACAATTTTATTATGGAATGTGATGAATCACATTAAGTTTTAAAATTGAAGATTCTGAATTTGTTAAACTACTTATGAATAGGTTATTAACAAACCAAAAGTCAGGAATTATCAATGTGTATTTGTAATGTCCCAAAAAGAAAACAATGTAGTTTTGCTCTAATTGCTAAGTATATATAGATAGTCTATATATATTACAAAAGGCAAGTTGGAGTTTTTTTTTATCTTGAAAGATAAAATTAAAAGATACATAATCTTCTAAAACACACTATTAAATATCATTATGAGGTTAGACATGTAAATGATAGACCTCATGATGATGGAATTTTCATTCATAGACCTGCAAGGATATCTCAGATATTTGATTTATATGCCGAAGAACATGAGTAATGTGATTATAGTAAACCTAATAATCATTATGATGGATTACCAAATATTGAATTGGGTAAATTACTCATACTATGAATGTTAAAGATGCTGTCCATAAAGATAATCAATTTTGGAAATTTGGTTTATCTTAATAGTTAGACTAGAGAATGGAAATGAGTTCTTCAAAGAGATGAAAAACCCTAATGGTTTGAATTTCTATGTAGAAATCATATGGACAAAATTTGTACACATATTTAATGCATGTTTTATGACAAGATTATTAATCATACTTAAGTAATTAATTATGATTGAATATTCTTTTCTAGACACATTAAATATATAAAGATGATAATTGTCATACTTGTTTTCATTAATATGAAATATGACAATGGAATATCAAAATTCTTTCTTGAAGAAATTACTTGAGCGAAGACGGATGTAGTAAGTCTTAATTTGGAATAAAACTTCACTTGTAAGATTTAAGAATTAAAACATATAACATTGGAATATATGTGTTTATTATCAATAAACATGTGCAGTAAAATAAATGATTCTAATAAAACATGATATATCATTTGGGAAATGGATACATATCTTTTGACAAGATAGAACACGAATAAAATCTAAGTTTGACATGTAGATTCATCATGTACATCATGTAGTGTATTCAAATTGTTGTATCATTCTTGAATGATAGATGATTTGACAACATTGATATCTAATTAAAAGTTATTAGATAACTTGTGTAATGAATATTCTAATAGAATTACATCCTCAGCCTGGAATTGCTCCTAGATTCTATGGATGAACAATATGTCAATTGTTGTGCAAATTGTCATCAGCTTCAAACTTGAAAGTTTGGAAGACATCAAACATTACACAATGAGATATTAAAGTTTACGGAGTTTTAATGAGCATATTGTTGTTTGTATACAATGATGCTGGTTTAATTGCGATGGCACTCAATACTAGTCATGGTAAGATTACATCCTTATTAATGGCCATGTGAACTAGTTGTGCTACTAAAAGCACAGTTGCATTATACATTAAAAGAAGAAGAATACTTTAAACTTAAAAATGTTTGAAACTTTAAATTGTCATAAATTGGTGATAAAGGATGTCACACACTTTATGAATTATTATGTGGATTGTTGAATGCACACGTACAAGGACTTCATTAAGTGAATTCTTGAAATAAGTATTCTCAAAATTACGATAGATCAAGTTGGTTGATTTATGCCTTGTCAACAAGTATGATTGTCATTACTTGAGGCATAATTCATCAACTGGAATTTTCATGCATTGATCTATTTGGTATTTGGATAAGGGATGTTAAACAATTGTTATAATAAATCAAATACTTGGTATGTTTGATTTTATAATATATTGTATCCTATATTTGCATGTTTAACCCGTGAATAAATTTATTTATTCTAAATCGTCCGTTGTCAATTAATGATATGGAGTATCATTAAACTAAGACAAATATGAGATATGGTAGAATATACTTGAAAGTATATTGATGAGAATGCATACCACTTTCGGATGATATTCAATGAATTGAATATAGGACTTATCCCAACTACATGAATTTACTTTATGGATATTGTTATTAAGTAAATCATGAATAGTTATCCACGAATTTGAGAAACCGTGATAAGTGTCATGAATGTAGTGCACTGTGGAAACAAAGATTCATAATGAACCGTAGTCATAAGGGTTGTTTCCCTGCTTGCAAAGTTTATGGGTTATTCTTGTAGTCAAGATAGAATTTGTTCTTTCAAATTTATTTGAAGTTTAATGTTGTTGGGCCCTCGTAGGTGGATGACAAGATGTTTGCATCGGTCATGCCAAAGATCTCCCCGAATATGTTCAAGATTTAATCTTGCTCAATCACTTATAACGAGAAAATGTAATGGTTGAATAAAGAATGACTTAATTCCATATCTTTATTTAACATGGTATTAGAAACAAAAGGATAATAATAATGAGAAATCATTAAAAGGTTTTCCGGGAGCCTTGCTCGAGTTGTACCGAGGCATCGTGTTGCTAGACGCTAACCGATGTGATCACACTATTAAGATATGTCCAAGTGGTAGTTGTTGGTTTAATGGACAAAATATTAATAGATGTGTGTTAGGATCGAACTCGAGACCACGGGATTGCACACTTTACTTATGAGAATTAAAGTTATAATAATTAAATATAAAATGTTATTTTTAGTTATTATTTACACAAAACGATAACTAACGCTAAGTAATTAAACGTAATGAACTAACGGTCGTTAAATGTTATAGGAAAGGACTAAATATGAAAATTAGATGTCAAGAAGTTCTTGAAACCTTATTGGTTTCTAAACAAATCGCTTAATGCTACCATAACCCAATCCTAGCCTAAATTGGACTCTAAGTTTCTACAAGTATAAATACAAGGCTTAGCTCATTATTATTTACTCTTGTACACCCAAACCTAAAACCTAAACTTGTTTGTGTGTTTTTTAGTCCCAGACGATCGATCTCTACTCCTAGGGATCATTACTTTGTTTTTCCCTAACAAATGTTTTGTGTTAATTAAACTAGCATTTACTTTAATTCGCTAATAGTCGCAGTGTACAAGAACGCGGTACGATCACACTATTGATTGTATCTTAGATTGAATTACAAAACTAAGTAATGGGTAATTCACATAATCCTATAAACCCTAATTAGGGTTCATCCAATTGCTAGTTTTGTGGATTTGATTCTTGTTCGGCTAGAATCAAGAAAGGTACGCATATTCTTGTTTATGTTAATTAATTATTCGTTAATCTTTCATATACGCTTCCGCATGTATACTTGATGTTTATTGTTTATATTTATGATTAGTCATGTTATATAATTCCAACAATAACCTCTACTGAAAATTTCTTTTGCCACTTATATAAGAGCATTCCTTTACTATCCAGTTATTTTGGTTCTCTATATAATTATACAAGAACACGAACCTTTTATCATGGTTTAACAAGTCCACAAGAATAATGGATTAAAGAAGCTGACATATAGTAACATAGACACATACACAAGCATATATCTACCTATATTATAAGCAAGAAGCCCCTTATTACTGTATAGCCCCTAAAAAATGACATGTGTACACTAATAGTTCGATACTATTCTCCCCACTTAAACTGGTACCTTCTCTTAATCCCACAAACAACTTATGTTGACTAACATGCTTTCACCTTCTTCTTTATCTTCTCTTCCATATATAAATATTTTGGGCTTCTTACATCACGTTGCTATTTTGTTACTGTACTTTACAAGTACTTGTGATGATGATGATCACAGGGGCTTGGGACACACAACTAAATGGATTAAGCAATATATAGAGAGAACGAGTATGTCTTGAATGACCTTGTTCTTATTTATTTATTTATTTATTTATTTTATTATTTTTTTCGCCTGTAACTTGTTTTCCCAGCCCATGGAGATGTAAGATCGATAACATTGGTGGTAAACAATCGCGAGCAACAAACGCCCGCAGTGTGTAACTTTTTATAATGAACTCTTAGTTTATTTATAGTTACATTAATCTATTAAGAAAACGTATAGCAGTAAGTTACCTTATATATGCTATTTGTATTGCATCCTTTTAATAATCATGTATCATGAACGAAAATGTACATTAATAAGTTATGTTGTTAGTCAATAATCATGTACGATGATTACGAAATATAGTTTAATTTATTACATGTTAACTACAACACGTGATTCAACTATCATCATGATTTGCATCAAATGCTTCTTAACTTTGGTACATTGATATAGATTGTGTTAAAGATGAAAGTTTGTTAATTATACAGCTGGTTTCAAGTTCAAGTTTGGATCCATGTTCTCATTCAGTGTTCAATGCCAACTTATGTGTCCAAGTCAACATGTTAATCTCAGCTCAAGTTATCAAGTTCAAGTGTTTCATCTATAGAATTCAAGTCATTAGATTACTTGTCTTAATCGACGTGGTTTTAAGGTGATAAGATGCCTAAAAAAAAGTTTGTATCATGAGTACGTATCTCAAGTGTATTATTATCACCGGCGAATTATAATCTTAAAGTAATAAATAAACTTGCAGAACCAAAATATAAGGGAATTGATACTCACACCACATTTTTTTATTCATGCACTACTATGTGTGCACTACAGTATTGTACAGTACAATACTGTAATGCACAATTAATGATGCATAAATCAAAAAGTGTGGTGTGAGTATCACCTCCCAAAATATAACCATACAAGAAAGAGTTACTCGTATAACTGAGATCATCATTGTGTAGGGGATGGCTAGAAAGTAGCAATGTACAAAAGTCAGGTAAGACTTTGACTTTATGAATGTAGTGATATGTTTTGCAGCAGTGTTAATGTGTCACCATGTTTTCTTGTCAATTATAGTTACTTATGTATAACTTTTCATTAATATGTTATATGTAAACCTATATATTTAATATAAATCGTTATATGTAAACCTATATATTTAATATAAATCTATATTCTCTTATACGTATGTTTCTTTATAAAAAAAAGACCGAAAGAAACAAAACACTACAATACATCAAATGCAATCCGAGTTTTTCACTTTTTCAAATGTGGTTACTGCTATAGCAAAAGGGAATTTGGTTGATAGTGATGAGACATGTCTATTGTATGGAGTATAGAGCAAGCCAACCAAGTTAAAGGTGGCATGGTTCATCTAGTCACATAAGTCAATACTATTTCTAATATTATTAAAAAACTTGTTGTAAGCATTGATAATGTTACTATATGTCGGTTTCTTATGTTGCGTTGTTAAGAGGTGTGTTATGAATCATGATTGAATTGTATTTAGAGTAACTATCTTACTAACCTTAAACTTGTTATATAATGATGTTTCTATAGTACTCCGTATAAGTTTTATTATCTATCTCATCTCCACACATATACAAATTTATTTGTGCTTTATTATTCAAATATGATATATATGTACTATTTTTTATAGAAAAAAGTTCAATTCTTGGGCCGTGCTTAGCACGGCAAAAAATCCCACCTAGTGTATATAAATAAACAAAAAGTTACCCCGAGCCAAAATCACTATAGGTCTGGTCAATAAGTCAATGACACTTATAGCGACAAAATGTCGTCGCTATAGATTTTGTCATGAAAGTTTATCCGAAAGTCAAAAAAGTCAAGTCAAACCCATGGTCTCTAAAAGTAAAATACGTGGTCAACTAAAAGTAGAAAATGTTGTAGTGAGATGTTTGTTGTACCTCATTTACTTTTAAGTAAGTTGATTAGGGTTGTGCATTGTTTTCAACGGGTTAATCGAGTAAATTCTAAGAAATTAGCCAATAAAACGTCGTTCAAAGGTTGGATGGCTTCAAAGTTGGCCATAGTGTTATATAAATCGATATAGCCAAAGAATGTATATAGCTGATTGTTAAGTTATGCCATTATAGTGCTTCTTTTTGCATTATAACAATTTTCACAGTGGTCACTAGATGAAAGTAAAATTCAATGTGACTTCCTATGTAGTATAGTGCAAAGTAATTTTGTCAAGTATATGTGCATATCATTATACACCCTGGTCGAAGCAACCCATTTAGAAAATAATACAATTTATGGACGTTAACTTCAACAAAGTATACTTTTGTGTAGACATGTTTGTCTTCTCTATTTTCTATTCAGCCGGCCGTTGTAACAAAGACATGCCTTGGCTTTTCCGTAAATGCTGAAATGACGACCAACTGATGCATAGATTTATCATGACATTATATTGCATTAATCCATACATAACATCAGTAACATTCTAAGAGTAATATCTTGTGGTGGTGCAATGGGACGAGTCAATGGATATTCATCAACTGAAAACGAAAAGCCTAACAAACAGCCAGAACCTAGCCAACAACCGACACCACTTCAACCTTTGGTTCAACCTTCTGAGCCACAACTTCAACCTTATGTTGAATATTCTGAGCCACAGTCACAGCCTCAGCAGCAAGAAGGAGTCACAACGACACCTGCCCAAGCACAACAACAGATTTATATACAACCACAGATATACATACAACCACAAATCCAAGTACCCCAACCCCAACCGCCCACTTATGTTCAAGCTCCTCCAGTGGGTTCGGGCTATTATACGTACCCTGCTCAAGAATGTCACCACCCAGAACCAATATATACCCCTCAACAATATCATCACCAGGTCTGGTCAACTGGACTGTTTGATTGTCTAGAAGATCCTGAAAATGGTATTTTTTTTCACTTTATTTACATGATTCACGCATTATACTCCTATCTACGTAGACCTTTATCTGGAATGGTCTAGCGGTAGATCTTATACCAGAGCATAGAAATTAGGATCTTTATGATTGTGCTAACATTTGGCAACAATTTAGAAAGAAAAAAGATATTGTTCTTCGGTAAAAAATGGAACAAACCAATCTAAAAGCATTTCAATGAAGGACATCGAATTAAAAGGATACACATATTTAAAAAAACAACCTTCAACATATTTAACATGGATTTTGTGACAATCATTTAGTTATTGCTAAATAGCTGAATACAAAAAGAGTACGTCTGCCTTTCATTCTGTTTTGGATGTCAAGTGTACTCAGCTTGAGTTCTACAAGTTTCTACTTGGTATTAACAAATGAGTTTTGATTCGAAATCAAGCTCAGCGGGCAATATAAGCGCATCCCAATGTCAATAACATCGATTAAAAATTTTCTTTTTGCCACTTCAAATATCTGTTCCCTTTCTGTTCAATAACGGTTTTTATATAAAAGCAACACTTTTCAAATTATTTTGGTCCTCTATCAAATACTAGCATGTTTTTTGGTTTTTGTCTGCTTTTAAATAGACATACACAGAAACAAGAATCCTATCATGATCCAACTAGTCCACAAGATTAATGGATAAATTTTAAGAAGCCGATATATAGTACCAATGCATTCATATCTTACACCTGAAAATATAATCTCAAAACTTTATAAGAAGCACAACCTTTATGGGTTATATGCATAAATTCAGTCACATAGACAAGCATATATGTATATAGATAAACAAAATTACCACCCCTGAGTATGTGTGTATGATTAGACATCCTTCATGATATTAAAAAACCATCCGTGTTATAACTTACCTGATCATTCATCGTATTTCAGCTATCATTACTTTATGTTGTCCTTGCGACATTCGACACAAGTGGCAGAGATGCTTGACAATGGAGGAACTTGTAAGCATATATATACTATATAGAATGACTAAGGGATAATTTTATATATACCCAATTTGAACAAGAAAATGCCATATATACCCAAAATACAAGTTTTGAATGCATGATGACAATGTAGTTAAAACGTGTTTCGGGTAAATATGACATTATGGTGTTTAAGCCGGGTAAATATGGAATTGACCAGATGACTTAAACACTACTAGTTTATTAAGATGACTCATGGCAGCATTATTTATTCTGAATCAGCTTGTGAGACAGCCGGATGTGTCTACACTGCAATAGCCTTAGTCATTATGCGCCCATGCATATATTCCTGCACATATAGAGCCAAACTCAGAGGTCGCTTTTGGACCTCGATGAATCACCTGCATCTGACTGTGTCACTCACTTGTGTTGCGAGTATTGTGCTCTTTGTCAAGAATACAGGGAGCTTAATAATAGGGGTTTGAATCCTTCTGCTGGTAAGTCTTTTGAAGCCCTATCTTTCCACAGGATGTTTGCATGTTTGTTTCTAAAGTGATTTTAGTCTTGAAGAAGTTAAAGAAAAAAATATGCAAATCAAGAATTAGTTGTTTAAAGGAAATGCTAGTAAGGTAGTCTTATATATGGTTGTTTCAGTAATCTGCTTTTTACGACAAAATTCTACTGAACTATACTTATACAATAAAAATGATACTTAATTGTGAACCATAAATCTAATGTTAGTGGTAAATCCACAAATTGCTGATAGGAGACACAGGCAAGGACACGCTAGATAATTTGTAAAGCAAGCAGTACTCAAGATGATATAACATAGATTCATCTTTAGAGAAAATGAAGTTCAAACTTTTGATATTTGGTCATTTATATCATAAAAACTGATGCATCAAGGTTAGTGCTGACTACCTTTCTGTCTACATCAATGACATGTTTGGGATTCCCAAACAGATAGTTTAATTTTTTAATTTCTTTAGAACGACAACTAACTATCTCACAATTTATACACCACAACTATCTCACATGTCCTAGGACTTGAACCTGCTACCTTTTAGTTGGGGAGCTTCTCACACAAGAAGGGGTACCATTGGGACACAAGCCCTTTGGTACAGATAGTTTAATTTGAAAGGCTAACAAAGTAAAATGATCGTTGCAGTAACTTTTTTTCTTGTACAAATGTAAATTTGATTTTTTTGAGACTTTTCACAGGCATTGTTGCTTTAGGGTGGCAATTGAGTTTTTCACAAAACGAGTTAACTTTGTGATCTTTGTGTAGGATGGATGAACATTAGCAGGAATCAAAGCATGCACCAACAGCAACAATATCAACAACATGGAATGGTTGCCCCTCAGTACCAAACCATGCGACAAAGCTAATATTTTCCGGGCCGGTGCCACTGATCAAGTACATGAATAGGCTTATATAACTGTGCCTTCACGCATTTGGTTGATTAAGTACATACATCTGAATCATCCAACAAGGATGGGCAAGTGGTTATGTGTTAATTATCAACGAAATCAAAGCACAGTTGTTGATATGAATTGTTACAACAATTGATTGTGACTGCTTTGGTCTTTTTGTTTGTACAATAAATATCAAATCATTGCGTACGTAGTAAAAATAAACAAGCGAGGAACAATTTATGCGACACCATTATCTAATATGCTGTACAAATCTATGTTAAAGATTCACGAAGGTTGAAATTTAGCAGATACCATTTACAATGGAGTAACTGTAAAACATTGTAGAAAATTAGGACAATCACATAATATGATTGTTCTTACTGAATTCTATTTATCAGATTCAGTATAATCGAAACCCTCTGATATGACAAATAGACTTTCTTATTATCTTTTTTTTCCCTAAACAAATATTGATAAAATGTTTGTGATTATAACTTTTTTTGTTTTTGTTTTTTACTTTGTTATATTGAAATTTAACCATCAGTACATACTCGCCATTGCCGCAGTAAACCATTGCTGGTTCTTCAGCAAAAGCTCTAAGCAATGGTACTGCAACTTGTGAAATCATTAGGGTGCTCAAAGTTTTAATGAGATACAATACTAATAGTAGCAAGAGTGTGTATCTAACGAGAAGAATTATTGAAGTGAGAAAAGTGAGAAAAAATTGTAGACACATATTTTAAATAAGAAAAAATAAATAATAGAAAGATGCATATATTTTTGTGAATGCATCTAATATTTGTGGTTGTGGTTTCTTCTCATCTTAATTATATTTCTCATTTGATTCTTACTCATACTAGTAAATCCGTGAATGTAATGAATGTACCGAAAACTTATACTTATAGCAGCCTTATCCTTAAACCCCGTATACGTTTTTTTTAAATATATCTAACTTGTAAGGGCATCCACCTTTCTAAATGTTTATATACTTGTGTAATGACATTAATCTATAAACCTTTTTATTTTATAAACCTATCCCCATTATGTATAAACCTTTCAAGCTTTATAAACATTTCACATAATTCAAATGCATTAAATTATGAAAATGTTCAATATCCTAGACATATTCATTCCACACAAGCTTGAAATGGATGTTCACTATGGTTTACGAGTTTTTAAACCTCTTCATAATTTTATAAACCTCTTCATAAACCACTATAGTGGATGTCCTAAACCATTTTAAGTTACACCAATCACAATGAAGAATTATCCTTATACTTATTGCTAGCAAAAAAATATTTAGCTGATGATTTTTACAAAAACCAACTTAAAAAGGACAATAAAAAAAATCAACCAAAATAAACCTTAATAAAACATCCATGCAAGCTAATAACAATATTTTTCATAAGTTTGTAAAACCATAGTGTATCGTGCGCTGATATTATTGGTATTAAGTATCGGCATAATATGGTGCACGATATTTTTGTTGACATCTATTATTGGTCGAGGATTTCGGCTCGTAAAGAAGTTGATACTGGGTTTAGGGGAGAAAGGGATAAACCCTTACATCCAGATGATATGTTACTATACTCGTGAGACAAAGGGCTTGATGTATATGTCGATCTGACAGGGTCATCACCCTTGACGCAAACTGGTATGATTGATTTTCTGTATGGTTGGTATGTGCTAAAACACATACCTTTTCTATATCAAAATAGACCCAAAATAACCAAGAAAGAGCCGTTTATTGCTAATATTTGTGGTTTTCTTGAGTTTGTGTTTGGTAATGCGCATTTGATATAAAAAACACAAAAGGAACCAAATCGCACATAACCGAAAGCACGAGAGATTAAGAGAGCTTAAGCTGAAGCGGAGGTCGAATTATGCATTTATGAAGATTTCTAATCTCCGAGGATGATTTGTGAAGATTTGATCAAAGTTTGAAGAAATGTCGAAATAACCGAACTTTCAAAGAAATGACAGAAAACACCTTCAAGTTTCAAAAGTTGCAAATTCAGTCCCTGGTCTATTGAAGAATGACAAGTTCAGTCCTTGGAGGATATTTTCAGATTCACATGATTGGTCCCTCAAATATCCGGATATACATCTTGGGTCCCTATGGTTACTAGTTCATTATTATCCCAAGTCCAATATACAAACCAATCACTACACATTATCCAATCCATTATCCCACGGCCCAACATCCAAATCCAATCCAGTTACCACAACCCGGCCTCCCTTAATATACTATACCCGACCTTTTAACCCCCTGACCCGCTATTTTGACCCAAGTCAAACACAAGGACCCGGTCAACCTCCCTTTGAAATACATTAAACAAATAAACAAACGCGCCCCACAGTAACCTTGACCCTTTCTTCCCCAAACACCCAGTTACCCACCATTTTACCACCACCCAAACACCAAACATAGTACTTAGCATCTTCCCAAGCTTCTAGACCCAGCTGACATGTCAGATAGATGCTTACGTGGCCAAACCAAGCTCTCCCATTGGCTGCTACACCTCATCAAAGGAAATAGAGCTCTATGATTGGTATGATGACAGAATGAATGTGGTCAGATAAGCTTTCTAGGAGCTTCTGAAAGGATCCCAAGGCCTCTCTTCTCAGCTATAAAAAGGACCCTTGGCTCACATTGCAAGTCGTCCAATTCCTTAAGTCTTAGAGGAATTTTGACCATTTTAATTCCTGTCACTCTTTCATATTTTCAGTAGTTTAATAATTGTAATTTCAAATTAAGCTTTGTAATCTCATTTTGTTAATGCAAATTTCTCATCTTCCCATTTACTTCTCAAATTTGCTTTCAAAACTGTTTATTGTTTAAAAATGCTTAATCTCTGTTTGAATGAGCTCACATAAGCTTTAATAAGCTTATGTGAAGTTAAGTGAATTGAATTGTTCTTAAGAGTCGGGTTTTGACATTAGTCAACATAAGTCAAACGGGTCAAATTTGAGAGTCAAACTGGTTGGTTCAATTGCTTTCGTGTAGTTGAGTAAGTTTCATATCGCTTTTAGACATAATCTTATCGTGTTTTAGTAAGTTTTAATGCATTTTGGAAGTTTTAGGGGTGTTTGGATTGCTGATAAATGTGTTAGAGGTTAAATGATAGTAGTAGTTCAGTTGATTTAGGTTTGATATAGTTTATTGAGTTCATGGATGTCTTTGTTTTGCGCCTATTATTATAAAAAGTCAAAAGTTTGATCTCATCTCATTAAGCTTAACCTCGTTGAAAACAGCTTTCAAATCGTTCTTATAGGTTTAGGATTTGATAAGCAAGCTTGTTAAAGTCTTATTACATCATATTTCATCCATTTCAGTCATACATTTGCAATTGAATCTCAAGAAAGTCAAATCTTTAATCTATTTTCCAAAGTCAAACCTGTCTCAAATATCGGTCTTTTCAGATCTTACAAAGAAGTGCACCATGTTCATTTCAAGTAGATGGGGTCTTATCATTTGTTGATAGTCACTAGGTGGTCTTTAGAACCATAGTTTTGGTTTTCGCTTTAGCTTATTGAATAAGCAGCAAGAGTAGAAAGTAGGGGGGTCACCACCGCTCTCGCATCAGCAAGCATCCGTCCCATAAGTGCCTCCTTTGTTTTGCTTTCAAACTTCTTCACCTTAAGTCCTTATGAGTCGATAATTTGGACAAATGATCTTCGGTTGGTGGGCTCGAGTCCCACACTTTTGGTTTTCCCTTAAGCTTATTGAATAAGCAGCATAACCGCTAAACAGTGGGTTAGGTCATCGTTTGTTGAATTAGCATTTAGCTTAAATTCTTGGTAATCTGCTTATTAGGAGTTAGGAGTAGCTTTCATTAGTTGCTATTAGCTTATCTCAGCCTACATTAGCCTGCTTATAGTTTGGTAGCTTAATTTACTCTTTAGCTTATTTTCAATGGCTTATTAATAAGCAGTTTACACATCAGTTGCATTTTCATCCACATAAGCCCATGTTTTTCTATTTTTCATAGCTCTAGAATAAGATTTTAGAATTTCCCTGAATTTTTTATTATTTTTGGTCACTGTTCACTATTTTTCTTGATTAAAATCAGTTTTTATTCACTTTTAATTAGCTTTTATTGCAAATAATTAAGAAAAAGTTCCAAAAAATAATTTTTCAATTTTCTCAGTTTAAGAAAAATATAAAAAGCATAAAAAATAATTTTCCCTATTTTTTCCCTTTTCATTTGGTATTTTTCACAATTTAAATTAGATTTAAATAGTTTAAAATTAGTAGAAAACAAAAATAATCAAAAAATAAAAAATTAGTTTTGAAAATTCTCTTATGTTATTTTAGATTTTAGAAAATAGTTTCATATTTTTCCCTTTGATTTTCATAATTTCTAGTATTTTAATTTAGTTTTAATAGTTAATAATTAGTTTTTAATTTTAATAAAATCCAGAAAAATTCCTAAAAATAGTTTTAATTAATAATTAGTTTTCTAATATCATTTTTAGTAGAAAAGTAATTTTAGGTATTTTTAGGATTTAGAATAGACGTACTTGCATTTTATTTTGCTTCGCTTAAATTCTCAGATTGCTTTTAGTATAGATTTGAGTAGTTTGCCTTAATTCTTAGGATTTCCCATAGATTTTAGTTCCATATGCTTTCCTTATCCCGTAGTTTAGATAACATCATTTTATCCTTCTCTTATTCAAACTCCGATAATCGAGACGAGTTGGAAATTCCATTCAACCCTCGCTCGAATCGATCCCTGCTCAAACCTAACACGTTTGAGTTACCCACATACTACTTCTTCTCTTATTATTGATCAGTGTCCCAACCGTTTTAAGTTTCTTACGGTTAGTCATTCACAAGTGGCTAGCTTGTGTGAGTTAACTTGACTTGCTTTGGCACCGATATCATTTTACCACGCCTTGAGGAGGTTTAGCGAAGTTTTCAGATTCCGCCTCGAATCGCGTGCATTTGAAGATCCTTCCCCGAGTGAAGTTACCGTTGTTTTTGTAAATATATCTTTTCAAAACCCAAAAGATTTTCCTTTTCAAAATATGTTTTCTAAAACCCAAAAATATTCTTCTTTACCATCCGATTTGATAATTCTTTCCTCTTATCCCTCTTTTATGATTAATTCTCATGGAGTCTCAAAATTTCTTTCAACCCTATTGCTTTAATTGTAGAGATTTATTAAGAGATGATTCACTTTGTGAACGTTGTTTTTGCAAAGGGTGTGGATTTTATCGCGAATCTTGTATGTGTCGCCTTTTGAAGAACCAACCGGGTATCAAGGACGTTTCCATCGATTTTGAAGAAAGATTTGAGCGACGTCAAAACCACATTGAAAGCATGCTTCAAACTTTATTAAGCCGCATTCAAGCTCGGCAATGTGTTAATGAGGAACCCGTTCAAGTTATGGAAGACGATCACACTATTCCGAGCTACCCAAGAACCCACCGAGTCACTTGAGACGCATTTTTGAATGTCGGCTTTTCTTAACAACATTGAAAAACTTGAAGCATTATCAAAAAATTTGAAATGTAAGCTTGATGAACCCTCGATTCCTACTCCCTCCCGTGGGGAGATGGAACATATTTCTGAACCTAAGGTGATTCCCGTTTGTACTCGACTCTAATCCAAGAATTCTAGAATCGATCCTCCTCTTTCACTTATCGCTATTACGAAGTTTGTCGAAGTTACAACAAAACAGAACGAAATTATGAGCTTAAAACGATTTCTAAACGAAAGAACCGAGACCACAACGAAGCTGGAACTTGCTAGCTCTAAGAGCACACCACTTGTCCCACCTCCTAATTCTTATCCCTCTCGTCTGAGCCTTTCATTTCCGACCCTTCCTCTCTCGTCACCGGTTAGAAGTGACGCCATTTTGGAAGAGGTCGATGATCATATTTCTACGGACATCGTTGAACCCGTTGATTCTCTCATAATGGGGGATGAGCATCTTAGTACTATTCTAAAACGGAAGTGACTAGTGTTGAGATCCTTATCCCAATCCCAAGAGAGTCTGAGGTTGTTGATGATATTTGTGATGAGCCTTCTCTTGATATTTCTAACGATCATGATGAGATGTTCTCCGATTCCGATGATGATTCTTATGGAGACATCGACAATAATCGATTTACCTTCCGAGCTGTTCACATAGAAGGAGAAAACGATTTTGAGCCGAAGAAGAAGAGATTGAGATAGATATAATATTCAGATCGAGGATGAAGCATTACGTCAAACATTGTTAAATGTTCATCTTCTCATTTCTAAGATTGAAGCCCTCAACGATAATTAGAGTTCAGCATCCTATCTCCTCCGTAAAGATAGTGATTTCTCCGAAGTTGGAGACCTTCCGATTTGATGAAGAGTTTAGTGGCAATCCCACTATTGATGATGTTTATCCCGATTCTTGGCGATTCTACTCGAGGTTGATATGAAAGGTTTTGAACGATATTTCCGATAATTCGACTAATGATCCGATCATTGAGGATGATTGATGACCCAATACCACCGGGTATTGAGGATGTTGTTATGAATGATCCCGAGGGGGATATGATGTTTCTTGATGGACTTCTTGACTCTCCTCTCTCTATTGAGTCGACCATCCTTTATCTCGTTGAGCCGACATGTGAAGACAAAATCTTTAAACCCGGGATATGCATTGATGAGTTCTTTGTTGAAAAAGTTTTTCGAGATAAGGATCCTCGGATGGATGCCTTGATTGTTGAGCCTAAACCTCTTATCTTTTACCATGAGCTCCCATTTTCTTTGGAATATCCTCATGTTGATCCGTCATCCCTTCGTCGCCCAAGAAAACCGCCGGATGATGGATCATTCTTTCATGATATACCTTATGTGCTGATGCCCGACACTTTCTTCTCCACCCAAACCACCCAGTCTCATTCTTTCGGGAATGAGGACACCGCTTTTGACCCCGTGGTCTCTACCACTTTCTTCCCCAAGTACAAATGAATTCGGGGATCAGTCGCTAGCGACTCGGTTTAAGAAAACAAGAGCGCCGGGAGGCACCCCATGCTTATCTCTATCTTCTTTCTATTTTATAATAAGTGACGCGAAGGGGTCCGCCTCTTCGATTTCTCGTGTTTGGTTGTTTGTGATGTTGTTTAGGATGTTCCCGATATGAAGACTCTCGTGCTCGAAGTTTGTCATTTTCTCCACTCGAAGTTTCATAATCGATGCCGATGGAAACCGATATCCTAAATCTTATCGACTAACGTTTATCTTTGAGCATACTTTATAAACGACTTTTAGATTTTCGTGATACCCTTGTTTTAAACATTGAGGACAATGTTTCGTTTAGTCGGGGTAGGGTAATCCTCGATTAGATTTGACCGCATTCTTGCCTATTTTCTCTGTCGGTTTCTCAGAACCCCGTTTTCCTTAAAAAATGAAAAATTGTGCAAAAATGTGAAAAATTTAAAATTTTTGTAAGCTTTTGTTAAGTCTTTTTGATTAAAAAGTTTTGCTAGTCTCTTAGATAAGAAGCTATAAAATGCGAATTCTAGCTCACAAGGCCAAGATTTTGCAAGTTTCCGAGTGATTTTAAATATGCATGACTTGATTTAATTAGACGAAGCATTTGCTAAGTTAATATATGTTTTGACACCTTGTTAACTTTCCGCTGGTGAGAGTAGGAATAGAATTCTGACTTGACCGGGCGTGTTGAGCCCTAGCTTGTTCCCTTAACCATAGGTAATCTAAAAATTATCGCCTAAGCATCTGCGGATCTCATTATTTGGGATTTTAAATTTGCAGAGATCGAGAAATGATAGAGTTACTTATGAGTTTAGATGCTAAGCGTGAGTAGTTGGTTCTCTTTAGAGCCCATCGAAGGTACTTATGGCTTTTGTTCCCACAAAATTGTTTCACCCCATATCTGTCTAAATAATTAGAGATGTCAGTTTTGGCGATAGTTAGTTCTTTATTTTCTTAAAAGAATATTTGTTTTAAAAATTGGGTACACATCAAGGATCCGTAATAAATAAGCAATCAGCATAAGTGATATGTGAAATGTAATAAGTAAAGTTGTGAGTCTGCGGGTCGAGATCGGACCCTTGGATCTTTAGCCGGGATTGAGTGAGGTCTTAGCCTAGCCGCTCGGGATCCTCATTTCATGAAGCCTATAGTCTTGGAATTACCCCGTGAAGCTCCGTGAGTTCATAGCTCATACACGAAAAGTCTAAGTTCTATTTCATAAAAAAAAAAAAAAAAAAAAATGTTGAAAAATGAAAAATAAAGTATAAGTGAATAAAAATTCCTTGATGTGGACCTCATTTTTACGACAATGGTTCTTGAAGGAAGGCGGATAACTAATTATCGACTTAGCTTTGTATCTTTATCGAATAAAAGATATCGAACGAGAATTTGAAGAAATTCATTTCTCACAAAAAAAAAATCTAGAGGAAATAGGAAAATGGGAACAAAAGGTATTTACACAAGTAACTTCCATGGGTAGTGTTAGCATCTAGAATCATATTTAACAATGATTTCGGTTTTACGCTTAGTTTGGGACTTGTGAAAAATCATGGACGATGTATTCTATCCGTATGGTCACTTCACGTTGTTTTTTCTACTCCGTGATCCTAACGGTCGCTTTGAAAATGTTGGAGTTATAAATCGACATGAAAGTTCAACAAACCGTCATTCATAATCGGAATGTGCTTAATTGTAATATCTATACATGGGAATATATAAGGTAAACGGGCGTTTTTAGAATTAAGGCTTTCTTAATCTCTTTTGAGGAATCTTTGCTACTTCTTCATAGGTTTAGTAGAAAGAGATTGAAATCCTTGGTTTTAGAAGCGTAGTTGATTGTATTGTGTGTGAGGACACGACAATGGTTTCGTCTAGGGTATTTTGGTATGTGCTAAAACACATACCTTTTCTATATCAAAATAGACCCAAAATAACCAAGAAAGAGCCGTTTATTGCTAATATTTGTGGTTTTCTTGAGTTTGTGCTTGTGCGGGTACGGATATGTAAAAACACGCGAAAAGGAACCAAATCGCATAAACCGAGCACGAGAGATTAAGAGAGCTTAAGCCGAGCCTAAGGTCGAATTATGCATTTATAGAGATTTCTAATCTCTGAGGATGATTTGTGAAGATTTGATCAAAGTTTGAAGAAATGTCGAAATAGTCCCCAACTTTCAAAGAAATGACAGAAAACACCTTCAAGTTTCAAAAGTTGCAAATTCAGTCCCTGGTCTATTGAAGAATGACAAGTTCAGTCCTTGGAGGATATTTTCAGATTCACATGATTGGTCCCTCAAATATCCGGATATACATCTTGGGTCCCTATGGTTACTAGTTCATTATTATCCCAAGTCCAATATACAAACCAATCACTACACATTATCCAATCCATTATCCCACGGCCCAACATCCAAATCCAATCCAGTTACCACAACCCGGCCTCCCTTAATATACTATACCCGACCTTTTAACCCCCTGACCCGCTATTTTGACCCAAGTCAAACACAAGGACCCGGTCAACCTCCCTTTGAAATACATTAAACAAATAAACATACGCGCCCCACAGTAACCTTGACCCTTTCTTCCCCAAACACCCAGTTACCCACCATTTTACCACCACCCAAACACCAAACATAGTACTTAGCATCTTCCCAAGCTTCTAGACCCAGCTGACATGTCAGATAGATGCTTACGTGGCCAAACCAAGCTCTCCCATTGGCTGCTACACCTCATCAAAGGAAATGGAGCTCTATGATTGGTAGTGATGACAATAGAATGAATGTGTGGCTGTGATAAGCTTTCTAGGAGCTTTCAGGATCCCAAGGCCTCTTCTCAGCTATAAAAAGGACCCTTGGCTCACATTGCAAGTCAATTCCAAGTCTTAGAGGAATTTTGACCATTTTAATTGCCACTCTTTCATATTTTCAAGAGTTTAATAATTGTAATTTCAAATTAAGCTTTGTAATCTCATTTTGTTAATGCAAATTTCTCATCTTCCCATTTACTTCTCAAATTTGCTTTCAAAACTGCTATTGTTTAAAATGCTTAATCTGTTTATGAGCTCACATAAGTTTTAATGCTTATGAAGTTGTGAATTGAATTGTTCTTAAGAGTCGGGCTGACATTAGTCAACATAAGTCAAACGGGTCAAATTTGAGAGTCAAATCAGGTGGGTTCAATTGCTTTCATTGTTGTTTGAGTAAGTTTCATATCATAGACATAATCTTATCGGTTTTAGTAAGTTTTAATGCATTTTGGAAGTTTTAAGGGGTGTTTGGATTGCCTGATAAATCTGTGTTAGAGGTTAAATCATAGTAGTAGTTCAGTTGATTTAGGTTTGATATAGTTTATTGAGTTCATGGATGTCTTTGTTTTGACTTATTACATTAAAAGTCAAAAGTTTGATCTCATCTCATTATTGCTTAACCTATTGAAAATTTCAAATCAGTTCTTATAGGTTTAGGATTTGATAAGCAAGCTTGTTAAAGTCTTATTACATCATATTTCATCCATTTCAGTCATACATTTGCAATTGAATCTCAAGAAAGTCAAATCTTTAATCTATTTTCCAAAGTCAAACTGTCTCAAATATCGCTTTTGCAGATCTTACAGCAAGTGCACCATGTTCATTTCAAGTAGATGGGGTCTCATATTTGGTCCAGTGATAGTCAGCTAGGTGGTCTTTAGAACCATAGTTTTGGTTTTCAGTTTAGCTTATTGAATAAGCAGCTTGCGTAGTAGAAAGTAGGGGGTCGTTTCCTGCATCATTAGCATTCATCCCATAAGCAGCCTTTTGTTTTGCTTTCAAACTTCTTCACCTTAAGTCCTTATGAGTCGATAATTTGGACAAATGATCTCTGGTTGGTGTGAGTCCCACACTTTTGGTTTTCCTTAAGCTTATTGAATAAGCAAGGTTACAACTGCTAAACAATGGGTTAGGTCACTGTTTTGTTGAATTAGCATTTAGCTTAAATTCTTGGTAATCTGCTTATTAGGAGTTAGGAGTAGCTTGCATTAGTTGCTATTAGCTTATCTTAGCCTACATTAGCCTCAGTTATAGTTTGGTAGCTTAATTTACTCTTTAGCTTATTTTCAATGGCTTATTAATAAGCAGTTTACACATCAGTTGCATTTTCATCCACATAAGCCCATGTTTTTCTATTTTTCATAGCTCTAGAATAAGATTTTAGAATTTCACTGAATTTTTTATTATTTTTGGTCACTGTTCACTATTTTTCTTGATTAAAATCAGTTTTTAGTCACTTTTAAATTGCTTTTATTGCAATTAATTAAGAAAAAGTTCCAAAAAATAATTTTTCAATTTTCTCAGTTTAAGAAAAATATAAAAAGCATAAAAAATAATTTTCCCTATTTTTTCCCTTTTCATTTGGTATTTTTCACAATTTAAATTAGATTTAAATAGTTTAAAATTAGTAGAAAACAGAAAAATAATCTGAAAAATAAAAAAATTAGTTTTGAAAATTCTCTTATGTTATTTTAGATTTTTAGAAAATAGTTTCATATTTTTCCCTTTGATTTTCATAATTTCTAGTATTTTAATTTAGTTTTAATAGTTAATAATTAGTTTTTAATTTTAATAAAATCCAGAAAAATTCCTAAAAAATAGTTTTAATTAATAATTAGTTTTCTAATATCATTTTTATTAGAAAAGTAATTTTAGGTATTTTTAGGATTTAGAATAGACGTACTTGCATTTTATTTGCGTTTCGTTTAAATTCCGTATTTGCGTTTTAGTATAGATTTGAGTAGTTTGCCTTTATTCTTAGGTTTTCCCCATAGATTTTAGTTCCATATGCTTTCCTTATCCCGTAGTTTAGATAACATCATTTTATCCCCTTCTCTTATTCAAATCCCGATAATCGAGACGTGAGTTGGAAATTCCATTCAACCCTCGTTCGGAACGATCCCGGTGCTCAAACCTAACACGTTTGAGTTACCCACATACTACTTCTTCTCTTATTATTGATCAGTGTCCGAACCGTTTTAAGTTTCTTACGGTTAGTCATTCACAAGTGGCTAGCTTGTGTGAGTTAACTTGACGTGTTTTGGCACCGATATCAATGGTCGTGTTGTGATTGAGGTCGCACAACGTAAACGCGTCAAGTATGATGCTAAGTGCACGAATATTGGATATGGTCTATGATTCTCTTATTTTGAGGAACTTGAGAAAGATACAATGACCTTACTGAAGTGAATCTGAAAGTTCTTTATTACTTAAGACATTGGGGCACATGATACCATTCATACTATAGTATAATTAGTTTTGTTGAGGAGTGGGGCTCAAATAGTATCTCAGCTTCCCACAAATTTCTTGTAAATCATATGAGTTTCTAATAAAGTGATATTTTTTATAAAATAATAATAATAATAATAATAATAATAATAATAATAAAAATGCGTGGATATTGGATATGGGTTTCTCCCATTTTCTTTCTCTTCTTTTGGGGAACTGGAGAAGAATGCGGTGACCTTACTAAAGCGTATCCAAGATTCTCATGGTGACTCAGAGACATTGGTGCACGCATCTTTGCCGCCACATTTTAGTAGGGTTAGCTTCGCTATAGCTAAAGGAGTAGGGGCCCAGTTAGGATCTCGGCTCCCTACTAATTTCTTTTAAATCCTAGATTCTTCTAATAAAGTGATGTTTCATAAATAATAATAATAATAATAATAATAATAATAATAATAATAATAATAATATAAGAAATATGCGTCCGAATGTGAAGACACGGTTACAAGTTCATACCTTTTGCTTTCTCGACGTTTGGGGAGCTTGACGGGGAGGCTTTGAATACACTATCACGCATCAAGACCATTGCTCTTAGCCACTCAAATAATGCCAAGAGTGGTGCCTTTATTTTTCATAGACTAAGTTTTTGTATCCAGAAGGGAGTGGAGCCCAACTAGTGTCTCGGCTTTTCACCAATTTCTTGTAAATTCTTTTGGTATTCTAATGAAGTGATGTTTTATAAATAAAAAAATAATAATAATAAATAAATAAATTAAAAATTATTTTTATCAAAGAAATAAATAAATTTAAATGTTTGTTACATAGATCGTCCTTGTGGTTTAGTATGGGCATAAAAGGATTAAAATGCCCTCTTGTGTGCGCGGGACTTTCCAAGATAAATTAAGGGTATATTTAGCGAAAGGCTTATGGAGGTTGATAGAGGCTAGGGCTTTTAAAATAAGTCAGTTTATAAAATAAGTCTTGTTTGTTACACAAGCTTATAAAATAAAGCCATAAGCCTCCACAAGCTCAAAAAAAAAAAAAAAAAATCTTATAGAAGCTTATCACTAGTTAAATTATACTTTTAAAAAAATAATGAATTATGAATTTAACTTGATGTATTTTTATGTGATTTCATATAATACCAAACATACCCTAAATGTTCGTTTGGTCAAAGGGTCAATGGACAACCACAAATACGACTCGTCATTAAGAGCATGCCCAATGAATAACGACGGAACCGGCGTTAGTGGGCGTTGAAGCTCGTTAACCAGTGTTAGCCATTGTACCCCTCTCTTTAAAACGGCGTTATTTTGGCGAAGTTAGCCCTTCAACGGGCGTTAACCTTCAATAAAAAAAAAATTCATTTCACCCCCTAAACCATTTCAAATAAAATTTCACTTACACCTCCTCAACCTATTCGAATTCAAATTTAAATTATACTAGTTAATTCTGGGCGGGATAAATTCAAATTTAAATTTGAAATTTAAAAATCGAATATGAGCGGGATTTATTCAAATTCAAAATCAAGCTGCTAACAGTCCACAGATGGATCTTGAAAACAACCCATTCGGGTTAAGAAAGGCTTCCCTTCGTCAACTTGGGCAGGACGAAGAAAACTATAGGGAGATTATGGAAGAGCAGACACGCGAGGAAGCTGCTCGTCGTGAACAAGAAGCAAGGGAAGCTCAATATCTTCGAGATAACTACTTTGACATAATTGAGACTCGGCTCGTTAATGGCCAGTTTTATTCCTCTTCAAGTGACGAGGGTTGGGACTCTAGTGATTCGTTTTATTAAGTTTTAGTAGTTTTATTTTCATAAATCTCGTTGTAGTTTTAATGTTTAATGTAATTCGTGTTTAACGTTTAATGTACTTTGTGTTTTAATGTTAAATGTGATATGTTTTTTAATAAATGAAGTGTTTGTTTTAGTTTAGGGGTTGAAATTGAAAATATGAAATGTTAAAGTTTAACTTGGGATGTTATAATTATGGGTGTTTTTTGGATGGGTTAAAGTGAAATGTTAAAGTTGATGTGTGCTAACGTGGCACAGCGTTAAACTTTAACTCGTGTTATTATTGGGCATCCTCAAAGAGGGACGAAAAGTGCAACAAGACAATTTCTGTATATAACTCCGCAATATAACTTCACCGATATCACCACAACCTCTAAACTCGCCGGAAAAAGAAAACAACGCAACCCAGCTCGGCCGGTAGGTAGGCTAGTCATCAAACAATAGATCATAAAAAAAGAGATCATAAAAAATGCAATTCTTTGGAAGTTCAGAGATAAGTCCATCAATACCAGTACCAACAGCATCCGGAAACAATGGTCATATGATTTATGTTTTCAATCGAAACGGTGTTTGTTTGCTTTACAGGGAATGGAACCGTCCTCTTCGTACTCTTGATTCCAATCAAGATCATAAACTCATGTTTGGTCTCCTTTTTTCTCTCAAATCCTTAACTGCCAAAATGGATCCTTCCAGGTTAGTTCCCAGATTCGTTGTTGCCTAGTTTAATTTTGTTTCAATGTTGTGAAATGCTTTTGAAAAACTCGACAATACAGCTTATATCACCCGGTTCCATTAGTCGACGTGTAATGCCAATTGCGTAAAGTAGTTTACGCGGATTCCGGATGTTTAGAACAAATGACGGGTGCCCCGTCATTTGTTTTATAGAATGTGATGCCGTATCGGCTGTTTTACGCAATTGGTGTAACGCCGTCGACTTATGTAACGGGGTGATATATGTTGTATTGTCTGTTTTTTTCGAAAACATTTCACAACATTGAAACAAATTGAAAAATTTAGCGTCATATCGTTTTATGCAATTGAGACTTCAAGTCAGCTATTTTATATAATATGCACATTGTGTCGGGATATGTAATAGGTGATAACGTGGTAGTAATATGCTATGTGTGTTGAAACATGAGATGTTTGATAAGAAGAGTGTTTTAGTGACTGATGTGAAACAACTCTGAGACTTGGTTAGGATTTAGCGGGTTTTTGTTTAAGCTTATTTTTGGCTTACGAGCTTATGTCTTTTGGCTTATGTTTTATAAGCCATATCTTTTGGCTTATCTTGAAACTTATAAGTCTATGTAAGTTTATTATCTCATAATAAGTTTATGTAAGTCCATAAGTTTTAAAATAAGCCGGAAAAAATGGGCTTATGAAACATAAGCCGAAGCCATATAAGCTCGTAAGCCCCAAAACAAGCTTAACAAATGCGCTAGTGATATTTCCATTTAAGTAAACAGTCGGATGAAATACATGAAAACAGTTTTATGCTATCCTTCATGGTTTTTGACTTATTTATGGCGGTTAAGTATGTGATCCGGTCACCTCATTCATGGTCTGTAATTTTCATTCTATATCTACTCTGGGTTCATAGGGTTCGTTTTTGACCTGATTGTTATTTTGGGCAGTGGTGAGAAAGGGAATCTCGGAGTGCCTCAGCTACCAGGACAAGGTTGTTCGTTTCACAGTTTTCGTACTAATACATATAAATTGAGCTTCATGGAGAGTCCATCTGGGATTAAGGTTGGTAAAGCTTTCTGATTTGTATTATGTTGTGGTTGCTGCTGTTGTTGTTGTTATTTCACTGCCATCATCTAGTTGGTTTTGTGCGTACAACACACCAATGAATTTTTTATAATCCAATGCACAAGTTTGTAAATTCCTATTTGATTATGTTAAAGATAAAGATACTTCACATCATGTTAACTTTGTACATGTGGCATAAATGTAACTCACTGACTTTTTAGTGTGACTATAACAACAAAAGAGAACCACTTGCTTCAAAGTGTGCATTTCTGCTATATTAGTATAGTCCTTAACTAGTTGTGGCAAACTTAGCTGCCACCCCACCAAAAGCTGCCTCTCCGGTCGTCGGCTTTTGCCGGCGGTCGGAGGGCCTCCTCCCGCCATTCTTCTTTGGATATACATTCTTATACCTCGTTTTATCATATGTGTTTTTTGCATTTACGCAATGGTTGTTAAGGTTTCTTGCTAAAACTTGTTTAGGGGAACATGTGCAAAATAGTATACCAAAATTGTGATCTGTTGAAAGAATAAACTTTATTGGTCTTTCGCATTTGACTTAACTGTTCGTCATAAGTATAATCATAACTAATCTCAACAGCCCAAGTTGCAACCTGTAAAGCAACATAGTTAGGTTAATACGGAATAAAACCATTCAAGACTCTTTAATATTGATTAGACTTGTGCTTGCTCAGTGAAAGAGATCGTATAAAAAATAGACCTATAAATCCAGATGCTTATTTTGTGCCGAATTGCCAATGTAAACATTCACATTTGGTTTTTTAAAGCTATTATATGTATTATTTTGATCTATAATGTGCTTATACTTTTGACACCATTACATATTATTTGACTACTATTATGTAGTTGGTTTTGCTCATGTCAACAATACCAATCCAATGCACAATTTAGGATGTAGGATTTGTTCATGTCAACGATACTTCACTTAATGTTAACTTGGTACATGTGGAAGAACCGTAACTTACGAACTTCTTTTGTCTGCCTATAAAATAGCAAAGAGAATCGCTTTCTGAAATTGCAGATTTCTGTTTTAGTTAGTTATTCCTGAACTAACTGTGACAAATTTCGTTGGGGAACATGTGCACAGTTATATGTCATGTGTGTGATCTATAAAGAGAAGCAACTTCCTTTTGTCTTTAGCTTTTGACTTAACTGATCATCATAACTTCATAAGTATAATCATAATAAATTTCAACCAACCAAGTTGCAGCCTGTAAAGCCACATTATTAGGTTAACGATTTCAAATCGGAATAAAACATCCATGACTTTTCAATATTTATTAGACCTGTGCTTGTTCGAGCAAACAGATCGTATTTAGCTACAGGAGAATTGAAAAAGTAGAATTCCGAATGTTTATTTTGTGTCAAGTTTCCGTAATTCCGTATAAATTTTAATTGGTTAATTAATTACTTTGACATACTATGTGCTTATACCAGTATTTGGTGATTGCTGTGCAGATCATCCTTGTTACACATCCCAAGGCTAGTGATCTCAGAGAGTCTTTGAAATACATTTACAATCTGTATGTTGAGTATGTTGTGAAGAATCCACTGTACACTCCGGGAACTCCAATTAAGTAAGCAATTCACTTCTGACTTCTAGTGTCTTTTCATATATGTATTGTGGCAATCTGACGTGGTATGAGAAAATCTTGTTCTCTATGCTATATCCTACCAGAGTCGTTCACAGTAGCTTTATGTTAAGTTTCTCATATACATCTCCTAAGTCGACCCCTGTTCACCTTAGATGCCTTCAGCTTCAGGCTTCATCTCATGTAGAAGCTGCATTAAAAATGTTGTAGTTTCTGTGTTGATTATTAGGGCTGTCGATATGAATGTTAGGATAGAGGATCCTGAAGGGAGAGTGAGGCCTTCACTAAATGGAAGAGTTACGGTGACACAGGGTGTGCATTTTATTGTGGTGATATTTTCTAGGGTAAAAACTAAAAAGTAAGTTGAGGCATAGACAACTTGAAAATATGGAAGAGTTTCTCGGCTTGGATAGGCCTTTGCCCTGTTTGGTTTGGGTCTAAATTATTGGACAAACCAGTAACCTTGGCTTGAGTTTTCAGGAACTAAAGAGGTGAATACTTGTTTCTAAATGAACCTGCCAACATGCCAAAAGGCTGTTTGGTTCTGCCTGTTTAACAGTTCGTGCTGACGTTTTTCTTTTTCTCAGTTTAAATGTATGTAATCACTTGTGTATAAAAATAAAAATCTAGTTATTATTGTTTAAAAAGATGCTACAAACTCTTTCTAAATGTAAAATCATTAATCTAAAATAGAAGAGGTAATAACACAATAAATTGAGATTTTATACTTCATAACATAAAAACGAGACTAAATTCTCTTTTACTTTTATTAACCAACTTTTGTTAATTTTAGCGGTTAAGTCCTAAATTATGAGAGGTATAGTTTTAAAAGTATATGTGTCTTAGACCTAACACGATTCCAAATAGAAAAACTTCAATCATTTCAATTTGTTTAAAAGGAGAAAAAAGAGGTAATATCTATACCTAAATATTAATCTTAATTACCATGAATCTCAATGACAGTCAAACATGGATAAGATGTGTGTGTAAGAGAGATGAAATTAGGGGATAAGTTGTGGAAATAATTCCTCCCTTTTTATGTATGTTGATTAATACACTTAACTTTAGGGACTAAACCACTAAAACACTCTTGGGACGTTATTGACAGCTTGATTGTTGTATTGAGCATAGACCCTTAGTTTTCCAGAAGAACGAATCAAGTTGGGTATTGAATTTTCACTTAGGGGATATGCTGGGAAAACTTGGGGTTAAAACATGATTTAAAAGAAAAAGCTACAAGGTTGTTAAGTGTTTCTTTTTTAAATGTTAGATAGCAAAGATGCATCTTTATCGTTTCACAAAAGTATAATATAAATATATACACATGTGATTTCATTCGGCTAAAAATCCTGTTTAGAGCTTTAAATCGCAAACCTAACCGTTAACAACAGTTTATAAAAATCTCCAATCAGGTGGTCGAGTGGTCGACTAATGGAAGGCAAAAATGGCCAAATAGCCTTTGTCTTGGCTGAACCCTGCTACACATGTCTTGCTACACATAGATTTGAGCCCATATTTAATCCTGATGGCAGTTGCAAAATGAGATAGAAGTAATAAACCCTAAGGGGGGTGGTCTAGCAGTAAGGGCTTGGGATTCTCCATAGGAGGTCCCCGCTTTGAATCCGTAAGCCCCAGTTCCGTGAGGCCTCTTGCCCCAGCTTAGTAATTTAGATGTGAAGGGCTGGTGGTTTTCTTGGCTCCTTGGTTCTTGCACGGTGGTATGTGGAGTTAGAGATTTACTTGCAAGGTCTTCAAAGATGGCTCGGGTGGGCTTTACTCGCCATTTGAGTGACTCGGGTCTTTATCCAGCTGTGGTTTTTTTTTTAAGCTTGTAGGCCTTAAGAGATGAAATGTGGCCAGTTATTATGTAGGTTATAAAACAAATTACATGATTTTGTTGATGCAATGATGCCTGCTTTCTAACAATATATGAGATACAGGACAGAGGAGCAAATGTTTAAGATAGGTCTGAATGGGTAGATCACTGTTCCACTCTATTTCCTTCTAGATAGAAACACATACGATGCAATATTGATTGTATAATACTCAATACTTATATTGTAAAAGAATACAAAGTAAGCAAAGGTTGTTTGCTTTTTGTATTCTTGTACATTTTTTACTTTGGCATAGAATTCCTACCATTTCCTTAGCCTGATCATTCTTTACTAGATTTTAACTTTCAACCCTTTTAAGAATTGAAATACACTTCATTGACTTACCCAAGTCAACGAGAAATAAACTTATAAGTATATGTTGCATCTGCACATAAACAAATCCGAACATGCAAACTATCCTTACAAACTGGGATCAGTGACTAATTGACTACCCATTGGGCTAACGATGGGAATGATGAAGCTGGATAGTCTGTGCAAAAACTGACAGAACGTGTAATAGGGCTAAGCTTCCAAGGTTGTAGGAACTGAGGCAACGTTGCCACGGCCTAGGTTTGGTCATTTGGAGAAATGATCTAAAATAGTGGTGAGGAGGCGTTATAGAGAATGATATTCAAATGGAGGGTCCAAATAGGAGATGTCTAAGGAATCAGCCATATGGTTCCGCTGCGAACGATTACCATATATTTTATCAATCGGACAAAAATGGGTCTATGTCCACCTGAAATGTGATAGCGTCTTGTCTGGGGTGCTGGGGTCTATTATATACAAACCTTTTGGTTAATTTGGATTAGCTCATTGTTACCCAGAAGCTGCATTTTGTGTTGAATCTGTGATTACCATCCTTTACCCTCATTGGGGTTAAAGTGTGGATGGAGATATAGAATAGGGTGAAAGTTATTAACTTAACGTACTGAGAGTATTCTTTCTCTTCGTATATTATTTCACAAGCCTCGCTGGTTTGATCCTTTATAATTGGAGATAGCAATGGCCTGAACTCGAGTCCTGGGAGATTTAGCAGAATGAGTGAAAATAAACTGAAAAAGTTAGATAACGTGGTATATCTGTAGAAAGCTTGATTAACCTTACCTTTCACTATATGAAAATAAAACTGCACATGCTATCTTCTTTTATGTTAAACTTATGATAAAGCGAAACACAATGGTTGGCCAATTTCTGAGAGGTAGGCTGTCTATCCCAGAATTCTAGAAAACTACTAACAGGCTGGATACGTAATTTTTTCTACACTTGTAGCTCCCTGCTAATTTGGTTAACCCCCTACACAAGATACGATGTTTTTGTTGCCTATTAGATTAAAAACTTATTCTTGTATGATGACTTACAAGTTAAAAGTAGAGTATGCAATACGTTCTAGGCGAATCAGATTTACAAATTGAAGACTTCGGGCTTGTAATTTTACATACTTACACTAGTAGATGAGCTAATTATGGATTACCATTAAGCATGTGTTTTAAAGTTACAGATTTTAATGTAACATATATGTTTTCGCGTGTGCAGGAGTGACTTATTCAACACGACTCTTGACCAATATGTGCGAGGCCTGGGATAGTATGTTAAGGTATTTCTTCACTACTAAGGTTACTCGCATACGGTTTTATTTGAGGTAGGAAAAACGGCGGGTTTTGTAAAACGTCAAAATAGGTGAGCATGAATGGGTCATTTTGGACTAAATAAGATAAATGTTTTAGTTTTGATAACAAAAGCAATATTCTTGCAATAATAATCTAAATCTTTGGCATTCAAAATTTATCTTATACAACTTTCAACTCATTTGACATGTTCCCCTTTTATCCAAATCCTTGATTTTGCCTGTTTGAGATAAAACGCAACTCGAATCAACCTAAATGGGTCAAAACTGTCACTTCTACTCTAGTTGTCAAAAAGTCACATGATACCTGATTACTTGATTTATTTTTTTAGTAGAAAACATCTACTCGTAGCAGGTTTCGTTTGTGAAAGTGATGACATGCGGATCTCTAAAGCTGCTTCTAAAATGCTATCGTGTGCCTAATTGGTTCGGAATCTTTTTAGTTTTTACGGTAAGCATAATAGACGGTTATAAATGTTTTGAGTGATAGTCTCCTAGATGTTGTGTTGCATGAAATATAGTGTCATTTCTTCATTCTGTATGGTAAATGATTTCACAAGAATCTTTCTTTTGTTCCGTCAAGCGTTGTCATTAAAACGCTAAGACATGCACTACATTCTTACCTGTTTATCTATTGTTTGTGTTCTAAAAGACAAAAGTTAATGATAGATTGTTAAATTCTCAAATGACCTTCCTATGCTTAATCGCCTAAGATCGAATTCTGTAAATTTCGAGTGTAAGGCCTAGAGTTCATCTATAAGTATAAACATATGTCGCTATTCGTAGCTGCTGGATTGGCTGACCCTATATATATGGCTGGTCAATCTGTGACAAACCGGTAACATAGAGTGACATGTCTAGCCCTTTATATTTTCTTAAGTAACTCGTTTCATTGTCTCTATATACACCTTTGTTTACAGAAATAATATTTGCTAATTTCCTTCTGAAATGCAGAAAGTTAATTTGACGAAACTTTAACAACTTATCAATTGGTTGTACTTTGGATAAAGGGGTGTCGGGCTAAGCTTATATGATAGACTTATGTGCTTATTAGCTTATATATGTCAAATATGAGTTGGCTTATGAGCGTATATGAGGAGTTATTGATAAGTCCAAAAAGTGTGGTTTTTTTTTAAGAGAGGTTGGGTTTATATAACATGTTTCACCACCAATTACTATTTTACCTTCAATTATAAACATTTCACCCATGCAATTTTGTGTGTGTGTGTGTGTGTGTGTGATTTACGGGCATAAGCTAAACCAAACACTCGAGCTTATCAAAATATAAGCCAATCCAAACACTCAACATGTGCTTATGAGCTTATGATATATAAGGAATGGGCCGCATATATAATGCAAGCATAAGCTGAATTCATAAGTGTGGCTGAACACTCCATAAATCAGAACGGTATATGAGGGTGTGCGAGGTGTGCTATCGCACAGGGCCTCAAATTTTTGGAGCCTCAAAATATATACCTCTTTTATATTCGGAGCCTCAAAATTCACTTCAATATGTAAATGATATATGCTTTCAAGGAATGCAACCACACGAGTAGTTTTGAATGAGTCAAGCATATGTCGAGTTTAAGTACAATCTAGATGTAAAAATATGAGCTCATAATGTTACTAGAAGTCCTAATCCAACTTAACATCTTTTACTGAGCCATCTAAACTCTCGAATGAGACTATAATAAATGTAACTATGGACACAATTTGCTAGGAGTGAGCATCGGGTCAAAATCGATCTGAACTTACCAAAATCGGTAATAAAAACCGATTTTGAGGAAAACATGAACTGAGAACCAAACTGAAGTGAACCGAGCCAACAAAAACCGAAACCGAATCGAATTGTTCAATTCGGTTCGGTTTAGAGTGTTTTGGTGTGCTTTTCTAGGTTTTGGCTTGAACCGAACCGAGTCAAACCGATACCAAAAACCATTAATATATAAAACTGAAAACAGAACCTAGTAAGGTCGGTTTGGTCTCGGTTGGACCGGTTCAGTTCGATTCGGTTTTCGATCAATTTTGCCCTGTCCTAATTTTATCAAAAGTAGTTATGATTCATACTTTCGAGTTATTTGACCTCTTGAGTCGAGTCTCTAGCCAAAACTATACCAATATTCAAGCAAAGTTACCGAAAAACATAATAAAGCTGTTGAACTGATTTATATTTCAACCTAACACGTTGCGCAAAACTGAAGCTAGTGTCACTGTTAGTAACTGATTATCAGAAGTTGATGGGTAAAAAACGATAAAAATAAAGTCGATACGATCTAATCGAAAACGAACCCGTGAATATACATTATTCATGTCTTTATGGACCATTACCAAACAGAATTTGAGGACAAATTCAGCACCACTTCTCTCTGACAAGACTTCATTTGATTTACATAATTTTTATACTTTAGAGTAGAGTTTAGACATTATATGTTCACATGTAATGATGTAAAAATTAATAATATGATTAGAAAGTTAACATTGGGCTTTGAAGCCAACTAACCCGGCTAAATTTTCTCTTGGCTCTAACATTACGCTAAACAAAAGATTGACTAGCAATATTATCAAATAAAATCGTCTTTTTAGGAACAATAGACGAGAATATCACGGACTTGCGATAACTTCAAATGTGCCACCATAAAACAAAAAAAAGTAGCTTTCAAATGGGAGAGGATTCTCTCAAGTTATTTATAACTTGATGGATCAAGTTGTAAATATCAACCATTGGATTAAATCCAATAGTTCAAATCATCTCATGTTCTTTTGATTTGAGTCATTGGATTTGATCCAATGGTTGATAATTGCTTAACTTGATCCATCAAGTTATTTATAACTTGAGAGGATCTTATCCCCTTCCAAATACTCTTTCTCCTCTTTTCTTAGCTTCAAAGTAACCATCCAACCAATCTAATTTTGATACGACGCAAAGTATATAACCAACAAACCCCACCAAGTTAATATATTCGAGGAGATATCGTGGACACAACATTAGAATTACAAACCGATCAATGAATGGAAGGCAATGATGTGATCCGAACTGTTGGAAGAAAATAAGGAAGAAGTGAAGAAGAGAATAAGAAGGAGTATTGGAGCAATTTTCTGAATACCATTAATCAAAAGTTATGTTTTCCTTATAAAGGGAAAACAACAAGGAACAATTCAAAACTACCTAACAATAGGGAAAGATTACGTTACTGGAAATATGGGCATCCCCACGATCTCCTTTATTTCAGCAACTAAGCAAAACAGAAAAGACTAAATCAAAAGGAAAGTTGCAGCTATCCAGCCAATTGACATTGGGCTTTTACATTGACTTTTACTTGGGCTTATCTCCCTCCTGCATCTTGACAACACTTTCGTAATTGGGCTCTTGCACCTTAGACACATAACAATCCACCCCACTTAGACTCACCTTGTCCTCAAGGTGGAAATCAGGGTAGGCACGCTGGAACCTCCACTTCGTTTCCCAAGTTGCATCCTCCCTATCTTGACCAACCCACTTAACTAAGATTTCAGTTTTAGGTCGGTACTTACCCTTCTGCACCACCCTTTCTTCCAAGATACTTTCCGGTTGTTTTTGAGATGGAGGCAAAACCTGTTCATCCATAGGCTCCGTAGACTGAACTGGAATTGGACCATCACATTTCTTTAATAGACTCACATGGAAAACGTTATGAACAAGAGACCCTGGTGGTAACTCAATCCTATAAGCAACCTGCCCAACACGGTCCAGGACTTTATAAGGACCAAAAAACCGAGGCGCCAGTTTGGCGGAAACTCGATTAACAACACTCGTTTGCCGGTAAGGTTGCAATTTGATGTAGACAAAATCTCCCACTTTGAACTGCACCTCCCTCCTATGCCGACAAGATACATCTTCATACGATTGCGAGCCTCAAGGAGATTATGACGAAGTGTCTTGAGCAGCTCATCACGATCCTGAAGGTACCCTTCCACTGCATCAACCTTAGTCGTTCCCGGAATGTATGGCAGAACTCTAGGAGGTAAACGACCATAGACAACTTGAAATGGTGATAACTTAGTCGACGTGTGGACTGAGGTATTGTAACTAAATTCAGCCCATGGCAGCCAATCTACCCACTTCTTCGGTTTATCACATACAAAACAACGTAGATACTGTTCGAGTGTGCGGTTTACCACCTCCGTTTGCCCATCAGATTGTGGGTGATAACTCGAGCTCATGCACAATGTTGTTCCTTGTAACTTGAATAAGGCCTGCCAAAAAGAACTTACAAATATTTTATCACGGTCACTTACAATGGTTGAAGGAATACCATGCAAACGGACAATGTGAACCAAGAATTCCCGAGCAACCAAAGCAGCCGTGAACGGATGACGCATGGGAACAAAATGAGCGTACTTGGAAAGTCGATCCACCACAACCATTACTACCGTAAACCCATTAGAAATTGGTAACCCCTCAACAAAATCCATACTAATATCCTCCCAAATCCGTTCCGGCACCGGCAGAGGTTGTAGTAATCCGGCGGGTTTCATACTATCCGACTTAGCTCGTTGACACACATGACATTCTCGAATGTACTTCTTCACAAACTCTTTGATCCCGATCCACCAAAAATTCTGTTTCACTCTTGCGATCGTCTTGTGAAAACCGAAATGCCCGCCTTCCGTCGAAGAGTGGCAAAGTTCCATAACAGTAGCCAACAAGGGAGAGTGGGAGCTCAAAAGAATAGCCCCTTTGCGAAACCATACCCCATCACGTTGCACTAATCCTTCTTTAGACGAAAAAGGAAATGACATAGGTAAATTGTGATAAAAAACATCAGAGATGACCTTTTGTTGAATGTCGTCCCACAACTTTGAACAAGGGTGGGAAATTGCCATATAGCTAACCTCAGCCTTTCGGGAAAGAGCATCGGCACCACGGTTCGTAACCCCCTTCTTATACTCAATCGTATAGTCATACCCCAAAAGCTTAGGTAACCACCTCGTCTGCGCCGGCGTGGTGATTCGTTGCTCCAGCAAGTATTTCAAGCTCATGTGATTCGTCTTAACTATAAACTTCCGACCCAATAAATAATGCCTCCATTTCCTCACTGCTTTCACAATTGCTAGCATTTCCTTTTCATAAGTCGACCATGACAACATCGACCCCTTCAAAGAAGAGCTGTAGTAAGCCAAAGGTCGCCCTTTTTGGGTTAAAACCGCCCCAATTCCCACCCAGCTTGCATCACATTCAACCGTAAAGGGGTGGGACCAATCTGGTAAGGCCAATGTAGGCGTTGTTGTTAATGCCACCTTCAAGCTTTGAAAAGCTGCTTCTGCCTTATCATCCCATACAAAAGAGCCTTTGCCCACCAACTTGTGCAAGGGAGCAGCTATTCCCCCAAACCCTTTAATAAATTTTCGATAATATCCAGCCAGCCCCAAAAAACCCCGAACCCCTTTAGCTGAAGTGGGGGTTGGCCATGATAACACCGCCTGAACCTTATCAATCTCAACCGCTACGCCATTAGTAGATATCATATGACCCAAATAATTCACTTGAGGGACTCCAAAACAACATTAAGAAAGCTTGGCAAAAAGATGATTAGCAAACAGTAATTCCAGAACAGTTCTTAAGTGACCCAAGTGAGCATCTAAATTTTTGGAGTACACAAGTATGTCATCAAAAAATACCAATATGAACTTACGAAGGTACGGACGGAAGATATCATTCATCAAGCATTGGAAGGTAGCCGGGGCGTTTGTGAGTCCAAACGGCATGACAACGAATTCATAATGGCCGTCATGTGTGCGGAAAGCCGTCTTATGAATGTCATTCTCACGAACCCGTATCTGATGGTAACCAGCGCGAAGATCTAGCTTGGAGAATACAGTAGCACCATGCAACTCATCAAGGAGTTCATCGATCATAGGGATGGGGTATTTATCTTTGATTGTGATGTCATTCAAAGCACGATAATCAACACAAAACCTCCACGAACCGTCCGATTTCTTGACCAACAGAACCGGTGAGGAAAAAGGACTATGACTAGGACGGATTAGTCCATCCCGGAGCAGCTCACGAACCTGCTTTTCAATTTCAGCCTTCTGCGTGCTAAAGAAGGATTAGTGCAACGTGATGGGGTATGTTTTTGATTACCGAGTCGCTAGCTTGACTCGACCCGGAGCAGCTCACGGATTAGTCCATATGGCGTGCTACTGTTTTTGATTACCGAGTCGCTAGCTTGACTCGACCCCGAATTAATTTGTTCATGGGGAAGTAAGTGGAAGAGATAACCTCCATCGGACTTTCATTCAAGATGTTTGGACAAACATTTGAAGCACGTGAAAGTTCCACACCGATGAGATATAGATAGAACCGGCTCACAGATGATAAATGAAAATGCCGGGATCAAAGATAGTGTCCTCACTCCCGAAGGAGTGAAGAAGAGAAGAAGTCACATCATATGTGAGGAATGGGAGAAAGATGTTGATAACAATCAAGATCCATTCTTCATCCTCAAATGTAGACATATCGGGAGGAAGGGTGAAGGTAGTATCATCAATAAGCAAACTCTTATGATAGAGTATACCTTCCTCCGAGCCAATATCATCCTCAAGATCAAAATAGAAATGATCATATTCCGGAGGAGATATGTCATGAGAGAGTTCACCGGAGAACTCTTCATGAAGAGAATCATTGGAAAAAGCCTCAAGTTCAGGAGATGTTTCGGGCTTGTCCAATGTAGAGTCACTATCCACAACGGGGATAGGAGATGAAGCTGGTTTAGCACAAAATGATTCGATCTTAGAAACGAGGAGATTTATATTGAACAATTGTTCACGAAGTACCTCATCCTTAATTTCAAGATCATCAGAATCTCTCACATCTTCTAAGCTAACTAGCTCAGAAGGTAGCTCCTCGACATAATCGATGTCTCCATAGGATAAAGAATCGTCAAACGAAATACAATCGTTGTCAGAATCGGAGAACATCTCGACATGATCATATGGAATGTCAAGAGGAGGAGAAGAATCACCATTAAGAGGCTCATCACACATATTACAGGAGATAACCTCGGACTCACTTGGGATTGGGACAAGGCTCTCAACACTAGACGATTCCATTTCCAGAATAGTGCTAAGAGGCTCGTCCCCCATTATGAGAGAATCTTTGGAAGCAATTATAGGTAAGATAGGTGTGATAGCAATAGACTGAGGGAGTTGAGAAATAAGATCGTTCAATTGAGTAACACTCTCCTCGTCGTTCTCATAATATTCCTTCATTTGAATACTATCCTCATCATCATCGTCATCATATCTGATTCTTATATTCATCTGCTGAAGCTTACACACCATTCTTTTCATTTGCAGTTTCTTTCGAATGCGTATTTCTTCAGAACTTTGAGGAAGATTACACTCCTCGTAATCATTGAAATGATGTGAAGGCTCGGAAGTCTGATGACTGATGGAATACTGTGGGGGTTGGAAATTGTCAAAACCGGAGAATTGGAATTTTGAAAATTTTGATTCATCGGTTGACAGTCAAAAGTCTCATGAGGACCCCAGATTCTCACAAAGAGATAATTGGGAAAATAACTTTCACCAAAGTTCTGATTGTAACACGGTTCCGGGTCATAGACAAGCGGGGCCTGTGGTGGACAATCAAAACCGGAATGAGAATCATTCCCACAATACTCGCATGAGTAGGATTCGTATTGGGGTTGTGGAGGTAGGTAGGAAAAATCGGGTGTTTCATTTGAAATGGGATCGGGATTACCGACAAATTTGTCTCCGAAACCCACATTGGTACATCGCCGACAATTTCCACCGTTAAATGGACCTCCACACCAGGAACATGTCGAGAACCATGACATGAAGAATTAAACAGATTAGAGGATAAAAGATGGATATTTTTGGATTTTTTTTTTTTTTTTACAAAAAACTTTTTACAAATGATGGGGTATGTGCAAGAATGGGTCTGAAAAAGGCTAAACACACGCTAAAGCCTCCCCGGCAGCGGCGCCAAAATTTGATCCGCGCAGAACCGTCAAGTTTTATCACGCAAGTCCGCCACTTGTGAATGGCAGACCGTAACAAACTTAAAACAGTTCAAGCACGAATGCAATGAAGTCCAGGAGAATATAGTGAATTCCCGGGTCGTTAAGTCCCACGGAGACTCAATGGTGTGTACAACACTTGATCAGACGGTAGAATGATCACTAATGATAGTGATCGGAAAGGATTAGGATTGAATATTACACTACTGAAAAAGGTTATAAAATAAAGCGACTTAAATACAAATTAAGAAAATTAAAAAGATAAAATATATTAAATAAAAGCTATCACTATATTTAAAGTGATGAACGTTTAAAACCTAAGACGTACGTTTAAATTAAAAACTACGTTTACGTACAAAATAAAACGTGAGAATAAAGAAGGAAAATACCTACGGATATGAAAAATACATTTTTACAATCCTAAATATATAAGAAAATTATTAGAAAAGAAAAATTATTTTTATGACTATTTATTTAATTATTATTAATTAAAAACTAATTTAACTATTTAATTAATACTCTAAAATAGAAGAAAATATGAAATAAGACTAGAAAAATAAAATTAAGACTTAGAAAAATCTAAAATATGATAAAACTTATTTTAAAACTGAAAATATATTTTTTTGACTTTTTATGTATTTATTATTAATTTAAAACTATTTAAAACTAATTAAAATGCTAAAAAATACTTTTTAAACTAAGAAAATTATGGAAAAATACTTTTTATGACTTTTATATTTATCTTAACCTAAGAAAAATGAAAAATTATTTTTTTGAACCTTTTCTTAATTATTTGTATTTAAAGCTAATTAAAAATGCTTAAAAACTAGTTTAAATCAAGAAAAATAGCAAACAAGATTGGAAAATTATGAAAATTTCAGGATAAGCCTAAAATATTATAAGGAATAAAGGAAAAATATAAAAACAAGGTGCTATGTGGAGGAATATGAAACTGATGAAGAAGTGCTTATTGAAATAAGCACTAGAATAAGCAAAAGAGACACCACAAGCCACCAACTGAAAACAGGAACTACACTATGCTAAACATGACCAAATGCAACAATAATCAACAAGCTATAACCTCTAATTGCTAGCTAAGACAGATTTGGCTTATTGAGAGTTTAAGCTAAAAACAGTTAAAGGGGTCTACTTTGAACAGGGAAATAAGCACTCAAATAAGCTGGAAACAGAAAACAAACAATGGGGATCTATACTAGGCCTGGCTGAGAGCTTGCAAACCAAATACTAGACCTTGGTGAGCCAAGATGAGACCTGTGCAAACCTTGCAAGGCTGCATAATCCCACTACCAGGGCATATAATGATTATGGTACTCAATATAAGCCAATAGATAAGTACCAAATAAGCTGATTAAGAGATAACTAGTATTTTTATATTTTTGTTTAGCAACTAGACTTTAATAACCTAAGAGCTTTTAAGCTAAATCTTAATATTGAATGCACACTAAAAAGATCTATTTTATTCAAAAATGACCCAAGTGAAAATTTTGACTTTTGTAAAAACCAAAAGGGTTGACTAATTTGAACTTTGAATCAAATTTATGAACTGGAAATGATGTCTATGGATGAAATGAAGCTAATGTAATCTAACTTTATGGATTTTGAACACAAAATAAACTTTTGCTTTAATAGAAGCTCAACAGTTAAGCTGTTGAGTTTGGTTTAATGGAATTTTGACTTTGAGATTATGTGGGTGCAAGAACAAGACAGAAAAGGACTCAATTGAACTAAACAGGCATGAACCACAAGTTTTAACCACTGAGCTATCCTCTAGTGCAGTTTATATGCTCAATCCAAACACCCCTTTAAAACTGATTTGCAAATATAAATACTTAAACTACTAAACTGCTTAAGACCAATGATCAAACTACACTTAAATATCTTAAATACAACTGAATATACTAATTTAGACTAATGGTAATCACAGATATTCATACAAGTGTAAAATGCAAAATGCTTGAAGATGAAAAGTGAAATATGAACTCACATCAGTCCAGCTTGTGTAGCAGGCTAAAACCAGACCAATCCTATCCTAATTAAGCCTAATCCAACCCATTTAAACCACTGCAACATCCCATATCAGCTTCCATTTCACATAGAGTCCAAGATTGACTTTCATTTACCATGGGATAAAACTGCTTAAAACTTGATTGCAAGGCGATGCAAAGCTAACATAAGCTTATACAAGATTGTTTGAGATAAAATATAAGCTACTGCAGACTTAAACATGAGAATTTAGAATTGAAAATTTCAACAGTGAACTTGAAAAATTGAAACTTATACAAAAGACTTGAATTTAAACTCAAAAGCACATACAAAGATGTTTTCACTTAAATGTGATACATATAAACTAGAATTACAACATTTGAACTTAAATTAAAACATCTATTTAAAAAAACGACATTAAGAGAAATTAAGAAAACTGGCTACCCTCTTCTTCTCTCCTCTAGCTTCTCTTTTATACTCCAAGCTTCTTCCCACTTGTATCTGATTGTTTCCCAGCAATTTCCTCAGCCATTGGATGCTTTGAGTGAATATTAGCCATAGGATCATTTTGGCGGGAATTTGAGATTTTGACAGGTGGAGGACTTGAGTGTTTGGGAAGGGAATGCAATTAATGAATCTTGGATGTGTTGAGGTAGAGGGGACAAGGGTGTTGATATAATGAGGTGGAGGTGAGGGTGGACATGGATGAGCAGGGAAGCAGTTGGGGAGAAGAGACTTTGGCGGGGTGTATGTTTTTGAGTTGGGATGGGTTGACCGGGTCTATTATTAGGGTAACGGGTTGGGCTCATATTGGACCGGGTAAGAGTTTAGGTGTGGGCTTATTTTGGGCTTAGGATTAGATATAAAACCAATTAGTAGTTTAGGGGTTAAATGTGTACAATTCGAATCTCCAAGGACCAAAACTGTAACTTCTGAAAATGTAGCCCAAGGATTGGTTTTGACAATCTCAAATAATATAAGGACCATATTTGCCATCTTTGAAAAGTCCAAGGACTAAATATGACATTTTTCAAACTTGAGGGACCAAAGTTGTAATTTTGCAAATTTTAAACTTTGAAGGGTTTGTTTTAACAACTTTTGAATCCCATGGACCTTAAATGACAATTTTCTTTATTTTGAAATACCAGGGACTGTTTTTGACAACTTTTGAAACTTGGGGGACTAAAACTGCAATTTTTGCAAATTTGATATGTTTTTCATCTGATTTTGATATTTTTGCATTTAAAACACATAAAACACTGATTTGTGATATTTTGATCATTTTGATGTGTTTCTGAGTGTTTTCAGATGATTTTGCAGTTTATATTGTACAAAAATGATGAGTATTTAGACACTCATCAATCCCCACACTAAGATATTGCTAGTCCCTAGCAATGATTTGAAGCTTTAATGGATTTTAAAAACTCTTTACCAAAAGCCATCACTTCTGGAGTAGCCAAATGTTTCATTTCAAGTAAGAACCTTGGTACATCGATAACCATGTGATTTTGAGCAAACCACCGTTTCAACGGATTTGGTTTGTCTTTACCGAGCCGTACCTTTCTGGACTAGCCAACTCTTAGATAAATTATCGAATTATCTTTGGTGAGCTGAATACCAATTATGGATTTTCCACCGCCTTTACCACAAGCCATAACCTTGCGGGCTAGCCAACTCTTCACTTTTTAGGATATGGTGAGTTGAGAACCATACAATTTTGGGCAAATTGCAAGCCATATAAACGGATTTGAGAAATCTTTACCAAGAGCCGTTTGCTCCTGGATTAGCCAATCCTTTTATCTTACAGACAAGGTGGACTGATAACCAATTGAGTAAGTGTAGAACACTTACTCCAAAAAAAATTTTGGCCAAAAACGGGGGAATTGGTATAATTATATGATAAAATTCGTGAGAATTCCCCCCCACACTTAGAAATGAATATTGCCCTCAATATTCAAAGTACCGCGGTTATGCCGAAACAAAGAACGTAAAAGGGAAATACTACGGCCATTATTTAGAAAGAAGATTTTTTTTGAATTACATGTGGGGCAACCCCCCCCCCACACTAGGGTGGTAGAAAATAGAAAGAAGTCAGAAATATGGGTGAAAACCCATATGGCGTGCTATTGTTTTTGATTACCGAGTCGCTAGCTTGACTCGACCCGAATTAATTTGTTCATGGGGAAGTAAGTGGAAGAGATAACCTCCATCGGACTTTCATTCAAGATGTTTGGACAAACATTTGAAGCACGTGAAAGTTCCACACCGATGAGATATAGAGAGACAGACCCTCCACGATGATAAATGAAAATGCCGGGATCAAAGATAGTGTCCTCACTCCTGAAGGAGTGAAGAAGAGAAGAAGTCACATCATATGTGAGGAATGGGAGAAAGATGTTGATAACAATCAAGATCCATTCTTCATCCTCAAATGTAGACATATCGGGAGGAAGGGTGAAGGTAGTATCATCAATAAGCAAACTCTTATGATAGAGTATACCTTCCTCCGAGCCAATATCATCCTCAAGATCAAAATAGAAATGATCATATTCAGGAGGAGATATGTCATGAGAGAGTTCACCGGAGAACTCTTCATGAAGAGAATCATTGGAAAAAGCCTCAAGTTCAGGAGATGTTTCGGGCTTGTCCAATGTAGAGTCACTATCCACAACGGGTATAGGAGATGAAGCTGGTTTAGCACAAAATGATTCGATCTTAGAAACGAGGAGATTTATATTGAACAATTGTTCACGAAGTACCTCATCCTTAATTTCAAGATCATCAGAATCTCTCACATCTTCTAAGCTAACTAGCTCGAAGGTAGCTCTCGACATAATCGATGTCTCCATAGGATAAAGAATCGTCAAACGAAATACAATCGTTGTCAAAATCGGAGAACATCTCGACATGATCATATGGAATGTCAAGAGGAGGAGAAGAATCACCATTAAGAGGCTCATCACACATATTACGGAGATAACCTCGACTCACTTGGGATTGGGACAAGGTCTCAACACTAGACGATTCCATTTTTGGAATAGTGCTAAGAGGCTCGTCCCCCATTATGAGAGAATCTTTGGAAGCAATTATAGGTAAGATAGGTGTGATAGCAATAGACTGAGGGAGTTGAGAAATAAGATCGTTCAATTGAGTAACACTCTCCTCGTCGTTCTCATAATATTCCTTCATTTGAATACTATCCTCATCATCATCGTCATCATATCTGATTCTTATATTCATCTGCTGAAGCTTACACACCATTCTTTTCATTTGCAGTTTCTTTGAATGCGATTTCTTGAACTTTGAGGAAGATTACACTCCTCGTAATCATTGAAATGATGTGAAGGCTCGAAGTCGATAACGATGGAATCTTGTGGGGTTGGAAATTGTCAAAACCGGGAGAATTGGTATTTTGAAAATTTTGATTCATCGGTTGACATTCAAAAGTCTCATGAGGACCCCGAATTCTCACAAGAGATAATTGGGAAAATAACTTTCACCAAAGTTCGATTGTAACACGGTTCCGGCTCATAGACAAGCGGGGCATGTGGTGGACAATCAAAACCGGAATGAGAATCATTCCCACAATACTCGCATGAGTAGGATTCGTATTGGGGTTGTGGAGGTAGGTAGGAAAAATCGGGTGTTTCATTTGAAATGGGATCGGGATTACCGACAAATTTGTCTCCGAAACCCACATTGGTACATCGCCGACAATTTCCACCGTTAAATGGACCTCCACACGAGAACATGTCGAGAACCATGACATGAAGAATTAAACTGATTAGAGGATAAAAGATGGATATTTTGGATTTTTTTACAAAAAACTTTTACAAATGATGGGGTATGTGCAAGAATGGGTCCGAAAAGGCTAAACACACGCTAAAGCCTCCCCGGCTGGCGCAAAAATTTGATCCGCTGAGCGACCGTCCAAGTTTTATCACGCAGTCCGCCACTTGTGAATGGCGCCGTAACAAACTTAAACAGTTCAAGCACGAATGCAATGAAGTCCAGGAGAATATAGTGAATTCCCGGGTCGTTATGTCCCAAGGAGACTCAATGGTGTGTACAACACTTGATCGACGTAGAATGATCACTAATGACAGTGATCGGAAAGGATTAGGATTGAATATTACACTACTGAAAAAGGTTATAAAATAAAGCGACTTAAATACAAATTAAGAAAATTAAAAAGATAAAATATATTAAATAAACGCTATCACTATATTTAAAGTGATGAACGTTTAAAACCTAAGACGTACGTTTAAATTAAAAACTACGTTTACGTACAAAATAAAACGTGAGAATAAAGAAGGAAAATACCTACGGATATGAAAAATACATTTTTACAATCCTAAATATATAAGAAAATTATTAGAAAAGAAAAATTATTTTTATGACTATTTATTTAATTATTATTAATTAAAAACTAATTTAACTATTTAATTAATACTCTAAAATAGAAGAAAATATGAAATAAGACTAGAAAAATAAAATTAAGACTTAGAAAAATCTAAAATATGATAAAAATTATTTTAAAACTGAAAATATATTTTTTTGACTTTTTATGTATTTATTATTAATTTAAAACTATTTAAAACTAATTAAAATGCTAAAAATACTTTTTAAACTAAGAAAATTATGGAAAAATACTTTTTATGACTTTTATATTTATCTTAACCTAAGAAAAATGAAAAATTATTTTTTTGAACCTTTTCTTAATTATTTGTAATAAAAGCTAATTAAAATGCTTAAAACTAGTTTAAATCAAGAAAAATAGCAAACAAGATTGGAAAATTATGAAAATTTCAGGATAAGCCTAAAATATTATAAGGAATAAAGGAAAAATATAAAAACAAGGTGCTATGTGGAGGAATATGAAACTGATGAAGAAGTGCTTATTGAAATAAGCACTAGAATAAGCAAAAGAGACACCACAAGCCACCAACTGAAAACAGGAACTACACTATGCTAAACATGACCAAATGCAACAATAATAAACAAGCTATAACCTCTAATTGCTAGCTAAGACAGATTTGGCTTATTGAGAGTTTAAGCTAAAAAACAGTTAACAGGTAGTCTACTTTGAACAGGGAAATAAGCACTCAAATAAGCTGGAAACAGAAAACCAACAATGGGGATCTATACTAGGCCTGGCTGAGAGCTTGCAAACCAAATACTAGACCTTGGTGAGCCAAGATGAGACCTGTGCAAACCTTGCAAGGCCTGCATAATCCCTGTGCACAGGGCACTATAACAGTTATGGTACTCAATATAAGCCAATAGATAAGTACCAAATAAGCTGATTAAGAGATAACTAGTATTTTTATATTTTTGTTTAGCAACTAGACTTTAATAACCTAAGAGCTTTTAAGCTAAATCTTAATATTGAATGCACACTAAAAAGATCTATTTTATTCAAAAATGACCCAAGTGAAAATTTTGACTTTTGTAAAAACCAAAAGGGTTGACTAATTTGAACTTTGAATCAAATTTATGAACTGGAAATGATGTCTATGGATGAAATGAAGCTAATGTAATCTAACTTTATGGATTTTGAACACAAAATAAACTTTTGCTTTAATAGAAGCTCAACAGTTAAGCTGTTGAGTTTGGTTTAATGGAATTTTGACTTTGAGATTATGTGGGTGCAAGAACAAGACAGAAAAGGACTCAATTGAACTAAACAGGCATGAACCACAAGTTTTAACCACTGAGCTATCCTCTAGTGCAGTTTATATGCTCAATCCAAACACCCCTTTAAAACTGATTTGCAAATATAAATACTTAAACTACTAAACTGCTTAAGACCAATGATCAAGCTACACTTAAATATCTTAAATACAACTGAATATACTAATTTAGACTAATGGTAATCACAGATATTCATACAAGTGTAAAATGCAAAATGCTTGAAGATGAAAAGTGAAATATGAACTCACATCAGTCCAGCTTGTGTAGCAGGCTAAAACCAGACCAATCCTATCCTAATTAAGCCTAATCCAACCCATTTAAACCACTGCAACATCCCATATCAGCTTCCATTTCACATAGAATCCAAGATTGACTTTCATTTACCATGGGATAAAACTGCTTAAAACTTGATTGCAAGCTGATGCAAAGCTAACATAAGCTTATACAAGATTGTTTGAGATAAAATATAAGCTACTGCAGACTTAAACATGAGAATTTAGAATTGAAAATTTCAACAGTGAACTTGAAAAATTGAAACTTATACAAAAGACTTGAATTTAAACTCAAAAGCACATACAAAGATGTTTTCACTTAAATGTGATACATATAAACTAGAATTACAACATTTGAACTTAAATTAAAACATCTATTTAAAAATCGACATTAAGAAAAATTAAGAAAACTAACTACCCTCTTCTTCTCTCCTCTAGCTTCTCTTTTATACTCCAAGCTTCTTCCCACTTGTATCTGATTGTTTCCCAGCAATTTCCTCAGCCATTGGATGCTTTGAGTGAATATTAGCCATAGGATCATTTTGGCGGGAATTTGAGATTTTGACAGGTGGAGGACTTGAGTGTTTGGGAAGGGAATGCAATTAATGAATCTTGGATGTGTTGAGGTAGAGGGGACAAGGGTGTTGATATAATGAGGTGGAGGTGAGGGTGGACATGGATGAGCAGGGAAGCAGTTGGGGAGAAGAGACTTTGGCGGGGTGTATGTTTTTGACTTGGGATGGGTTGACCGGGTCTATTATTAGGGTAACGGGTTGGGCTCATATTGGACCGGGTAAGAGTTTAGGTGTGGGCTTATTTTGGGCTTAGGATTAGATATAAAACCAATTAGTAGTTTAGGGGTTAAATGTGTACAATTCGAATCTCCAAGGACCAAAACTGTAACTTCTGAAAATGTAGCCCAAGGATTGGTTTTGACAATCTCAAATAATATAAGGACCATATTTGCCATCTTTGAAAAGTCCAAGGACTAAACATGACATTTTTCAAACTTGAGGGACCAAAGTTGTAATTTTGCAAATTTTAAACTTTGAAGGGTTTGTTTTAACAACTTTTGAATCCCATGGACCTTAAATGACAATTTTCTTTATTTTGAAATACCAGGGACTGTTTTTGACAACTTTTGAAACTTGGGGGACTAAAACTGCAATTTTTGCAAATTTGATATGTTTTTCATCTGATTTTGATATTTTTGCATTTAAAACACATAAAACACTGATTTGTGATATTTTGATCATTTTGATGTGTTTCTGAGTGTTTTCAGATGATTTTGCAGTTTATATTGTACAAAAATGATGAGTATTTAGACACTCATCAATATTCTACGAATTGGGTTTGGGGCAGGAAGAGCCAGTCGTGGACTAGGACTCGGGCCAAGTATACCAGGACTGGAATGGGTCTTTGGGGTTGGAGAAAATCCAGACGTCCGGTTGGGGGTGAAGGTCCTGCGTTGTAACGTCATTTTCTCTTCCACTAGTCTTGCCAACCCTATAGCGTCTGATAATCTTTTTGGTTTTTTAAGCTTCACCTCTAAACGAATTTCTTCTTTCAGGCCCCCTATAAAACAAACGCACAAGAATGATTCAGGTAACCCATCTACGCGTTGGGACAAGCGCTCGAAGGTTTCAATATAGGCTGCCACTGTTGTCACTTGCTTTAAACGATGGAGAGACTCGGAAGGATCCTCATAATCAGTCGGACCAAACCGATCCAGCAAAGCCGTGGTGAATTCGGTCCATGTCAATGGGCCGCGGGTCTTTGTGAACCAGCGGTGCCACTGGAGAGCGATCCCATCAAGATGAAACGAAGCCAAATTAACCTGATCGTCCGCGGCTACTTTCTGGAAATCAAAATATTGTTCTGCTTGATATACCCATCCCGTAGGGTCGTCGCCACTGAACCGAGGAAAGTGAAGTTTCAGGTAAGGCTTAACCTCACCCCCAACAACCAATTTGTTAGAACCTGAACCAGATGGTTCCTTTTCTTTAAGAGTCTGCATATCGGCTATCAACTGCGCCATTAGAGCCGAGACCTTCTCAAAATTCTCATTTGTTTCTTGCTGATATTGTTCGAGATTTTTCTTGCTCATTTGATTAATGGGATCACGACCTCTCTGATACCACTGATGTGATCCGAACTGTTGGAAGAAAATAAGGAAGAAGTGAAGAAGAGAATAAGAAGGAGTATTGGAGCAATTTTCTGAATACCATTAATCAAAAGTTATGTTTTCCTTATAAAGGGAAAACAACAAGGAACAATTCAAAACTACCTAACAATAGGGAAAGATTACGTTACTGGAAATATGGGCATCCCCATGATCTCCTTTATTTTAGCAACTAAGCAAAACAGAAAAGACTAAATCAAAAGGAAAGTTGCAGTTATCCAACCAATTGACATTGGGCTTTTACATTGACTTCTACTTGGGCTTATCTCCCTCCTGCATCTTGACAACACTTTCGTAATTGGGCTCTTGCACCTTAGACACATAACAGGCAACTCCAAATCTCTCAACGATATGTTAACTTTGATAGATATATACGTAGTAACATTTTTTTTCTTCTAAAATCCAACCTTATATATTACTTTAAGTACAAGATCTATATCTATATCTATACTATATATAATGGAGGAATGATATTTTCTCCATTAAATGCACTAAAGAGGTGTTTCTTAAATTAAATGGTTTGAAGTGATGTCTAGTTTAGCCACTTATTTGAAAGAGATAAGTTTTTTGGAGGCCTCCCCAATAAGAGAAAATACGGGATTTGGCCAACTCATTAAGTGGAAAAGAAACATCCCCTAAAACTATATAAATACACTAATTAAGGAATACAACTATTCATACAATGTGTACACTAATTGATGCATCAACCTTTTTTAAAATATTAAAATAAATAAATATAATAAAAAGTAAAAAAATAACAATAAAAAAGTAAACAGCAAAATACATCCCTCTACAAGCAAATAGATGACCCCCCCCCCCCTCTTGTTAAAACCTAGTTAGCAGATAATGGAAAAAATTTACATCGTTCGTCCTCAGGGATGTAGAATGTCTAACATATTCTGATGGATCCAATGATGGTAAACAAAACTCAGATGTTAACGGAAAATGAAAAGGTTGATTTAGGTTGATCAATAGTGGATGATGCAAATTGAATGAGCATAAGAATCAATGGTAGAGAAGGAGAAGGTGGCGGATGAGAGGACCGAGGATGTGGTCGGCGGTGTAAAAAACGACGTGAGTGTGATTATCACTTTTGTAGCCTACGATGGGCATACTTAGTTTTTTCTTTTTAAAAAAAAAAAAAAAAAAACGCGTATTAAGAACTAGCAAGAGCTAGAAAAAGAAATTACATAGAAACTATAGAAATTACAGGATTTTGTAACCAACCTGTCGAACTAAAATTAAGCTTAGGATTTTTAGATGAAATTCACAAGAAAGATTGAGAAACAATAGAGTCTCAAAACATCACCTTATATAAGGGGAACTAAAGAAGACCAAGCGGTTACAAAAGCTCCATGTAGACCATAAGAGAGTACCATCTACCATTTCAAGAAACAAACACACCTTAATTGAAACATGGAAAGAATCTAGTCAAGTATACCACTCCGAAATATTAGCGCAAACCAGAATGTCCAACTCCCACCATTTAGCCAATAAATCCCACAAGCCTTTTGCCATCTCACAAGTAAAGATTTTCTATCCACGTTTACCCAGGATGGGAGTTTTTAAAGTTAAAAATCATAAATACGTTATTTTTATAAGTTATAATGCACGTAAGTAAATTATTATTATTATTTTTTTTGGTAAAAGGGCTTCTTATCCCGGTAAATATATTACTCAAAAAACTGGTAAGTACATGAATGTGGCTGAGAACCGCATTGATTTACAAGGACAACACACTCATATGTGTAAAGAAACTACATGAAACGGCATACCGAAATCATGAAACTAAACAAGGCGAAGACACAAAATAAATAGAAACAAAAAGCCCGAACCTATGCCTAAAAGCACCATTCTACGTTGTGATGTTAAGGTCTTCCGCAAACACACCACTAACGTTCCAAGTGTCCAAGAGTAGAACCACTGAATTCATCTTTTTAAATCGAAAAGTAAGCAACTTTAATCTTACATTGTGAACAATGATGTCTCGAACTTGTGCCACAGTCCGACTTTGATTTTGAAATAAGCGAAGGTTTCTCTCCTGCCAAATATAATAAGCCGTCGCAGCAAGCACCAAACGAGCAACAACACTAACAACGGATCTTTTAGTTGATAAAGGCTTGATCCAATCAACAATATTGTCCCAACTAGGACCTATGCCATCCATACCAGCTCTAGATCGCACAAAAGACCATACCTGTGAAGGAAATGAGCACTCAAAAAATAGATAGTTATGTGAGTCCCCTCTAACTTTGGCACATGAGAAAATGAAATTACAAACGTGAAGTTTCCCCTCTAACTCAAAAATAGATAGTTGTTTTGAATTACTGCAAAACATTGCTGGCAAAATAGTTCATTGTCATGAAAATTGTATGACCGAGAAAAATCACTTATCAAAAAAGTTCATTCCATGGTTGTTGTCCGCTATATTGCCGCAACATCGTGTAAGTAATTTACGGTTTTTATGTGAATTAGTTTGATACTCCCTCCGTCCCATTTTTATTGTCCCATATTGACTTTTTTAGTCTTTATTTTTTAACTTTGACCATAATTATTTTTGTTTGTGTTATATAATACTTGATGAAAAATATATGAATGTATTGGGTTTTAAATGTATTTTCATTTGGTATAACTTTCATCAAGTATTATATAACACAAATAAATATATTAACGGTCAAAGTTAAACAAGAAAGACCGGTCAAAGTCAAAGTGGACAATAAAAATGAGACGGAGAGAGTACTTCTTAAAGCTACTCAAACCTTCAGTTCTTGCCATGCTTAAAGTTAATGTAGCAAAATAACATGTTTCTCTACAGAAAACTTATTACAAGAACCCACCATTGCATTGCGCGGATAACCCTGCTAGTATTATATGATATATAAGGTTAATCTGTTCAAGCTCGTATGTGGTTTGGTTTTTAGGGTCCATTAGCGTATACTGAAATTATTACAAAGTTCGTATTAAAATATGGGATCACTGGACCAGTAAAAGTTACTTCACAGGTTCACTGGATTTTTATTATTCAACAAATGATACTTGCTACTGTTCCCCAATATTTGAAACCATGGTTTTCCTCAAACATACTCTTAAGAGCATGGGTACAAGCCAAACTTCCGTTCTCGTGCAAACTGCCACGTCAGCAGTTTTGAGTTTGGCAAGAAAATGTTTGGCACCACATTTCTGTATCCGTTGGCACCGAATTTCGGTGCCAAACTCATTTTTTTTTTTTTTTTATAAAATGTAAAAAGAATATATTCTAAAATTACTTTATTCATTAAAAAAAACATTACAATAAAAAAAAACATAAAAACTTAAAAAGATAAAAATTACAAACTAGTTATAATTTCTCCAAACATGTTCCACAAGGTCATCTAGAAGATCGTTGTGTATTTTGCTATCTCTGAGTTCTTTGTGTTTTCGAACATGTAAATCACATCTTTCGGTCCATTCCCGTGCAATGTTTGGCGTTGGATCAACGAACACATCTCTTAAATTCACTACGTAATTTTCGTCTTCCAATATCATGTTATGCAACATTACACAGCAATTCATGATCCTTGTCAAAGCGTTGATTTCAAAGCACGCGGGTTGTCGATAATTCCCCAACGACCTTGTAGGACTCTGAAAGCTCTTTCGATATCCTTTCTAGAACTTTCCTGAATTATTTTAAACCTCAACGTTTTTCGGACCTTGCAACAAAAAACGTTTTCACAAACACGGACCATGTTGGATAAATGCCATCGGCTAGATAGTAACCTTTGTTGTACACATGCCCATTTACTTCAAACGGGCATTCCGAGTGTACCGGCAAGTTCATCATCAAATAACGGAGAACCATATAAAACATTTAGATCATTATTTGCACCAGGAACCCCAAAATAAGCATGCCATATCCATAACCGTTGATCCGCAACCGCTTCTAACATAATAGTTGGGTATTTATGGCCACGCCTTTTGAATTGAGGGGCTAAGGCTTTTGGGCAATTTTTCCAATCCCAATGCATACAATCAATACTCCGAGCATTCCGGAGTCCATGTTTTTGTTTATGCAATTCATATAACATTTCAATATCAGCTAAAGTGGGCTTCCTTAAATACTTCTCAACGTATAAAACATGTATGCATTTTGTAAAGTCGATTAAACATTGTCGTTGAGTTCGTTCGGCAATTTGCAAGTACTCATCAAACGATCGCAAAGCCTGATCTGACGCTAATTGCCGTATAGCATATGTGATCTTCAAAATAGGATCAATACTTTTACGACCGGTAGCATCATAACCATCTCTAAAAATTGAAAGTATTTGGGGGGGGCATCATAACTTAGAATAGCATTAACTATTTTATTAAAAAGTGTAGAGCTCATACGATACCTTCGAAAATTCTCTTCGGATATTTAGGACCAATCTCTGCGTCGCCGAAATAGTCGTCGATTAGACGTTCCGCCGCCGTTTCTCGTTGACGTGGTATATATGCCCTCCTCGATCTTGATCCACCGGCTTCTTGATTACACAAGTTCATATATTGTTCATACTCTTGATACGAACGAATATATCTCTCTCGGTCGTCTTTAAAAAATCTTCATAATTGTCTAAAGTGCTTCCGTGAGGATGGTTTGGATCCATAATGAAAGAAAAGTGAGTGTTTTTTGAGGTGTGAATTAGGTTTGAAGAGTGTGTGAAAATATGGAAGAATAAGGAGGTTTTTATAAAAAAATTTGGGTACAAATTCAAAAAAAACGGCTATATTTGCCACCACCAACGGCTACTTTTTCAAAAAAAAAAAAAAAAAAGTAAGTTTGGCGCGAGGGAGTTTGGCGCGACAGGGGTAACGGTGCGCCAAAGGGTTTGGCACGAGCCAACAGCTCACCGTACCCCCTGCTCTTAAGAGCACCTGGTATGGTGCTGCCATAATCTATGGCGTGAGCCACCACACCAGTGGTCGCGTTGTAAAGTCTCGAGCCATAGCCGCCAGTCAAGTGATATTAAGTTGTTGAACATAAAACCTTTTAGAAATCATTCAACACTGAATTGGAAATTCTTGATAAGGTATAACAAGCCATAACAACTACAGTATTTCAATTAAGTAAAAAAAATCTTGAACAAGATTGAAACCATATTATTTCAGGAAGTAGGCTGACATCCTTGTAAATCTAAAGAGTTAAGAGTTTAAGACCCGTGACATGCATGTGATACTATACTCTTGCCACGTCATCATTTGGTGTTCACCCCAATCAAATCCACTTCCATTTTGTGGGGTCGAATAAATTACACAAACTCTTTTGAAACCAATGTCATTTTTTAATAGGTCTGTTTTAAGAGTTGCCTACAAATAAATATGTTCAGTACAAACTTACAAGTGAATACAAACAACAAATAAACTGTCACCATGGTTTTGTATTTTTGTTTATCATGTTGGATTTCGATGGTATTTAAACAAACACAAAAGAAATATACTTGAGTGATATATATCATCGACAGGACCAATTAGCATAATTGATGGTTGCATTTCACATAAAGCCAATTAAAGGGGTACAAGGTGTGCACTGAATTTCGTACATAAATTAATTTTTTTGAAATATATGCTAGAGAACATGATAAATGATTGATGGAATTAAAGATGTGCTAATTTTATGCTTAAATTTGTGTGTCAGCACGCATCATTTTCAAGCATTTGAATCATTTTTCAGAAAATGATCATACCCGTAAAGCTAGTCGTTATGGAGGATCAAGTGTTCGGTCGGTCGCTGAAAGTGGGACGCGTCCCTCATTACATGGGGTCGCTTGGTTCGGTTGGTCGGCTCTTTTTTGCATGATTGTATCATATCGCATAGGATTTCATTGTGCTGTGTGAGTGTGTGTTTCTATATTGTTTTTGTATGGTGACAACAATCGCTTATTAAGGGTATTTGGTCATGCATTTGATATTAGAGAAAGAAGCAAGATATTGTTAAGATGAGTGAGATGACATGATCATTTAGTCACCCACTTGATTACCTTTACTGCTGGTCTAATAAAAATATTGTATAGATTTCACTTATTTCTCATGCAAGTTAATTTACTAATGGATCAAACACAAATCAACTAAATAATAATCATTTTGACATAAGTTGACATAACATAAGAACCATGACAATATGTTGCATTATAAGTAATCAATCATTTTATAAATCGTTATGATCTAGATAAAAAAAGAGTAAAATACCAACTTACTTTTTTGATCTTGAAACCCTTCGAATCAAGAACACCAAACAAAGCACACGATAAAACACAAAGAACCCAATCAAAACATAAATATTAACCCATCTTTGATTCTCATGAAGCCCTCTTTTTTGCAGCACATCAGCTCCTGTCACCATGCACGTTCGGTTCTTCTCATCGTACCATATCAAACACTTGCTCATCAAACACGAGTACTCGTTAATCAACAGCGCGTCGAGACCATACTTGTACATCGAAAAGTAATGCATGAACACCCAGTATTTAGGCATGCTTTCTTTCGATATAAAGTAGCCCGAAAAGAGAAAGAAACCGGCTAGAAGTATGGTAACTAAAGATGTCCCCGTGATATAATTTGGTGCAACTGAGCTCAAGAACAAAATGAACGAATTCGCCATTAGTACGATCACCCATATCACTAACACAAAGTAACTAAACGCTTGCCATGTTTGACACAACCCCACTAGGAAATAAACCGAAAACGAGTAAATCAAAGCGATAACGAGCAAATACGGAAAGAAAACAAGCGTATTCGCGATCAAATACGATGATAAGCGATATACGCCACTCGAGGTTTCCCTAAGCAAAATCGGCCTCTCGTTAATGAAAATAGGGAGTGTTTCAGTTGTGGATGATAATAGGAACGTTAAAGTGAATGCAAATAGGCCAAATCTCATCTCGATACTGGTTTTATCGTAGCCGATATTAATATAAATCGTTCCTAGTACGATCCCCACGACTAATGCTTGCAAAGTATTAGTCAAAAGTAGTTGTTTTGTTCGGTAAATAATTTTCCAAAACCTACTATATAAAGCAACTATTTCTTGCACTCTCGTGCTTCGATATCGAATGGCATCATTTGTGGCTTGAAGAATAGGTGTAACTTCATCTGCTGGTGATGGTGTAATTTCTTTCGCTGTTTGGAGTTGGTTCAGTATCTCCATAGCATACTCGAGAGAATTAAGCTGCTGAGGTACTGTAAAACCACTCGAAAGTATGTATTCGTGGAGCGAAACTAAAGTTCCATGATGAAGGACACTTCCTTTCGATAGTAGAAGAATTCGGTCTATAGTAGAAAGTATTTTGAAGCTCGGTTGGTGGATCGATAAGATCACGGTCCGTCCACGGGTTATTGCTATTGATTTTAGGGTTTGCATGACATTATAGGCTGAACTACTATCTAATCCGGACGTGGGTTCGTCTAGAAGTAAAACACCGGGATCGTGGAGTAGGCTTAGGCCTATAGACACACGCCTACGCTCACCACCAGACAGGTTGTGGCATAGGCGTGTGTGGGCTAAATGTATTAGCCCGAGTTCAGTTAATAAAGAAGTGACCACATGGGAAATTTGGATGGTTTTTGGCTGGAGTAAGCTAGCTGCAAAGGCGAATGTTTCGTACACGGTTAATACGGGTAAGGATGTGTCGTGTTGAGGGACGTATGCGGATAGTTTTCGATATGATGAAGCGGTGAGTGGTGAGGAGTTTAGGAGGAGTGTGCCGGTTGTAGGGGATGTCCTAGCAGCCAAGATGTCGAGGAGGGTCGATTTTCCTGCGCCGCTAGGACCAACTATCGCGAGGATTTGGGACGGGTATGCAGTTATGGTTATGTTTTGGAGGATGGAAATTGGTGTTTTTGTGGTGGTGCATGACTTCAAAAGGTAAAACTGTGGAATAATTGTGGTGGTAGATTTGGTGTATGAGATTGAATTTGCTTGTAATGTGTAGGGTTTGATTGGTTGTGAATGTGGTGCTTGCGGTGGTTCTTCTTCCATTGAGGTTTTGGTGAGAGTATGTGTACTAATGGAGAGAATATTAGAGAAGAGAATGTGAGATGATTTGTTTAAGAAATGGTTCCATTGGTTTGGGGTATAATGACATTGAATTATGGGGATTTTGAAATAAAACGTTGGAAACACATTTTTCACAATAGAATGTGTTGGTTATAGAGTTACTCACTTTGCTATTTCTAACAAGATTGATTATAAATGTGGGAGTTAAAATTGTTCATAAACTTTGCTTAAATCTTGACAGTAATTTGCAAGCACATACCATTAAGAAGTGATTACTACAACTAGAAACATACAACCAATGTACTTGGTACATGGCCTACTTTTAAACATAGTAAAAAACTAGTATTTGTTAGATTGGTTTGGGCTAGAGTTATCTCTCCTTTTTTACTTAAACAGAACAAAATGTTATCTAGGTAATGAATTAAAATTGAAATAGTATAGCACAAACACAATATAATCTACCTCCGTTTAACTATCTAGCTACATGACTTGATCAAACTATAATCTGCTTCCAAACTAAAACACCAAACTGCATTATATGATACTAGTTGGATACCCGCGCACACAGCGGCGGCGATAAATATAGTTATATAATAGTAAAAAAAGTAAATGAATTACTAACCCAACTCTCCTCGCAATTCCCTACCCGTTTAGTGAATTCATTTCACAACACTCCAAATGTATATGTGTTTGTTTGGGTTTTCCGTATCTTTCCCGTGACATCATTATTCCCGCATATAAAAAGACATTCACAATCTCTTACCCGTCAAACACTTTCCCAAAAGTAAATGATTTTGATAAATAAAGTTTGTATTGATTGAAATAAAAGTAAAAGTTATAAAAATTTGAATCAAAATAAAATAAACCTACTAAAAATGTAAAAACTAAAAACTCATAAAAATATATCAAAATAGATGTTGAATTAAAAAACACAAAATTTTAAAAAATATGATGAAATTAGATCATAAAAAAATTAAACGAATTAAAAGATATTTAAATTTAAAAATAAAGGTGATTAATTAGTTAAAAAATGACATGTGTCACCCCATTATTGGAGCTCTTTATTTTAGTTTGTTAGAGCTCATCCATTTTTGTTATTTTTTAGTTAAAGAAGTGACACATGTCATTAAATGATTGGAGCTCCTTATCATAATTTTTTGTGGAGCCCACAACTTAAATGCTTTATATAGTAGTATAGATGATTGTTAGTTTCAGTTGTTCAAAATTTAGTTCTTTTTTTAGGGTTAAGTCCACTAAATAGAAACTAACTTTCACAAATTTTCCAAGTTGTAACTAGAATTAAACGTGTGTCTTAAGAGAGATGTAACTTTAACATGATCATTTAAGAGAGACGTATGTAAGTAATTGGAATTAACCGTGTGTCAATAAAGCCAACTATGTTACTTAACCTTTGGTAACAATTAATATTATTAGATCCATAATGAATATTGTTTAACCTAGAGGAATGTTATTTAGTTTAAAAATAACCCGTGACATGACAAAATAAGTGATCATTCAGGGGTCTATGGACAAAAAATGTTCACATGGGTCTTAATCCAAAGAGGAATCCGTGAACGTAAATAAAAAATCATTCTTGCCTTTGTACCATTTCCAAACACATTTTGCAGACTATTTTGGCTAAAATACAACCCTTTATCTTCCCCTCTTTTCTATTTCACTTTATCAATTATCAGATATTACAGTCATGTTTGTATGTACTAGTAAAGTTAATGTCTTTTTATCAAAAGAAAATACACTGTTTTTGAATGATCAAAGTAAAAAGATGAGGTCAGAATAACAATAAACATGATTTATGCACCATAAATCTGGTACGTAATTTCAGTTAAAGAATTTAAAAATAACATTTACACAATAATTTATTTCTGAAATAAAATAAAAATGTTAGAATTTTTATTTTTGACTCATGGTTTGCAAGCTAGCTGGTGAAAGAATGAGAATTATTGACGATTCTCAAGAGAATATTAGAAACGTTGCATGGACAAAAAAACAACACTAACTTAAATCAACTTGGTATATTTATTTATACATAATTACATACCACCAACTTTCTATTATGTGATTATATATCAATTGTTGTACATATGACTCTTTTAAGTTAGATTAATGTTCTTATTTATTTATCATGCATAACCAGATACATAACTTAACAAACTGTAAAATTCACACGAAACCATAACACCGATATTCTTCCGATTTTTTATATGTTGAGATTAGTTTAATTTCGGGTTACATCATAGTGTATCCTTTGCGTGAGTTTTGACGTTACATGATTGATCTTTTATGAAATATATGAAAAGAAAATAAACTAACACCACATGCATGAACTTTGTATCTTTGTAAGTTTACAATCACTATATGTACAATCACTATATGTATATATGTGTGTGTAAGTGTAGTACGCATGCATATATGTATATGTCTGTATACGGTTTTCAAGTGGCTTCCTACCGTCCGTGACTTAATTATGTGACCAACTTGTTGCTATATTATTTTAGTATTACTTATATTCCTCCTACTACAAGCTAGACTAGAACTTTGTTCTTTTATTTATTAGCTAGGGACTGGTTGAATGTAGATTATTGTAAAAAGTTGATAAGCACCAAGGTTACTTACGACGACGTATGATGACCTAAGTCACTGGATCATCGAGAGCAACGAATTAAAGAGACCATGTTGAGTTGGACCAGCTAGATGATGTTTCTGATATATTAGTATGATCAGGTTCGATAACGAACCCAAAACCAAGAGTTATCAGGTTTATTTTATGAAAAGTACCGAAAATCGTAACCTCAAAATTAAACACCATGCTCATTTTATAAAAATCGGTATATTTTAAATAATTTTATACTACACAAACAAAACTCATACATTAATTTTCTTTTCGTCATGTCCTATCTTTTATTTTACATTTACTTTTTCTATCCCTTCGAATGATACTTTTGGTATGTAAATGTATGTATGCATATTCTAATCGATTCTCAAATTATTGAAAGCTAGATTATAATCTTCATAATTTTGACGAATTTTCTCTCTCAATATACTTGGTCTAATTTGTTGCTAACTCTAAATATACTAGCTCTATACGTGATAAAATGGGATATATTCAATCCAAGATTTAAACTCGAAGACTGAATTAGTAAGAGTGTGTTTGTTTCATTAAGATGTTTTGGGTCTGAATCTTACTACCACATCTTACTGGTAAGAGATGGCTAGAAAGTCTAAGGGTGTATTTGTTTCATTAAGATGTTTTGGGTCTGAATCTGACTACCACATCTTACTGGTAAGAGGTGGATAGAAAGTCTAAATCTGAACGAAATAATGTTGTTTGTTTTTGTATAATTGTTCGAATGATTTTAAGTGCTCGTTTTTACAATTTTTTTATTAAACCAACGCAATGCGATAATAAGTAACTTATGTAAATATGAAACAAGACTTTTTATCATAAATATAACATAGTTAATAAACAATCAAATATATTATATAAAGTTTACAAAACGAGTAAGAGGCAGTAAGACAAGCCCCCCACCTCTTACTGAGTAAGATGTTATATGTCTAACTGGTTCTTACTCAAAAGAAAAAAACAAACAAGCAAAACGTCTGCCCTCCTCTTACTGGTAAGAGTAAGAGGGAGTAAGAGGGCTAGTAAGATTTTTTTAAAAAAAACAAACACACCCTAAATCTGAACGAAATAATGTTGTTTGTTTTTGTGTAATTGTCCGAATGATTTTAAGTGCTCGTTTTTGCAATTTGTTTATTATACCAACGCAATGCGATAATAAGTAACTTATGTAAATATGAAACAAGACTTTTTATTATAAATATAACATAGATAATAAACAATCAAATATATTATATAAAGTTTACAAAACGAGTAAGAGGCAGTAAGACAAGTCCCCACCCTCTTTGAGTAAGATGTTATATGTCTAACTAGGTCTTACTCAAAAGAAAAAAAACAAACAAGCAAAACGTCTGCCCTCCTCTTACTGGTAAGAGTAAAAGGGCTAGTAAGACATTTTCTTTAAAAAACAAACACACCTTAGACAACCAGAAATACAATGAAGAAAGAATGTATTTGAAATTGAATTACAAAGTAACTGAACAAATAAATCTGTTACAGTAATGTGAAGGAATACAAGAAGAGAGAATTCACTTTACAAAATGTTTCTACTAGAAAATGAGGACAAGTATTTAAAAGATGGATTTTGGCGCCTAAACAAGTTAGTTATGTCTGTTGTGGATGTTCATGTGCACCTCACGTGTGCTAGTGTAAAACCATCACACGTGCACCTCACGTGCCTGCAACATATCAAACGTATCAATCCATCCCCCTTAGATTCTTTTTGTCCTAAAAAAGACTAGGTAGTATCAAACTGAGGAAACCTACCATCATATCTCTCCCAAGTTGCTTCCTATGTATCTCTATTGGACCACTGCACGAAGACATAAGTGACTGGTATGTTGTTTACTTTGCCAAGTCTCCTATCCAGTATAGCTATTGGTTCAGCTGTCAATGTCCCATTCCCATCACAAACAGGCAATTCTCCACTATGAGCAACCTCACCTTTACATTCTTTGAGTTGGGACACATGAAAAGCTGAATGTATTTGGCTTCCACTTGGCAGTTGTAGCTTGTATGCAAGTTTTCCAACCCTCTCCATGATTTGAAATGGTCCAAAGTATTTTGAGCTCAACTTGTGATATTGGCCTTGTCTAATTGTGACTTGCCTATGGGGTTGCAGTTTTAAAAGACCCAAGTACCAACATCAAAGTTTCTATATGTCCTGCTTCTGTTGGCTAAACTAACCATTCTGTCTTGAGCCCTTTTCATGTGAAACTTAAGCATATTTAGAGCTTGCTCTCTTTCCACCAAAATCCTATCCACGGATTCAATTGCACTTTCACCAGCTAAATAGGGCAAATGAATTGGTGGTTTTTGTCCATAGACTGCCTCAAAAGGGGTTGTATTAGTGGAAGTATGGAAGTTTGTGTTGTACCAAAAACTCAGCTAAGGACAACCATTGTACCCACTCCTTTGGTTTCTCCCCTGACATGCATCTTAGGTAACATTCCAAACATCTATTAACCACCTCAGTCTGTCCATCTGACTGAGGATGATATGCGGTGGACATTTTTAGCTTAACCTTAAGCATCTTAAAGAGTGACTGCCAGAAATGACACAAAAACACCTTATCTCTGTCACTTACTATGGTGTTTGACAAACCATGTAATTTGTAAATATTATCCATGAAAGCTTGAGCCACTTGTTGTGCTAAAAAGGGTGTTGCATAGGTTCAAAATGTGCATATTTGTTAGCCTATCTACTACCATAAAGATAACTTACTTACATTGTAATTTAGGCAGACCTTCTATGAAATCCATGGAAATATCACTCCAAATTGTATCTGGTATAGGCAATGGTTGGATCAACCCTGATAAGCACTTAAATCAGGTTTTTGTTTCTAACAAACCAAGCATTCTCTCACCCACTATTTGACCATTCTTCTCATGCCCTTCCAAAAGAATAAAGAACTGAGTGTTTGGTAAGTAACATGTACTCCAGAGTGTCCACCTGTAACATCTCCATGAAAGTGCAAGAACAATTGTTTCTTCAACTGGACATCATTGCCCACCATCAATTTTTATTTCCTTCTCAGTTGACCATTTTCCCAAGTGTACTTCCTATCTACACTTTCCTGTTCTTTAGCCTTATCGATTGCAACTGTCATAACTGGATCATTCTGCCAACTAGCTTTAATCTGCTCCCATAATGGACTAGACATGGTAGTGGTTAACATTGAAAACATTTGACTTGCAGGACAATCCATAGATACTCTAGAGAAAGCATCAACTGCAATGTTTTCACTTCCCTTTTTATAAGAAATTTCATAGTCATACCTCAAGCAACTTTGGTAACTATTTTGCTTGAAATGGAGTAGCGACTCTTTGGTCCAACAAATATTTGAGACTAAAGTGGTCAGGAGTTTTAATCTTAAAATGCCTATTCATGAGATATCCCCTCCACTTTTCTAAAGCCAAAATCACAGCAAGGAATTCTTTCTCATAAGTGGAATAAGACTGGTGTTTGGGAGATAAAGCTTTACTAAGATAAGCAATGGGATGGCCATCTTGTTGTAATACGGCTCCAACTCTAGTGTCACATGCATCAGTTTCTACCACAAACTCCCTTTGAAAATTTGGCAAGTTTAAAACAGGAGCTTCCATCATGCCAGTTTTCAATTTCTCAAAGGACTTCTTAGCTTGATCATCGCATTTGAAAGACTGATTTTTTAACAACTGAGTAAGAGGCTTACTAACGATGGCATAGTTTCTGATAAACCTTCTATAGTACCCTGTAAGACCATGGAAACCTCTAAGATGCTTTACATTTTGTGGGATAGGTCAATCCTTCATAGTTTGAACCTTCTTCTTGTCAGTGGAAATACCCTGAGCAGATAACACATGACCCTAGTACGCAACTTCAGCTACTGTAAAGGAGCACTTACTTTTCTTGGCATACAAAGTATTTTCCCTCATAACCTGCAACATACTCCTCAAATGTTGCAAATGCTCATCTCCATTTTAACTGTAAATCAAGATGTCATCAAAGAAAACCAATGTAAATTTTCTCAAAAATGGCTTGAAGACAGTGTTCATGAGTGATTGAAAAGTTAAGGGTGCATTGGTTAGACCAAATGGCATTACTAGGAATTCAAAGTGGCCATCATGTGTTCTAAAAGCTATTTTGTGAATGTTTTCTTCCTTCATCTTGATTTGATGGTATCGAGATCTTAAATCCAACCTAGAAAATACCATAAACCCTTGCAGTTCATCAATCAACTCCTCTATCATAGGAATAGGGAATTTGTCTTTCACAGTTTTCTTATTCAGCTGTGTATAATCAATACACATCCTCCATGTACCATATTTCTTCTTAACCATGACAATGGGTGAAGAGAATGGACTTTGACTTAGCCTTATAACCCCTGAATTCAGTAGTTCCTTAACCATTAACTTTATAGCATCCTTTTGTCCAGGTGGATGTCTATAGGGCCTAATGTTCAGTGGTGGGGTGTTTGGAATTAAGGGAATATGGTGATCATGAGACCTCTTTGGTGGTAAAGCAGTTGGGATACTGAATACATCATTATACTCCTGCAATAATGACTCAATTTATGTATAAGGGTGTTTGGTACAGCTGTCTTTTGTTTCTTCCACTGATAATAAGGTAGGAGGATATACACAAAGTGACATAGCATTTAGTTGTACAGTCCCCACTATACCCTGCATCCATTTCATTGATGACTGTGGAGTACCCCTTAACAACAACCTGGTATTTGCATACTCAAACTCCATTGTCAGATGCTTAAAATTGAACTAAATGGTGTCGAAAGTAGACAACCATTGTATCCCTAAGACCACCTCACAACCTCCCAAAGGTATTACCATCATATCAGTAACAAAAGTCACACACTTTAATGTTCATTTAAAATTATTACACATAGTAGTACTAGTTAAATTGTTGCCATTAGCCACTTCTACTTGTAAAGGACTGATGCAGGTTTTACTGACTAGGTTTTAATATTTATATTGTCTCGTTATACATATGGTCTACTGATATGTCCCGAACCGTCAAGCTACCTCACACAAGCTAGCCACTTGTGAATGGCTAACCGTAAGAAGCTTAAAACAGCTCAGAAACAAATACAATGAAGTCCTGGAGAATATAATGAATTCCCGGGTCGTTTAGTCCCACGGAGACTCAATGGTGTGTAAACACTAATTCAGATGATAGAATGATCACTAAGGATAGTGATCAGTAAAGGTTTTGGATGAGAAATTACACTACTGATTGATAGGAAAGGAATTGGATACAGAACAGAAAAGCACAACAATCAGATAAAAGAAATGTAAATACGTACGTTTAAAAACTACGTAAACGTACAAAATAAAAAGTGAATCTAAGAAATAAAAGGTCTAAAAATATAAAAATGACATTTTTGGAATCCTAAAAATAAAAGAAAATTATCAGAAAAATAAAATTATTTTTACCACTATTTAATTAATTATTATTAATTAAAAACTATCTTAGCTATTTAATAAATACTCTAAAATAGAAGAAAATACAAAATAAGGCTAGAAAAATAAAACTATGATTCAGAAAAATCTAAAATATTATAAAACTAATTTTAAAACTAAAAATATATTTTTCACACTTTTTATCTAATTATTATTAATTAATTACTATTTTTAACTATTTAAAATTCTAATAAATACTAAAAAGATTAGGAAAATTATGAAACTTTTTCTAAAAATACTATATGATGACAGAAAACTAAGAAAAATAGAAAAACAAGATTTGCTTATTAATAAGCTAAAAAGAAAATTCAAAAAGCTAAGAAATATTAAATAAACACTATCACTGATTTTAAATTGAGATTTTTCTGGATTTTCTTTTTGAAAACTACTTAACTACTGATATAATGAAACTTTAATAAACACAAAAATTTTACAAACTACAAATAAGCTGAATTACAAGCTTATGATCACAACAGTTATGCTTATGAGCTTATTTGGTGAAATAAGCTCAAACAAGCTAACCAGATGAAACAAAAGCCAAAATAAGATGCAAGTAGGCTAATGCTACTCAAATGATGCTAAAAGACAAAAATAAGCACACTGAAAAGCCAAGAACAAACAAATAAGCACTTATGCTCTTGTGTTGAAAAACAGAAAATGGGACAAAGTTTGAGCTTATTGCAGCCCTAGCAAACAAGTTCCACAATGAAAAACCAAACTTGAGACTTCAAGATGGCTAGGTTAGCTTTCCAAAGAACCAAGTATCAAAAGCTATGGACAACTATAGAGCTTATGGCAAGCTTATGAAAGTGGTACCAGACCACTGCTCAGCTCAAGCTGAGTCAGTTGGTGCTGAGTTTTGGGACAAAGTTTAAGCTACTAGCAGCCCTACCAAACAAGCTTCAAAATGAAAAACAAGGCTTGATACCTCTAGATGGCTAGGTCAGCTATCCAAAGAACCAATAATCACAAGATAAAACCAACTAATAAGCTCTGTGCAAGCTTATCAAAATGGTGCCATTCACTGTGCACAGGGCATGGTTTCAGACTAGGTATCCACAAAAAGCTAGAAAATAAGCACTTAATAAGCTGATTCAAAGAGATCTATTATTTTTCTAATTTTGTTTAGCAACTAGACTATAATACCCTAAGAGCTTTTAAGCTAAAACTTATTATTAAGCACACAGTAAAAATATCTATTTTATTCAAAAACGACCCAAATGAAAATTTGACTTTTGACTTAAACTAAAAGTTTGACTTATATGAACTTTAATCTGATTTAAATCACTGAATATGTTGTTTTGAGGTGATATAAGACTGATTTGATCAACACTAACAACTTTCTAACACAAAATCATGATCCTAACTTTTTAAAATCCAACAGTGACTGCACAATATTTGATTAGAAGAATTTTTGACTTTTTTGCTTATGAGCATGGTTTTCTTGCACGATATGAGTTATTTAGACCAAGTTAAACAGATTTCCAACAAGTCCAATGACCAGAGAACCTTCAAACATAAAAAACCAAACACTACTTATGATGACTGTTTTGAAGTTTTTCAAAGCAAATCTCAAATTTAGACCATGAACTTAATTTCAAACCTTGTATTATTATTAAATAAGACTAAATAAGCTTAAACCAATAGTGATAACAACATAAAACTAAGACTTGATGATAATGCAACTTTAACTGTTAAAACTAAATTTTTATAAAACTACAACTTTAAAAGAACAACCAACTGATTTAATTGTTTACTTATGCTCAATTATAACTAAGAAACATAGAAAACCAGAAATTACAACTAATGAACAACTAAAACAAAGAAATCCAAATATGAACAAAAAGGCTTACTCAAGCTTCCAAGCTCAAAACTGAGATCAAGGAACCAAGAACAATCCTAAAGGCTTACCACTAAGCCACTAACCCAAGGCCATCCACATTCACCCTGCTCCGTTGTATACACCATTTCCTACTGATTTTTGAATTTTAAACTATTTAATTGGTATTTTTGGTGATTTTTGATTTTAACTTCTAAACTTGTTTTAAATGTTTCTAAAAGCTTGAATGAGCTTTCTGGGAGCTTACATGTTCTATTTCAGTCCATACAAACACCTAACAACAACATTTGATTCATATGAGATTTTTGAAATAAAACTGCATAAATAAAATTTGCAACTTAAAACTTGATATTGAAACTGAAAAGAGTTCTCAAATACTTTAAATAACTTAAACAAAGTACTAAGGAAGCTTAAATTACACTGAAATTTTGATAATAATAAAACGACAATGGAAAATTAAAATTACTCTAGATACTTAGATACATTGCTTCACTCTCCATTTATAATGACTTTTGTGACTTCTCTTTGACCTCTGAATCTTTCCCACCAAATCTGAGCCCTTGGATCACTCTAATTCATCAGAACCATACACTTGTGTTTTTGGCGCCATTTTTCTCATTAGCAGGTTTTGTTATTAATGAGGGTGGGTTTCAATCAATTAAAGGTTTTGGAGTTTAGAGGAGGCAGAGGGAACAAAGTATGGAGAGGGGGGTTGAAAAGGTTGGAAAACCATGCCTGGTTTTGGTGTTTCAGTGGTGGGAGAGGGAGAGCTACAGTAGTTCTGGTTTTAGGCGCGTTTGAGAGTTTTTGACTTAGTGGTATAATAACGGGGGGTTCACAATGGCTTTGGCTGGGGTCTTTTTGGTTTTGACCTAGCTCAAGGGTCAAGGGTGGGGGTCAAGTGGAGTTGGGCTAGCTGGATTTGGGCCTTGGTTGGGTAAGGATTGGATATGGATAACAAAGGGTCCGGTTTGGTTTTAGCTAGATAACAAGGACCAAAAATGTAATTTCACCAAACTTCAAGGACTGATCATGATACTTTTCCAAACTTCTCACAAGGACCAAACATGACAAACATTGATAGCACAAGGGCCCTTTTTGCATAAAATCCCATTTTTAGAAATCCAAGGACCATTTTTGCAAATTTTCAAAGTTTAGGGACCTTTCTTGCCACTTGACCAAAGAATCATTCAAGGACCATTTTTGACATTTTAGAATATTTTAGGGACCTTGAATGATAAAATTCCACATTTTGATATTCCAGGGACTAGATTTGACAACTTTTAAAACTTGGGGGACTAAAACTGCCAATTTTGCAAACTTGAATCATTTTTCATCTGATTTTGATATTTTTGCATTTAAAACACATAAAACACTGATTTGTGATATTTTGATCATTTTGATGTGTTTCTGAGTGTTTTCAGATGATTTTGCAGTTTAGATTGTACAAAAATGATGAGTATTTAGACACTCATCAATCCCCCACACTGAGATATTGCTAGTCCCTAGCAATGATTTAGATCTTTAATGGATTTTAAAAACTCTTTACCAAAAGCCATCACTTCTGGAGTAGCCAAATGTTTCAGTTCAAGTAAGAACTATGGTACACGATAACCATCGATTTATTGGCAAATCATAAACCATATAACGGATTTGATGTGTCTTTACCGTAAGCCGTTTGCTCGGGACTAGCCAACTCTTAGATAAATTATCAGAATTATCTTTGGTGAGCTGAATACCAATTATGGTTTTTCCATTGCCTTTACCACAAGCCATAACCTTGCGGGCTAGCCAACTCTTCACTTTTAGGACATGGTGAGTTGAGAACCATACAATTTTGGGCAAATTGCAAGCCATATAAACGGATTTGAGAAATCTTTACCAAGAGCCGTTTGCTCTTGGATTAGCCAATCCTTTAGTCTTACAGACATGGCGGACTGATAACCAAGCTGAGTAAGTGTAAAACACTTACTCCAAAAAAAAAATTTTGGCCAAAAACGGGGGGAATTGGGTGGATAAATATGATAAAATTCGTGAGAATTCCCCCCCACACTTAGAAATGAATATTGCCCTCAATATTCAAAGTACCGGCGGTTATGCCGAAACTGAGAACGTAAAAGGGAAATACTACGGCCATTTATTTGGAAAGATTTTTTTTTTTTTTTTTTTGAAAGATTTTATATACAACAGTGTGGGGCAACTCCCCCACACTAGGGTGGTAGAACGAGAAAGAAGAGAAATATGGGTGAAAAACCATATGGTGTGTGCTAATGTTTTTGATTCCCGAGTCACTAGCTTGACTCGATCCCCGCATTCATTGGTTCATGGGGAATGTTTGTAAATCCGGGACAACCACAGGAGGAATGTCCTCTCCAAAGTAATGCTTCACTCGATGACCATTCACTTTAAAATTAGGACCATCGGGTTGAGATAACTCAATGGTACCATAAGGATAAACCTTAGCAATGGTGAATGGACCAGACCAACGGGACTTGAGCTTTCCCGAGAAAATCTTCAATCTTGAATTGAAAAGAAGGACTCGATCACCAGCGTTGAAAACGCGGTTCTTTGATTTTTGAGTCATGAATCTTCTTTGTCTTTTGCTTATAGATCAAAGAGTTCTCATAAGCTTGATCACGAAGTTCATTTAGTTCATTCATTTGAACTTTTCTGTGATCACCAGCCGTCTGTATATCGAAGTTTGCATGCTTTAAGGCCCAGTAAGCCTTGTGCTCTAGCTCAATCGGAAGATGACATGCCTTTCCGTACACTAGCTTGTATGGAGTACACCCGATGGGTGTTTTGTAAGCTGTACGAAAAGCCCAGAGTGCGTCATCTAGCTTATCCGACCAAGAGGCACGGTTTTCGCCAACCGTCCTCTCCAGAATTCTTTTAATGCCACGGTTTGAAACTTCCACCTGCCCACTTGTTTGGGGGTGGTATGCAGGAGAGAGACGGTGGGTAACACCATACTTTTGCATGACTCTTTCAAATTGGTCATTGCAGAAATGTGTACCACGATCACCGATTATCGCTCTCGGAGTTCCAAACCGGCAAAAAGAGATTTTAAAAACTTCACAACAACTCAGGCATCATTGGTGGGTAAAGCTTTTGCTTCAACCCATTTTGACAGATAGTCAATGTACCCACGAGTATGTACTTGTTACCACGAGACGAAGGAAATGGCCCCATAAAGTCAATACCCCATATGTCAAATATCTCACAAACTTGAATGGCATTTTGCGGCATTTCATTTCTTTGAGATATATTTCCGTGACGTTGACAAGCGTCACAGGATTTGACAAATTCGTGGGCATCCTTATAGATTGTGGGCCAATAAAACCCGGAATCAAACACCTTTTTGGCGGTGTAGTTTGGACTATGATGGCCCCCGGTGGGTCCAGCATGGCAAGATGTGAGAATGTCAATAGCTTCCTGTCCATAAACACATCGCCTGATGACTTGATCCGCACAAATTTTGAACAAGAAAGGGTCGCCCGAAATAATGTTTAACATCTTTGAAGAACTTATTCTTCTGTTGGGTCGACATCCCTTTCATAATGAAGTTACCCGCATGGTAATTTGCGAAGTCAGCAAACCATGGGGTAGTAGAATTTCCACGAAAAGAAACCGCATTGAGTGTCTCGAGAGGAAATGTTTCATTTATTTCCTTTTTCTCGAAAACATCTTGGTGAGGGTTTTCTAATCCGACAGATGATCGCAGCTAGATTCTCACTCCTTTTTATCACGATATAATGATATCAAATTCATGGAGGAGGAGAATCCAACGAAGCAATCTCGGCTTTGCATCTTGTTTTGCAAAGAGATATTTAAGAGCCGAGTGATCCGTATACACCACGCATTTGGTCAAGATTAAGTACGGCCGAAACTTCTCAAATGCATACACCACGGCTAATAGCTCTTTTTCTGTGGTGGTGTAATGAGTTTGAGCTTCAGTCATAGTTTTACTTGCGTAGTGGATAGGCTGAAAATGCTTGTTCCTTCGTTGCCCTAAGACTGCTCCGATAGCAAAATCACTTGCATCGCACATGAGCTCAAAGGGTAAATCCCAGTCGGGAGCAACGAGAATGGGTGCTTCAGTAAGCTTTTTCTTCAATGTTTCAAAAGCTATGATGCACTCGGGTGAGAAGATAAAAGGAGCATCCTTTTCAAGAAGATGGGTCATAGGCCGGGCGATTTTGGAAAAATCTTGTATGAATCTACGATAGAAACCGGCATGACCTAAAAAACTCCTAATACCTTTGACGGTAGCAGGATGAGGTAATTTAGCAATAACATCGACTTTTGCTCTATCAACCTCAATCCCATTCTTTGAAATCTTATGGCCAAGGACTATGCCTTCTTTGACCATAAAGTGGCTTTTCTCCCAATTTAGACAAAGATTGGTGTCTTCACACCTTTGAAGCATTTTTTCTAAATGGGAGAGACATGTTTGAAACGAATCCCCAATGACCGAGAAGTCATCCATAAATACCTCCATTGTTTCCCCGATCATGTCGTGGAAAATAGCCATCATACATCGTTGGAACGTGCCCGGAGCGTTGCATAAGCCAAAAGGCATACGTTTGGAGACAAAAGTTTCGTATGGGCAGGTGAATGTGGTTTTCTCTTGATCCTGTGGATCAATGGGAATCTGAAAATAACCCGAGAAACCATCAAGGAAGCAATAGTATTCATTCCCTGCTAATCTCTCAAGCATTTGGTCCATGAAGGGTAGAGGAAAATGGTCTTTACGGGTGGCGTCATTTAGCTTACGATAGTCAATACACACACGCCATCCCGTAACCAATCGAGTTGGTATTAACTCGTTATCTTCATTTGTGACAACAGTAATGCCACCCTTTTTAGGAACACAATGAATTGGGCTGACCCAAGGACTATCTGAGATCGGGTAAATCAATCCTGCATCAAGAAGTTTGATAACCTCCTGTTTGATAACATCATGGATTTTTGGATTCACTGCGTCTCGATGTTGAATCTGGTTTAAAGTCATCCTCCATCAAGATTTTATGGGTACAAAACTCAGGATTGATACCCTTTATGTCGGAGAGTTTCCAAGCAATTGCTTGCTTGTGTGACTTCAAAACCTTTATGAGAGCAGCTTTTTCATCTTTACTCAAATCTCGAGCAATAATGACGGGTAATTTATCATCACCCTCAAGAAATGCATACTCGAGATGAGGTGGTAAGTCCTTAAGCTCAACCTCAGGAAATTCTTCAGTTTTCTCAACTGACTTGACTTCCTTGTTATGAAGTTTGACGGGAGGGGGAGGAGGAGAAGTGTCATGAGTCAACAATTCCTCAAGAAGAATATCTCCCTCCAGATTAATCTCATTTTGATTAATCTCATCTGGGATTGAATCACTAGGAGGGGTTGATGATGGATCACCATTAAGCAACTTCTCAATAAGAAGTATGTCCCCCTCAATGTCAATTGGAGCATGATCAATTTCCCATGGAACAGAATCACTAGCCAAGTATGCTTCAATCTCATCTAAGATGAAGTCGCTTCCCTCAAACGGAGTGAGAGAAGGAGTAGAATTGGCTATGATAGGTTGAGAAGATGTGATGGAATCCCCTCACGAATTATGAGAATAACCACGAACTTCTTGAGAGTACTCTTCAGTAGCAACATCAATGATATCTATGCGGTTGACCGACTCAGAATCATAATTTGCGGAGTACCTCGAAGTTTGATCAAGGTTGAAGGTGACGGCTTCATTACCAACACGTAATGTGATTTCTTGCTCAAATACATCAATGAGAGCACGACCCGTTCTCAGGAATCCTCGACCAACAATGAGAGGAACCCGATGATCGGCATCAAAATCGACAACCACGAAGTCAGCTGGAAAATGGAACTTTCCTACTTTCACAAATACGTCCTCGGCAATGCCAAGAGGACGGGATATGGAACGATCTGCAAGCTCGAGAGTCATGCATGTAGGAGTAAGTTCCGGAAGAGAAAGTTTCTTCCACACTGAATAAGGCATAAGGTTTATGCTTGCACCAAGATCTGCTAGGGCAAAGCATTCAACCATTCCTGGGAATACACAAGGTAAGAGAAATTTCCCAGGATCTCCAAGCTTTTCTGGAAGCTTCTTTAGAATAACTGCTGAGCGCTCGTTAAGAGGAGTTTTTGCCATTTCAAACAGCTTTTCCTTATTGCTTAACATGTGCTTGATAGTCGATGCAAACTTGGGCATCAGCATGATAGCATCCGCAAAGCTTATATCAAAATGTAATTCTTGGAAAATTTGGAAAAATTTGTCCATTTGATGACTAGCTTTCTCGCGGAGCTTTTGTTCATTCAAACGTGATGGGTAAGGAATAGAAGATTTGGATTTCTGATTCTCAACAGGAGCTACAGGAGGTTCAAAAACAACTCCTTGATTTGACTTGGGTTTCTGGACAACTTGAGGTTGGACTACCGAAGGTAGGACGTGTGCGGTACTTCGTGGGCTTGAATAGTGCACCTTGTCCGTTGTTTCCTTGGTAACTTGACTCATTGGCACAGGTGGAGGAGGCATTGGAGTCGTAGGTCCATTGTGTGTCGGAGGTTCACTTTCCACTACCTTTGGGATAGAAGAAGAAGAGGTAGTAGGAAAAGCAGGTCCATCATATGAAACACCACTTCTGGTTGTGATCGCCTTTGCATCGCCCTCGGGTTAGCGATCGTGTTGCTCGGAAGTTTTCCTGAGCCCGAGGGTTGATCATTTAAAGACTTCTTTAGATCAGAATCGGTGACCAACAACCTGTTCATTTCATCTTGGGATTTCATGAATTGCTTCATAGAGCTCATCGATGATGGTACTGGAGGAACAATGACGGAGGAGGCTGGAGGGATAAATTGAGGCCGTATGTTTTTATTATAGCCAAAATTCCCTTGATTAGGATTCATATTCCCATGAAATTGATTCCCTCGATTGAAATTGTTTTGATGGAGGTTCCCTTGATGTTGGAAACCTTGATTGGGTCCAGGATAGAAATTACCTTGGTTTTGATAACCTTGGTTCATTCTGGGTTGGTTTTGATTCCGGTTTTGCATGTTATGATTCTGGTTAAAACCGGGTGGTGCCTGATTAGTGTTAGCACGGTAGTGTGGTTCATTTTGAGAACGGTATTGATTACCTCCTTGATGTGAACTACTGGCTAGAGCATTGGCTTCAAATGGACTACCATCGGTGGCAGTACAATTGTAGTAAGCATGAGGACCACCACAAGTAACACAACTCTCGACTTTTTTCACTTCAGCATGTGTTGGTGTCTGAGTGAAGGTCACTTTTTTCTGGTTAGCAAGAACCAGAGCCTGAACAATGTCTGTGAGTTTGTCAATCTTAGCATCGGTGCTAGATGTACTCACGGGAGATGAAGAAGAAGAAGGTCCGGCATGAGACTGATATGTCTTTGCTCGGAAAGGGCGGACCTGAGATTTGTTCTCAATGATTTGCAAGGCCTCTTTGGTAGTCTTGCTCAGGAAATTACCTCCCGCGGAGGCATTCAAAGAGTCTTGATTGGTCTGATTCAGACCATTGTAGAAAGTATCCATTTGCATTAACTCGGTAAAACCATGATGCGGACACTTGCGAAGCAACTCTTTGTAACGATCCCATGCCTCCCCAAATGATTCATCAAATCTCTGAGAAAATTTCATTATCTCATTCTTAAGACTTGTAGTTCGAGATGGAGGATAGAACTCGTTAACGAACTTGGTGACTAGATCTTCCCATGTCTCAATAGAACGAGGGGGTTGTTTCTCAAGCCAATTTCGGGCTTGTCCCTCTAGAGAAAATGGGAACAGAAGAAGCTTGATAGCTTCATATGGGACATTCTTGTACTTGATGGTAGATGCAATCTTGTTAAACCATCGAATGTGTGCATGAGGATCATCCCGCTCAAAACCATAGAATTGGCTTTGGGTTACCAGATTAAGCAACCCGGTTTTGAGCTCGAAAGTGTCACCACGATGGCTCGGGACAACAATGGCATCTCCGTAACCCTCAATGGGTGCTTGGAGAAGCTCATTCATCGGCTTGTCTTCTGCCATTTCGACAGGTGGTGGTGGTGGTAGACGTTCCTCGACGCTGAAGGAGCTGAATGTCCTCTACGTCTACGAGGAATCTTTCCAAGTTCTGAAAGTGGACTTGTAGAACTGGAAGAACGAGTGCGCATGCACTAAGTTTAAAAATCAGTTTTCAAAACAAATGAGGCAAAACGACAAGTGAACTTAACCAATAATCACAAATGAAATGGCTTCTTTGAAAAAGGTACACCAAATCACAAGTGACACAAAGGCAAGTTTTAAATCTGATGTTCGGGAACTTATTATGGTCACACCCCCAGTTAGTAGGTGTACTGCCTTGATTTGCGGTGGTTGATTTTTATGTATATATTAAGTACCACTGAAAAGACGTAGGTAATGATTTGTGCTGATGGGTTTAAAACTTTTGGACAATATTTTTGGTATCGTCTCGTTTAACCAAATCGTATTTCTTTAAGAATCACCTTAAAAGAAACACAAGATAGAAAACGTTCCGATTGTTATGTTGTTTTATATATATATTTTTTTTGGTTTTGTTAACACTTTAGGAAAAGTGTTAATGAACTTTTTGATTTTCTTTATATAACTTTACAAAAAAACTTTTTACAAATGATGGGTTATGTGCAAGAATGGATCTGAAAATGGCTAAACACACGCTAAATCCTCCCCGGCAGCGGCGCCAAAATTTGATCTGTCCCGAACCGTCAAGCTACCTCACACAAGCTAGCCACTTGTGAATGGCTAACCGTAAGAAGCTTAAAACAGCTCAGAAACAAATACAATGAAGTCCTGGAGAATATAATGAATTCCCGGGTCGTTTAGTCCCACGGAGACTCAATGGTGTGTAAACACTAATTCAGATGATAGAATGATCACTAAGGATAGTGATCAGTAAAGGTTTTGGATGAGAAATTACACTACTGATTGATTGGAAAGGAATTGGATACAGAACAGAAAAGCACAACAATCAGATAAAAGAAATGTAAATACGTACGTTTAAAAACTACGTAAACGTACAAAATAAAAAGTGAATCTAAGAAATAAAAGGCCTAAAAATATAAAAATGACATTTTTGGAATCCTAAAAATAAAAGAAAATTATCAGAAAAAGAAAATTATTTTTACCACTATTTAATTAATTATTATTAATTAAAAACTATCTTAGCTATTTAATAAATACTCTAAAATAGAAGAAAATACAAAATAAGGCTAGAAAAATAAAACTATGATTCAGAAAAATCTAAAATATTATAAAACTAATTTTAAAACTAAAAATATATTTTTCACACTTTTTATCTAATTATTATTAATTAATTACTATTTTTAACTATTTAAAATTATAATAAATACTAAAAAGATTAGGAAAATTATGAAACTTTTTCTAAAAATACTATATGATGACAGAAAACTAAGAAAAATAGAAAAACAAGATTTGCTTATTAATAAGCTAAAAGAAAATTCAAAAAGCTAAGAAATATTAAATAAACACTATCACTGATTTTAAATTGAGATTTTTCTGGATTTTCTTTTTGAAAACTACTTAACTACTGATATAATGAAACTTTAATAAACACAAAAATTTTACAAACTACAAATAAGCTGAATTACAAGCTTATGATCACAACAGTTATGCTTATGAGCTTATTTGGTGAAATAAGCTCAAACAAGCTAACCAGCTGAAACAAAAGCCAAAATAAGATGCAAGTAGGCTAATGCTACTCAAATGATGCTAAAAGACAAAAATAAGCACACTGAAAAGCCAAGAATAAACAAATAAGCACTTATGCTCTTGTGTTGAAAAACAGAAAATGGGACAAAGTTTGAGCTTATTGCAGCCCTAGCAAACAAGTTCCACAATGAAAAACCAAACTTGAGACTTCAAGATGGCTAGGTTAGCTTTCCAAAGAACCAAGTATCAAAAGCTATGGACAACTATAGAGCTTATGGCAAGCTTATGAAAGTGGTACCAGACCACTGCTCAGCTCAAGCTGAGTCAGTTGGTGCTGAGTTTTGGGACAAAGTTTAAGCTACTAGCAGCCCTACCAAACAAGCTTCAAAATGAAAAACAAGGCTTGATACCTCTAGATGGCTAGGTCAGCTATCCAAAGAACCAATAATCACAAGATAAGACCAACTAATAAGCTCTGTGCAAGCTTATCAAAATGGTGCCATTCACTGTGCACAGGGCATGGTTTCAGACTAGGTATCCACAAAAAGCTAGAAAATAAGCACTTAATAAGCTGATTCAAAGAGATCTATTATTTTTCTAATTTTGTTTAGCAACTAGACTATAATACCCTAAGAGCTTTTAAGCTAAAACTTATTATTAAGCACACAGTAAAAATATCTATTTTATTCAAAAACGACCCAAATGAAAATTTGACTTTTGACTTAAACTAAAAGTTTGACTTATATGAACTTTAATATGATTTAAATCACTGAATATGTTGTTTTGAGGTGATATAAGACTGATTTGATCAACACTAACAACTTTCTAACACAAAATCATGATCCTAACTTTTTAAAATCCAACAGTGACTGCACAATATTTGATTAGAAGAATTTTTGACTTTTTTGCTTATGAGCACTGGTTTTCTTGCCTGATATGAGTTATTTAGACCAAGTTAAACAGATTTCCAACAAGTCCAATGACCAGAGAACCTTCAAACATAAAAAACCAAACACTACTTATGATGACTGTTTTGAAGTTTTTCAAAGCAAATCTCAAATTTAGACCATGAACTTAATTTCAGACCTTGTATTATTATTAAATAAGACTAAATAAGCTTAAACCAATAGTGATAACAACATAAAACTAAGACTTGATGATAATGCAACTTTAACTGTTAAAACTAAATTTTTATAAAACTACAACTTTAAAAGAACAACCAACCGATTTAATTGTTTACTTATGCTCAATTATAACTAAGAAACATAGAAAACCAGAAATTACAACTAATGAACAACTAAAACAAAGAAATCCAAATATGAACAAAAAGGCTTACTCAAGCTTCCAAGCTCAAAACTGAGATCAAGGAACCAAGAACAATCCTAAAGGCTTACCACTAAGCCACTAACCCAAGGCCATCCACAATTCACCTACTCCAAATTGTATACACCATTTCCTACTGATTTTTGAATTTTAAACTATTTAATTGGTATTTTTGGTGATTTTTGATTTTAACTTCTAAACTTGTTTTAAATGTTTCTAAAAGCTTGAATGAGCTTTCTGGGAGCTTACATGTTCTATTTCAGTCCATACAAACTCCTAACAACAACATTTGATTCATATGAGATTTTTGAAATAAAACCGCATAAATAAAATTTGCAACTTAAAACTTGATATTGAAACTGAAAAGAGTTCTCAAATACTTTAAATAACTTAAACAAAGTACTAAGGAAGATTAAATTACACTGAAATTTTGATAATAATAAAAACGACAATGGAAAATTAAAATTATTCTAGATACTTAGATACATTGCTTCACTCTCCTTTTATAATGACTTTTGTGACTTCTCTTTGACCTCTGAATCTTTCCCACCAAATCTGAGCCCTTGGATCACTCTAATTCATCAGAACCATACACTTGTGTTTTTGGCGCCATTTTTCTCATTAGCGGGTTTTGTTATTAATGAGGGTGGGTTTCAATCAATTAAAGGTTTTGGAGTTTAGAGGAGGCAGAGGGAGCAAAGTATGGAGAGGGGGGTTGAAAAGGTTGGAAAACCATGCCTGGTTTTGGTGTTTCAGTGGTGGGAGAGGGAGAGCTACAGTAGTTCTGGTTTTAGGCGCGTTTGAGAGTTTTTGACTTAGTGGTATAATAACGGGGGGTTCACAATGGCTTTGGCTGGGGTCTTTTTGGTTTTGACCTAGCTCAAGGGTCAAGGGTGGGGGTCAAGTGGAGTTGGGCTAGCTGGATTTGGGCCTTGGTTGGGTAAGGATTGGATATGGATAACAAAGGGTCCGGTTTGGTTTTAGCTAGATAACAAGGACCAAAAATGTAATTTCACCAAACTTCAAGGACTGATCATGATACTTTTCCAAACTTCTCACAAGGACCAAACATGACAAACATTGATAGCACAAGGGCCCTTTTTGCATAAAATCCCATTTTTAGAAATCCAAGGACCATTTTTGCAAATTTTCAAAGTTAAGGGACCTTTCTTGCCACTTGACCAAAGAATCATTCAAGGACCATTTTTGACATTTTAGAATATTTTAGGGACCTTGAATGATAAAATTCCACATTTTGATATTCCAGGGACTAGATTTGACAACTTTTAAAACTTGGGGACTAAAACTGCCAATTTTGCAAACTTGAATCATTTTTCATCTGATTTTGATATTTTTGCATTTAAAACACATAAAACACTGATTTGTGATATTTTGATCATTTTGATGTGTTTCTGAGTGTTTTCAGATGATTTTGCAGTTTAGATTGTACAAAAATGATGAGTATTTAGACACTCATCATCTACCCTAATGCACTAACGGGCAGTGTATCCGGTCGTGTGTAGTGTAGTATTCGGTAAAACCGAGGTCTCGTCCCAAGAGCTATGTGTGTTGGATTATTACTAAGTCTATGTGTCACAGATTTAATATGATTTCGATAAGGAATTAATTAATTAACTACTAAAGCAAATAAAGGCAAAGGTTCAATCAATAGAGGAGAGTGGTGCTAACCTAGTTAATCATCCTAGCTAGCAATGTCTACGTCTAATTACTTTCAATTACTTCAGGTGGGGTCAAAGTCGAGAGGAAAGCATTTGGTCAATTCGCCCTAACCTATCAGCAAAGATGCCACCACTAGAGAAGTCAGGTGTCCCCTTATAAGTCCAGTTGTTCCTGGTCCCCTAAGCCGAGTCATTAAGTACCGCTACATGCTAGATTTATAATAGTGAGTGCCCAGGCGTTAGCAACTTAAACACTCACCCCCTAATTCTTAAGTTCATCCAAACGGTAAGTGATCAGTTGGTCAAATCGCACAAGTAGAAAGGGTCGTCAGTTGGTCATATCTTACCCTTTCCGTCTCAATCCGCTCACCTAGGGTCAGTTGGTCATATCTCGTAGGCAATTGGCCTCTACCGCCATTCAAAACTACCGAAACAAGGGTAGCTACCAATAAACTATGCATGCATACACTTAGAAATAATTATGCAGAAGTAAAGTAAATGCAGACAAAACAATTAAGGAATCATAACTAGGCCAGCACCAAGAGGTGCTTAGCAGCTCATATTAACCATACAAATCAATTCTATATTCAAAGTTACGAAATACATGAATTGAAAGTAAAGAAAAGATAAAATGCTAATGCTTATCGTAGGGGAGTGATTTCTCCCATGGAGACAGCTCTGTATTCTCCTCTAGACCTGCCTTTGGCTTCTTCCCACGTTCTTTGGTTGTGGTGTGTGAAATGGGATGATTTGAAATGCTTGAAATCGTTGGGTATTTATAGGCCAGATCTGGGTTACGGTGTAACTAATATAATAGTTACGCCGTAATCTTCAATTTCTTTGTAATTTGCACTAGATCTACTGGTTACGGCGTAACCTTATAAGTGGTTACGCCGTATCTTCAATAATACTTGGTTACGCCGTAGTTGATGAAATAGTTACGGCGTGGAACCTCATTTGACCTAATAAGTTACGTCGTAGTCTTTAGGGGGAGTTACGCCGTAATCTTCTAATGAGTTGGCTTTCTGAGTCACACTTTAGTTACGGCGTAATGTGAGAGATGAGTTACGCCGTAACTTCTTCAAAGTCAGCATACTATGATAAATCTTTGATATTTCTCCAATTTCGCGTCTCTTTAGCTCCAATGCTCGTAATTTACCTGAAAGTGGAAAACAATGGAAAACAAGCGTAAATCCATATAAATGATATAAATTACAAGCATTATCGGGGGAAATTGACACTTAATATTCAGGACTATTTGATGTTATCAAATACCCCCCACTTGAACTCTACTTGCCCTCAAGTAGACCTTATTAGAAATATTCCTAAAAAGATATCTCCCATAACCTGGAAAATATAAGTTTACAAATCCCTTATGCTAGAATAAAACAAAGCCGAACACCTCACGAAATGGGAACGAAACACTCAAATCTCTCAGTTATTCTAAGTGTCAATTTCGGGGTGATCACTCAATTGCACAATCATAGCATGTATTCTATCATAAGCTTGGCGGTTACACAAATCTCCACCACTAGAGTTAAGGGCTAAACAGTTTTCGAAGGCAATATGGGTAGACACGACAAATGTTAAGGGGTGACTTGTCATTACTAACATGTCACGGCGAAGTGGACAAAATCAATGATACATGAACAAATCCATGGCCAAGACACCAAAGATTGCTCGCTGCATCACCTAGACACGCTTCACGACTAAAGGGTAGGATAAGACATGGGATATATAAATGGTGTAAAATACAAATCAAGCAGGTAGTCTAAATATATAACCAAGTCATCACCACTTACCGTCCGCCCAAAGTTCAAGATTTGAAGTCAAGAAACCGGATCATGAAATACTAGGTAGATGTGTCATTAGAGGACGTCATGATGGGCACCCTACCTTTTCTTCAACTGTTGGCGCAATTACCAACTCCAATCGTCAAACGTGACCGAGGTGGCCTCCTCGATACTAAATCTATATGAAGCTCATAACATAGTGCTTATAACATCGCACTTTACAATAAACTGAAATACATAACTTTTTTTTCTATTTTCTTTCCGAATCACTTTTTTTTTTATTTTTTTTTTATTTTTTTTTAAATAAACATAATAACTAAACATAACATCCCCCCGCTTGAGATGAACAATGGGAATTCGGGGGGTCTTCAATGATCTTTAAGGATATGTCGTCGACGAAAGTGTGATTCCCGAACCTTTCCACTTGAACCTTGAACTTAGGCAAATGATGACTTCCCAATTACAAATAAAGACTACAGGGTAGGCTAAGGTGTATAGGTGTATCGAAATAATATATTGGTTTAACAAAATGAAAGGAATGGCTCAGATGGGTGTATCTAGGGGTATCTTGTACTAAAGGTGAGTGCAACAAAAGGGTTTCACATGGGGGTCGAGAAGTCGATGTGACTAATCGATAGACACACAATGGTAGGCTATTTGGGTGATAATCCTATAATATTGCCTTTTTAAACTAAAAAGTCCAAATACATCGAGCTAACTCAACATACCTCGTCTATGGTCTCGAAATGATGCAAAGGCCAAGTTCTAAAGTTTACAAGCTACCGGCACACTCATAATTTGGTGGATTTGGGGTAAAAATTGGGAAACGGATAAGGCTAATCTCACCATATAATACCAAGGGTTGTATGTACTCGGCTAATGTCTAATCTAGTTAAGTTAAGAAAAACATGTCAAAATTTTAAAGATGGCATAATTTTTCAAAATAAACTAGAAAAATGAGGGCAAAATAAAGTTCAAGAGACAATTCTACTCCCGTCCCCCCACTTGAATTGTAAAAAGTCCCTTTTGTACTAAGAATTAAATAAAGGTGAAGAGAAAAGTAGAATTAGAGCGAGAACTTCCTTGAAATTTGATCCAAAAAGAAAGAAGGCCCACGAAAAAGAGTCGTGCCTTCGAATAAGCATCCATGAGCAAACTTCAATCCCTGAAATCACACTACCGACAAGCATAATTCTAAAAAAGAAAAAAAATGAAAAACAAACCTAACTCACTTTCGTAGGAATCACGGTTACATTTAGCATATGCAACAAGCCTTTTAAACCACTTAGTGTCCCAAGTGGACGAGTGAAGTCTCGTGAGGGTTTACAGGGAACATACCTACAAAGTTCATTTAAAATACTAATACAAGGTTACTGTGTTTTAAAAATGAAAGAATTAAAGCAGAAGAGAGTTACGTCGTAACCCTTATAAAGAGTTACGCCGTAACTGGCAAAACCTGGCATACGCTTGCAAAAGTGTAGCTACAGCGTAGTCACAGAGATGGACTTACGCCGTAATTGGTGATGCATCCGAAATTTTTCTGCAAGGTGTTGGTTACGGCGTAACCGCTGAGATGAGTTACGCCGTAACTATAGTCAGATCAGCAATACTGCAGCAACAGTCGCTCTTCGTTTCCTGCAAAAATGGTTAAAAACACAAAACCCAACAGAAATGGATATAAAATAAAAGAAAGGGATAATTCGGGTTGTCTTCCGAAAGAGCACTTTTCTTTATTTACGAGTCTTTAAGTTAGACTCAGAGCCTCGGGGTTACCAGTTCTTGTTGGTCATTTCGTGGATATGGCAATCTCCACGTTGGATCCAACTTATCAGATTCTCATCCCGTTTGTAGTCCATCCCAAGCTCTAAACATCCTGAGTAGAAACTCTTAATCTTCTGGTAAGGATGGTTAATACCATTTTCCTTGTCTTCCTGATATCGAGTAATGGTTGGGCGTAACTTAACTTCCTCTTGGTCCAATTTTTAAAATTCTTAATGGTTCTTGGCATTTTGAAGATTGTTTTGTCATCGTTTATCTTTAACCATACTAACCCTTCTTTTTCATTTTTATCAAGCCCAGACAGTTCCTGAAAAGGTTTTCCTAAGATTACCCCAGTTAGTCCATCTTCCACAAACTCGCTCAAGTCGTCCAAGACCATAAAGTCCACCAAGAATGAATGAGTCCCAACGAAGACACGAATGTTAGTTGCAAACCCAAGAAAGTTATTTCTATTATATTCTAATTCTTTCTTCATAACTTGGTTGTAGCATTCTTTTGACATAATATTTCTTTGGCGAGCCTGTGTCAATAAATGGATGGAAGTCGATATACCCGATTTTGAATGAGATCTTCAGATAATAAGGGTTCCTATGATGTATGCGGGTTCCTACCTCATAAAATCTAGGTTCATTGGTTTACGAGAAAGTCTTTACAGAGTTGTCTTGCCAATGGGCCATTTCAACATCACGTGAGAAGTCATCAGTACTAATTCCTAAATTATCCTCTTCCTCGAAATTGACAAAAACTTCAAAATCTTACCCTGAATCTATCTTGCCTGGATCCGAGGGATCACTAAGAAATTCTTCTAGAGCGTCACCAAAACTGCCTACTGGGTCAACCGCACATACCTTTTGAGGAGTAGCCAAGAGTTCATTAGGTCCGAACGTAGCAATCTCACCATTAGCTTCGAGAGTTAGTCTTCCAGCAAAGACATCCACCTTAGTATGGGCAGTAGCAAGCATAGGTCTACCTAAAATGACAGGTATTCTGTTGTCTTCCGGAATGTCGAGAATCACAAAATCTACCGGGAAAAGAAATTTATTTATCTTTACCAACACATTTTCAACAATGCCTAACGGTGACTGCATGGATCGATCAACCATTTCAATTTTCATCTTGGCTGGCTTGAGGTCACCAATACCCATACGTAGGAACATCGAACGAGGCATTATGCTTATGCTCACCCCAAGATCAGCTAGGGCATTACACATATTGAGACTCCCGATCAAGCAAGGGACAGTGAAACAACCTAGATCTTTTTCCTTCTGTGGTAGCTCGTTTCTCAAAACCGCTGAACATCTTTCGTTGAGTTGAATTGTCTCATCATTGCTTGATTCCTGCGGAATATCATCATGATTAGTTTTGATAGAGTTAGTAATAGGTGAGTTTACCGGTAAAGCTTGGTCCAAAAGTGATTGTTTCTCCATTCTGATTCGCCGCTTAACCTTTTCCGAAAAGGTTGTTGGTTCTTCAAGGATAGTTTCCACCGTGTTGACAACTTCCTCTTCCCGAGCTGCTAGGTAATCAGTGATGGCTTGCGAACATGAGCTCACACTCTTTTCCAATCCCTTAATTTGATCTTCATGAATTTTGAGAGAAGAGACTGTATTTTCCACGAATGTCTTCATCATCTTTTCAATTCTCTCATCTCGTTCCCTCGATTCCTTGATGTGGTCAAGAATCTTTTTTTCAAGATTGATCCCGGTTTTGGTCCCAAACACACTTTTAACCTTCTCAATCCTACATGTTTCAGCTTCTCTTTCCAGTCTTCATTTTTTGAAAATTTCCCCATAATTGTATTCTTGCTTTGTCAATGTCTATATTACCTTATGATTAAAATTGTCTCTTGGTCCGTACCCTATATCCATGTGCCATTTGTAGCAATGTTCAGAAATCCATTGAATACATTCCAAGGCTTGGTCAGGGGTCATGCTAGGAATAGGTCTCGGAGAATCGAGTAGTTCTCGTGTTAGCGCATTAATTCCTCGATAGAAGACGTAGACGATTTGATGCTTGTTTAAATCATGAGTGGGACATTGATAAAGAAGCTCATTAAACCATTCCCATGCCTGATAAAGCATTTCTTCCCCAACTTGAACGAATTGATAGATTTTACCAAGAAGTTTGGCCATTTTTTAAGGAGGGCAAAATTTCTGGACGAACTCTCTTCTTAGTTTATCCCATGCTCCTTTACATTCGTTAGGGAGTTTATTGTACCATCTTTTCGCAGTTCCAGTAAGAGTCATAGGAAAAATTCTTGCGGTGACCGAATAGCTCGGGGTGCCACGGACGTTGAAAAGAGAAGATAAATAGAGTACTTCTTCTACATGATTCTGAACGTCTTCATCTTCATCTCCAGAAAACTTAAGTTCGTGTAGCTCTCGAATAAATTGATCTGGAATAGAGTATTTTTCAGTACTAGAATCTTGTGTGAAGGTTCGTTGGCAGTTCTCATTTTGTCGTTCCAAATACTGCTCCATGGTTAAGTCATCGATATTATTTTCATCAATGACCTTCGGTTCTGCGTCAGACTGGTCTGATTCGTAAAATGAAAAGATGTTGTGAATAGGAACCGGAGAGTAAACTTTCCTTGTCCTAAATTGCTTCTCCGGATCATCGAATGGGGTGGCCAAAAAAGGCCTCAAGCTACGAGTCTTGTATCCTGACATTTAAGAGAAGAAAGAAAATTAAAAATAGACTTAATGCGAAATCCTAAAATAGCTCCCCGGCAGCGGCGCCAAAAACTTGATGCAGGTTTTACTGACCAGGTTTTAATATTTAGATTGTCTCGTTATACCTATAGTCTACCCTAATGCACAAACGGGCAGTGTACCCGGTCGTGTGTAGTGTAGTATTCGGTAAAACCGAGGTCGTCCCAAGAGCTATGTGTGTTGGATTATTACTAAGTCTATGTGTCACAGTTTTTAATATGATTTCGATAAGGAATTAATTAATTAACTACTAAAGCAGATAAAAGCAAATAAAGGCAAAGGTTCAATCAATAGAGGAGAGTGGTGCTAACCTAGTTAATCATCCTAGCTAGTAATGTCTACGTCTAATTACTTCCAATTACTTCAGGTGGGGTCAAAGTCGAGAGGACAACATTTGGTCAATTCGCCCTAACCTATCAGCAAAGATGCCACCACTGAAGAAGTCAGGTGTCCCCTCATAAGTCCAGTTGTTCCTGGTCCCCTAAGTTGAGTCATTAAGTACCGCTACATGCTAGATTTATAATAGTGAGTGTCCGGGCATTAGCAACTTAAACACTCACCCCCTAATTCTTAAGTTCATCCAAATGGTAGGTGATCAGTTGGTCAAATCGCACAAGTAGAAAGGGTCGTCAGTTGGTCATATCTTACCATTCCTGTCTCAGTCCGCTCACCTAGGGTTAGTTGGTCATATCTCCTTGGAAATTGGCCTCTACCGCCATTCAAAACTACCGAAACAAGGGTAGCTACCAATAAACTATGCATGCATACACTTAGAAATAATTATGCGGAAGTAAAGTAAATGCAGACAAAACAATTAAGGAATCATAACTAGGCCAGCACCAAGAGGTGCTTAGCCGCTCATATTAACCATACAAATCAATTCAATATTCAAAGTTACGAAATACATGAATTGAAAGTAAAGAAAAGATAAAATGCCAATGCTTATCGTAGGGGAGTGATTTCTCCCTTGGAGATAGCTCCGTATGCTCCTCTAGACCTGCCTTTGGCTTCTTCCCACATTCTTTGGTTGTGGTGTGTGAAATGGGATGATTTGAAATGCTGGAAATCGTGGGGTATTTATAGGCCAGATCTGGGTTACGGCGTAACTAATATAATAGTTACGCCGTAATCTTCAATTTCTTCGTAATTTGCAGTAGATCTGCTGGTTACGGCGTAACCTTATAAGTGGTTACGCCGTATCTTCAATATAAATGATATAAATTACAAGCATTATCGGGGGAAATTGACACTTAATATTCATGACTATTTGATGTTATCATGGACACATAGCTTGCACTGGACAACCAATCCTTTTTACAGTCTGCACTTCCATAAAATTATGTGTGCTAACACAGTCTATGAGTATATGGATCCTTTGTTTGCCCACATAACCCCTCACCCTCATAGTTTGGTATGATGTGATGCCAGACAAAGCATGGATTGAAATTTGAGGATTCCCTTCATGGTCATTAACAAATTCAGTTGGTGTGTCATTTCCCACCAATTCAGTACCACATTCTTCATAATTCTCTTTACCACTATCACACTCCTCATCAATCATCACTTCTAAAGAATACAATTGACCACTGCATTTATGACTAGGAGTGTACTTCTTATCATAGTAAAAACACATATGATTATGTTGGGTTTTAGGTTCCTCAGATCATGAATTATTCTAAGTGTTGGAACCTCGGACAGAGTTAATGAAACCACGGACAGAAGAATGAATCCACTGCTGATTTGAAACCGCGGCTAGTAGTAATATAGAACCACTGCTAATGTATTGTAAGCACTGCTAGTTTTTTATAGTCGGTATAATATTTTGTATTAGATAAATATGGAAAAGATATTTATCTTGTAGGTTACGTATTGTATTATGTAAAGGACTCCTTAGCCTATAAAAAGAGGTCCTAGGTTAGATTAGATATACGTATGTTTTTCTATATCTAAGGTCGATACACTTCAAGGTTGTAAAACCCTAATACTGTTTAGAGTATTCGTATTAATAATAATATTGAGGTGTTGAATGTTTATTGTTCTTCTTCTTAAGATTAAGTATTAAATTCCGCGTGATACTTAATAAATCTTTGTTAAGTCAGTTTCTATAAAGGATCGTTTGCTCAACTGGGATCAACAAGTGGTATCAGAGCTTGTGATCTGGAAACTGAAACCAAGAAGAAGTTTAGTTAAGTTCTATTCAAGTAAGTTAAGATGTCTGACGAAACTCACATGGTTACTGCATCAAAGGTGCCCATGCTCAAGCAGGGTGAGTACCAAGTTTGGAGAATACGAATGAGGCAATACATTCGTATGATTGATTACACCATCTGGGATGTTGTTGAAAAGGGTGATACTCTTCCTAAGAAGGGTGATGATGGTTCTGAGATAGCCATTGTTAGTGAGGTTGACAAGGCTAGGAGAAAGCTGGAAATCAAAGCTCATAGTATTCTCTCCATGGGAATACCTAATGGGTATGCTTTGGACTTTGAACAATATGAGTCTGCTAAAGAGTTAATGGATGCTATTGAAACAAGGTTTGCTGGTAATGAAGCCACCAAGAAATCAAGGAAGAACATGCTCAAGCATCAGCTTGAAAACTTCACTGCTCTTAGTGGAGAAAAACTTGATGGCACTTATAACAGACTTCAAAAACTCATCAGCCAACTGAAGTTAGTGGACTACAAAGTTGCTCAAGAAGATATCAATTTGAAGTTCATCAGAAGTTTATCACCTGACTGGGCTGTGCATACTGTTGTGTGGAGAAACAAAGATGATTTTGAAAAGATGACTTTGGACAATCTCTACAACAACCTGAAAGTTTATGATTCTGAAAAGAACATAGATGGCTCATCCTCATCACCACAAAACATTGCTTTTGTGTCTACAGGGCATAGGAATTCTCAAGAAGTTTCCTCTTCTACTTATGAAGTAACCACGGCTATTGCTAACAATACCACTGTTAGTGATAATGTCAGTGATGGTGCAATTTGTGCTTTTCTGGCTGATTTAACTACCAGTGTTACTGTTTTGAATCAAGATTTAGATCAAATTGATCCTGATGATCTTGAAGAAATAAATCTTCAATGGCAAATGGCAATGTTAACACTGCAAGCTAGGAAGTTCTTGAGGAGGACTGGTAGACAGGTCAAATATGATGGTCAAAGGAGAGCTGGATTTGACAAAAGCAAGATGGAGTGCGTTAACTGCAAGAAGAAGGGTCACTTTGTTAGGGAATGTCGAGCTCCTAAGAGGATTGAAGGCAACAAGAAGACCACTAAAGAGCCTGCTTCTTCTTCAGCATTGGTTGCTCAAGATGGTATTGGTGATTATGACTAGAGTGATCAGATTGAAGAAGGTCCCAATGCAGCTTTTCTTGCTAGTGAAGCTTCTAAAGAGCATAAATTTGCTCTTATGGCCTATGCTTCATCTTCTGGTTCAGATTCTGAGGTATCTAATGATTCTAAAAATTCTACTTGTTCTTTTAAATCATGTCAAGATAACTTAGAATCACAAAAAGCTATTATTGAAAGTTTGAGAAAAGAGGTAGATAGACTTTCACTTGATAACTTAGGTTATAAAGTTGGTCTTGAGAGTGTTGAAGAAAAGCTTAATTTCTGTATTAAATGTGAGTTTGAGTATGTTGATAAGATTAATATACTAGGTGGTGAAATTTATCTTAAGGACAGAGAAATTAAGATGCTTAAAAAGAAACTAGAAGAGGCAGATAGTGTAAAACAAGAAGCCCTAGTAGAAAAAGAAAAACATGTTGTTAGGGTTGCTAAAACATAATTTTCTTCTGATTTGGTTCATAAATCAATAGTGTGTCAATTAATGAAAAAGGGTTTTGGGATAGGATACAACAATATGCCACCACCCTCTCTGATGAAACATGCACCACCTACAAAAGAACTGTCATTTAGTAGTGAATTCAGTTTTAACAAATCTGTAGAAGAGATTAGTAAGACTGAAACAACTAAGATAAGTTTTGTTATGTCATCTGATGCTCCCACTATTGAAGATTGGGAATCAGATTCTGAGGAAGTTAGATCTGAATCAACACAACCTGAGAAGATAGAAAAGGTTAAGAAAGTTGATTCTGAACAAGCCAACCTTGTGCCTAGATTTGGAGCACAAATTTCTAGGAAAGTGGTAGACTACAAGGAAGTACCTAGGGAACAGATGAAAAGATACATACCTAGGGGAAATCAGAGAAACTTCAATGGACTAATTTCAAATAGATTAGGAGATGAGTTTCAACGTGTTAAGAAGGCGTGTTTTGCATGTGGTAGTTTTGAGCACATACAGAAAAACTGTTATAAAAACCAACCACAAGTTTGGAATCATTGGAGGAGGGTAAATCATCAAAACTCTTCAAAGAAAACAATCCCTCATCCTAACAATAAAATGATTCCTAGGGCAGTGTTAATGAGGAATGGTAAAACAAAATCAATAATCACTACTGCACCCAAATGGGTTCCAACCACTGCTAAGCAAAATGTAAACACGGCTAAGCAAAATCAATCCACTGCTAAGCAAAATATCACCATTGATACAAAAGAAGTTTTAAAAATTCCAAAGGTGATAACTGACACAGTGGTTGGAAACCATTTTTATGTTGTTATGGCCTCAGCTAGCTGGCAATGGAAACCTAAGACCAAGGTTTTACATCATGTCAGCTGTGCATCAATGGACTTAAAGAAATTTGATTATGTTGATGCACAGGGCAGACCCAAGTCAGTATTGGCTTGGGTCCACAAAAGGAACTAATTTGTTTAAATTCATGTGCAGGGCAATCTACAAGATGAGCTAAAAGACAAAGGAATATTTGATAGTGGTTGCTCTGGGCACATGACTTGGGATGGGAGCAACCTGGAGGATTTTGAAGCTTTTGATGGAGGATATGTGGCATTTGGTAATGATCCAAAGAGAGGAAAGATACTTGGCAGATGCACAATCAGAACAGGAAAATTAGACTTTGAAAAGGTCTATCTGGTACAGGGATTAAAGTACAATTTATTCAGTGTTTCTCAAATGTGTGATAAGAAAAACTAGGTAATTTTTGGAGAAACTGAGTGTGTGGTGTTGTCACCTGATTTTAATATGCCTAATGAGAAATTTGTGCAGTTAAGGATACCTAGGAAAGAGAACATATATTGTTTTGATCTTAAAGATGTACTTCCTAATAGGTCCTTAACTTGTTTGTTTGCTAAGGCATCAGTTGATGAGTCTAAATTGTGGCATAGAAGGCTTGGTCACCTTAATTTCAAAACAATCAATAAACTTGTAAAGGGCAACTTAGTGATAGGGTTACCTTCTAAGGTTTTTGAGTGTAAGGAACTTTGTGTGGCTTGTCAGAAAGGAAAACAACATAGAGCTTCTTGTAAGTCTAAAACTGTTAACACCATTACACAACCACTGTTTATGCTTTATATGGACTTATTTAGACCAACCTTTGTCAAAAGTTTGAACCATAAGCAGTATTGCCTAGTTATCACTGATGATTATAGTAGATTTTCTTGGGTATACTTTTTAGCTGCTAAGAGTGTGACTAGTGAGATCCTCAAGAGTTTCATTACTAAGATAGAAAATCTAGTAAACCATGAAGTCAAGGGTTAAGATGGAATCAGTAAGTAAATAAGGGGAAGGTATAAGTGGTTGAGGAGTTAATGAAGTGTTTTGACTTTGGGACAGGAATTAATGACAGAAGTTGACCATATTGACTTAGAAATTAGCACACTTGGCTATCCACTGCTAAGTATATGGATCCACTTTTTGTTTTCTCTAACCACTGCTAACCTTTACCATCTTTTCAGTGTTTGGTTTATGTTTGTGATATGCATGTATGAAGGATTGTTGTATACTTTGGAGCTTTTGGAGCTTTTGCTGATTTGTTAAAAAAAATTGTGTTAAGTCAATTAAAAATCTTTTGTAATCCTTCATATTTTTGTGTGATATCACTATTTTTGACAAAGATTTGCTTGCTGTATTTCTTGGTCAACTGGTTGGAGTGTAATTTTGTTTCCACTGCTAGTGACTTTCAAACCACTGATAGAGGTTTTCTAACCACTGCTAGCATGTTGCTGATTTTTGGATACTTGAGGGGCAGTTTGGTAACTTTGGAGAAACACATTTATATCCCCAAATCACTGATAGATCATTTAATTGATCTTCAAATCACTTCCAATTGGCGCTTTACATAAACCTAAACCACTTCCATCTGTTCAATTCCCAAATCCTACATCACTCACATCATCAATCATCATGCCGAACCAATACTCCAACACCCATAACCTAGTTGCTAATTTGATAAAAAAACAATCGATCCGAAGGTTTTCATCAAATGATTGATTTCCTTATTCACACTCCTATTTACTTTGCATTAACTCTAGCACCAACCATCCTTAAAGCCTATATACATCAATTCTGGGGAAATGCTAAGCTTGAGGAGGTAAATGGGGTGGAATTTTGATAACATCAAATAGTCCTGATTATTAAGTGTCAATTTCCCCCGTTAATGCTCGTTATTTATATCATTTATATGGATTTACGCTTGTTTTCCATTGTTTTACACTTTCAGGTAAATTGCAAGCATTGGAGCTAATGAGACGCGGAAATGGAAACTTTACTAAGGATTTATCACAGTATGCTTATTTTGAAGAGGTTACGGTGTAACTCGTCTCTCACATTACGCCGTAACTATTGCGTGACCCTGAAGTCCAACTCATCTAGAGGTTATGGCGTAACTCCTTCCAAAGATTACGACGTAACTCCATTAGGTCAAATGAGGTTCCACGCCGCTGATACTTACGCCGTAGCTACTGCATCATTTACGACGTAACTTGGTTTATTGAAGACTACAACGTAACCACTTACTGGGTTACGCCGTAACTAGCAGATCTAGTGCATTTACGGAGGTTACGGCGTAACTCATCTTTTGGTTACGCCGTAACTCAGACCTGGCCTATAAATACCCCACGAATTCCAGCATTTCTATTCATTTCATTCCACACACAATACTCTGTGAACGTTGGAAAATACTCAAGGGAGGTCTAGGGAAGCATACGGAGCTGTTTCCAAGGGAGAAGTCACACCATTACGATAAGCTTTAGCGTTTATTATTTCTTTTACTTTCAATTCATGTATTTCGTACCTTTGAATATTGAATTGATGTGCATGATTAATATGAGCGGCTAAGCACCCTTTGGTGCTAGCCTAGTTATGATTCCTTAATCGTTTTGTTTACGTTTACCTTTACTTCCGTACAATTATTTTTAAGTGTATGCATGCATAGTTCTTTGGTAGTCACCCCTGGTTCGGTAGTTTTGAATGGCGGTAGAGGCCAATTGCCTAGGAGATATGACCAACTGACCCTAGGTGAGCGGACTGAGACGGGAAGGGTAAGATATGACCAACTGACGAACCTTTCTACTTGTGCGATTTGACCAACTGATCCCCTATCGTTTGGATGAACTTAAGAATTGGGGGGTGTAGTGTCTAAGTTCCTAACGGCCGGGCACTCACTATTTAGAATCTAGCATGTAGCGGTACTTAATGACTTGGCTTAGGGGACCAGGAACAACAGGACTTATGACGGTGTGCCTGATTTCTCCTGTGGTGGCATCTTTACTGATAGGTTAGGGCGAATTGACCAAATGCTGTCCTCTTGAATTTGACCCCACCTGAAGTAATTGGAAGTAAGTAGACGTAGACACAACTAGTTAGGAGGATTGACTAGGTTAGCACCACTATTCCTCTATTGATTTCCTTTCTACCATTTTATTGCTTTTATATATTCTGCTTTAGTAGTTTAATTAATTAAAACCATATCAAACCATTTATATTTTGTGACAATTAGACTTAGTAATTATCCGACACACATAGCTCTTGGGACGACCTCGGCTTTACCATTTACTACACTACACACGACCGGGTACACTGCCCGTTAGTGCATTAGGGTAGACCATAGGTATAGCGAGACCCTATAAATATTAAGACCTGGTTAGTAAAACCTGCATCAAGTTTTTGGCGCCGCTGCCGGGGAGCTATATTAGGATTTCATATTAAGTCTGTTTTTAATTTTCTTTCTGATAATGTCAGGTTACAAGACTCGCAGTTCAAGGCCCTTTCTGGCTACCCCATTTATTGACCCGGAGAAGCAATTTCGAAAAAAGAGGATCTATTCTTCGGTTCCTATTCACAACATCTTCTCATTTTATGAATCAGACCAGTCGGACACAGAACCAGAAGTCATCAATGAAAATGATGACCTTACCATGGAGCAGTATTTGAACCGACCTAACGATAACTGCCAACGAAGCTTCACTAAGGATTCTCCTGCCCAGAAATACTCCATCCCAAATCATATTATTCGGGAGTTACATAAGCTTGAGTTCTCTGAGGGACAAAGATGAGAACGTTCAGGATCACGTAGATGAAGTTCTTCACTTATCCTCCCTTTTCAACGTCAGGGGTACTCCTAGTTACTCAGTAACTGCAAGGATTTTTCCCATGACTCTCACTGGAACAGCTAAGAGATGGTATAACAAACTTCCTAGTGAAAGTAAAGAAGCATGGGGGAAACTAAGAAAGGAGTTCGTCCAGCAATTTTGCCCTCCTTCTAAAATGGCTAGGCTTCTGGGGAAAATCTATCAATTCGTGCAGATTGGTGAAGAAACGCTGTACCAAGCGTGGGAAAGATTCAATGAGCTTCTCTTTCATTGCCCTACTCATGATTTAAACAAACATCAGATCGTATACGTTTTCTATCGGGGGATTAATGCACAAACTCGAGAACTCCTTGATTCACCAAGACCCATTACTAGCATGACTCCTGATCAGGCATTGGAATGTATTCAGCGGATTTCTGAACATTGCTACAAGTGGCATATGGATACTGGATATGGACTAAGAGATAACTTAGATCATAAAGTGATGAAGACTATAACAAAACAAGAATACAATTACGGGGAAATTTTCGAAAAACGGAGGTTGGAGAAGCATGTAGGATTGAAAAAGTTAATAGTGTATTTGAGACCGATTCCGGAAGCAATATTGAAAAAAAGATTCTCGACCACATTAAGGAAGCAAGAGAGCACTACGATAGGATTGAAAAGATGATGAGAGCATTCGTGGATAATACAGTCTCATCTATAAAAATTCACGACGATAGGATAAAAAGATTAGAGGAAAGTGTCAGTTCATGTTCAGAAGCAATCTCTGATTACCTAGCAGCTCGGGAGGAAGAAGTTGTCCACACTGTAGAAACTATCCTCGAAGAACCCATGACCTTTTCAGAAAAGGTTAAGCGACGGACCAGCATGGAGAAGCAATCACTTTTGGACCAAACTCTTCTGGTGAACCCTCCCAATGATTCTACGCAGGAATTAAGTAGTGATGAGACTATTCGCCTCAACAAAAGATGCTCAGCGGTTTTGAGGAACGAGTTACCACAAAAGGGAAAAGATCCAGTATGTTTTACTCTCCCTTGCTATATCGGGAGCCTGAACTTGTGTAACGCCCTGGCTGATCTTGGAGCTAGTATTAGTATAATGCCTCGTTCGATGTTTTTGCGTATGGGAATTGGCAACTTAAAACCGGCCAAGATGAAAATTGAAATGGCCGATCGATCCATGCAATCGCCATTAGGAATTGTTGAAAATGTATTAGTGAAGATAAAGAGATTCCTTTTTCCAGTTGATTTTGTGATTCTTGATATCCCGGAAGACAACAGGATACCTGTTATTTTAGGAAGACCTATGCTTGCGACCGCTCACACTAAAGTAGATGTCTTTGCCGGTAAAATGACTCTGGAGGCTAATGGAGAGGTCGCCACATTCGGACCTAATGAACATTTGTCCACCCCAGAAAAGGTGTGTGCTATTGACCAAGTTGGGGATTTTGGTGAAGCCCTTGAAAAGTTTCTTAGCGACCCTCCGGATCCTGTAGAGATTGACTCAGGGAAAGATTTTGATGTTTTCATGAATTTTGAGGAAGAAGATAACGGAGGATTAAGTGCTGAAGACCTCTGTAGTGATGTCGAGATGACCCATTGGCAAGACAACTCTGAAAAAGCATTCTCGCAATCAAACCAACCGCAGTTTTATGAGATGGGGGCACGAATCCATCATAGGAATCCATATTATCTGAAGATCTCATGCAAAATTGGATTCATTGACTTTCACCCTTTTATCGACACAGATTCCCCGGTCAATATTATCTCTAAGGAATGCTACAACCAGGTTATGGAAAAGGAGCTTGATTACAAAGGAAACAACTTCCTCGGGATAGCAACAAACATACGAGTTTTTGTAGGAACACACTCGTTTCTAGTCGACTTTGTGGTTTTGGAAGATGTTAGCGAATTCGTGGCAGATGGGCTGACTGGGGTAATTTTCGGAAAACCCTTTAAAGAAATATCTGGGCTTGATAAAAACGTGAAGGAAGGACTGGTTTGGCTAAAAATTGGCGATGATAAAACTATTTTCAAAATGCCAAGGACTGTCAAAAACTTTAAAAATTGGACTAAAAAACAGTTGAGTTATGCTAGACCCCTGCTTGGTATTAGTGAAGAAGATAAAGTCAAAGGTTTTGATCACCCCTACCAAAAGATCAAAAATTTTTACTTAGGGTGTTTAGAACTGGGAGATGGATACAAACGGGACGAGAATTTGATCAACTGGCTTCAACATGGAGATCGCCCAGTAACAGACAAACACGGGTAGCCCACGGCTCTGAGTCTAACTTAAAGACTCGTAAATAAAGAAAAGTGCTCGTTTGGGAGACAACCCGAATTATCTCTTTCTTTTGTTTTTATTTCCTTTCTGTTGGGTTTTGTGTTTTCTAACCATTTTTGCAGGAGACAATGAAGTAATTACTGCTGAAGTTGCTGATCTGAACAGAGTTACGGCGTAACTCATCTTGGTGATTACGCCGTAACCAACATTTTAGCAGCAGAATTCTTGACGCATTACCAACTACGGCGTAATACCATCTCAGTGGTTACGCCGTAACCATTCGCTTCTCAGCTCATTCCAGGTTTTGCAAGTTACGGCGTAACTCTCTTATTGGAGTTACGACGTAACTCTCCTCTGCTTTAATTCTGTCATTTTAAAACACATTAACCTTGTATTAGTTTTTAAATGAACTTTGTGGGTGTGTTCCCTGTAAACCCTCACGAGACTTCACTCGTCCACTTGGGACACCAAGTGGTTTAAAAGGCTTGTTGCATTCGCTAAATGCAACCGTGATTCCTACAAAAGTGAGTTAGGTTTATTTTTCATTTTATTTTTCTTTTTAGAATTATGCTTGTCGGTATTGTGATTTCAGGGATTGAAGTTTGCTCATGACGCTTAACGAAGGCACGATACTTTCTCGTGAGCCTTCTTCTTTTTGGAGCAAAATTCAGGGAAGTTCTCGCTCTAATTCTACCTTTCTCTTCACCTTTATTTTAATGCCTAGTACAAAAGGGGCTTTGTACAATTCAAGTGAGGGGACGGGAGTAGAATTATATCTTGAACTTTATTTCGCTCTCAGTTTTCTAGTTTATTTTGAAAAATTATGCCATTTTTAAAATTTTGACATGTTTTTCCGAACCTAACTAGATTAGACCTTAGCCGAGTACATACAACCCTTGATATTACATGGTGAGATTAGCCTTATCCGTTTCCAATATTTTACCCCAAATCCACCAAATTATGAGTGTGCCGGTAGCTTGTAAACTTTAGAACTTGGCCTTTGCATCATTTCGAGACCATAAACGAGGTATGTTGAGTTAGCTCGATGTATTTGGACATTTCAGTTTTAGAAGGCAGTATTATAGGATTATCACCCAAACAGCCTACCATTGTGAGTCTATCGATTAGTCACTTCGACTTTTCGACCCCCATGTGAAACCCTTTTTGTTGCACTCCCCTTTAGTGCAAGATACCCCTAGATACACCCTTCTGAGTCATTCATTTCATTTTGTCACCCCTATATATTGTTTCGTTACACCCTTACACCTTTATTTGTAATTGGGAAGTCATCATTTGCCTAAGTTCAAGGTTCGAGTGGAAAGGTTTGGAAATCACGCTTTCATCGACAACAATTATGAAGATCATTGAAGACCCCCCGAATTCCCATTGTTCATCTCAAGTGGGAGGATGTTATGTTATCAGTTATGATTGAAAAAAACATATGTATATATATATATGTGTATATATATATATATATATAGTTGATTCAGTTATGATTTTGTAAAGTGCATTGTTATAAGCACTATAGTATGAGCTTTATTGTTTAGTATCGAGGAGGCCACCTCGGTCACATTTGAATATTGGAGTTGGAGTAATACCAACTAAAGAAGAAAAGGTAGTGTGCCCATCACGACGTCCTCTAATGACACATCTGCCTTGCATTTCATGATCCGGTCTCTAGACTTCTAAACTTGAACTTTGGGCGGACGGTAAGTGGTGATGACTTAGTTATAGATATACACTACCTGCTTGTTTTTTGTTTTACACCAATTATATATCCCATGTCTTATCCTACCCTTTAGTCATGAAGCATGTCTAGGTGATGCAGCGAGCAATCTTTGGTGTCTTGGCCATGGATTTGGTCATGTATCATTGATTTTGTCCACTTCGCCGTGACATGTTAGTAATGACGAGTCACCCCTTAACCTTTGTCGTGTCTACCCATATGGCCTTCGAGAACTGTTTAGCCCTTAACTCTAGTGGTGGAGATTTGTGTAACCGCCAAGCTTATGATAGAATACATGCTATGACTGTACGTTTGAGTGATCACCCTGAAATTGACACTTAGAATAGTTGAGAGATTTGAGTGTTTGTTCCCCTTTCGTGAGGTGTTCGGCTTTGTTTTATTCTAGCATAAGGGATTTGTAAACTCATATTTTCCAGGTTTTGGAAGATATCTTTTTAGGAATCTATCTAATAAGATCTACTAGAGGGCAAGTAGAGTTCAAGTGGGGGGATATTTGATAACATCAAATAGTCCTGATTATTAAGTGTCAATTACCCCCGTTAATGCTCGTTATTTATATCATTTATATGGCTTTACGCTTGTTTTCCATTGTTTTACACTTTCAGGTAAATTGCGAGCATTGGAGCTAATGAGACGCGGAAATGGAAACTTTACTAAGGATTTATCACAGTATGCTTATTTTGAAGAGGTTACGGCGTAACTCGTCTCTCACATTACACCGTAACTATTGCGTGACCCTGAAGTCCAACTCATCAAGAGGTTACGGCGTAACTCCTTCCAAAGATTACGACGTAACTCCATTAGGTCAAATGAGGTTCCACGCCGCTGATACTTACGCCGTAACTACAGCATCATTTACGACGTAACTTGGTTTATTGAAGACTACGGCGTAACCACTTACTGGGTTACGCCGTAACTAGCAGATCTAGTGCATTTACGGAGGTTACGGCGTAACTCATCTTTTGGTTACGCCGTAACTCAAACCCTGCCTATAAATACCCCACGAATTCCAGCATTTCTATTCATTTCATTCCACACACAATACTCTGTGAACGTTGGAAAATACTCAAAGGAGGTCTAGGGAAGCATACGGAGCTGTTTCCAAGGGAGAAGTCACACCATTACGATAAGCTTTAGCGTTTATTATTTCTTTTACTTTCGATTCATGTATTTCGTACCTTTGAATATTGAATTGATGTGCATGATTAATATGAGCGGCTAAGCACCCTTTGGTGCTAGCCTAGTTATGATTCCTTAATTGTTTTGTTTACGTTTACCTTTACTTCCGTACAATTATTTTTAAGTGCATGCATGCATAGTTCTTTGGTAGTCACCCCTGGTTCGGTAGTTTTGAATGGCGATAGAGGCCAATTGCCTAGGAGATATCACCAACTGAACCTAGGTGAGCGGACTGAGACGGGAAGGGTAAGATATGACCAACTGACGACCTTTTCTACTTGTGCGATTTGACCAACTGATCACTTAACGTTTGGATGAACTTAAGAATTGGGGGGTGTAGTGTCTAAGTTCCTAACGGCCGGGCACTCACTATTTAGAATCTAGCATGTAGCGGTACTTAATGACTTAGCTTAGGGGACCAGGAACAACAGTACTTATGACGGTGCGCCTGATTTCTCCTGTGGTGGCATCTTTGCTGATAGGTTAGGGCGAATTGACCAAATGCTGTCCTCTCGAATTTGACCCCACCTGAAGTAATTGGAAGTAAGTAGACGTAGACACAACTAGTTAGGAGGATTGACTAGGTTAGCACCACTATTCCTCTATTGATTTCCTTTCTACCATTTTATTGCTTTTATATATTCTGCTTTAGTAGTTTAATTAATTAAAACCATATTAAACCATTTATATTCTATGACAATTAGACTTAGTAATTATCCGACACACATAGCTCTTTGGACGACCTCGGCTTTACCATTTACTACACTACACACGACCGGGTACACTGCCCGTTAGTGCATTAGGGTAGACCATAGGTATAGCGAGACACTATAAATATTAAGACCTGGTCAGTAAAACCTGCATCAAAGTTTTTCGTACTGTGGTGGATGAGAATGAGATTTTAGTTGATGAGGAGATTATTCGAGGGGTTTTGAAGTTAGATGATGCTGATGGTGTAGTTAACCTTTCTGATGCTGAGATTTTTGAAGGTTTAGAGAGGCTAGGATATACTCACAGAGGAGACAAGGTAAAAATTTTTAAGGGAATATTTTCACAACAATGGAAGTTTTTGATACATACCTTGTTGATGTGTATAAGTAATAAGACCACTGGATTTGATGACTTTCCTTCCAAAATTGCTACTGTTGTTATATGTCTATCTGAGGGGAGGAAGTTTAATTGGTCTAGGATGATTTATGAAGGGTTTGTGCAGAATATTAGGAAGAAGGGTAAATATTACTTATATCCTAGGTTTGTGCAACTGATTGTGGAAAGTCAAATAGAAGAACCTGTTGAGCATACTAGGGAGTATGAAGTGCATTATATGCTTCCTAAGGTCTTTGCACATATGAGGAATCAGAATCCTAATTTTCAAATAAGATGTGTTCCCTTATTCCCACATATGCTTAATTTGCCTGCTATTCCTGAGTTTGATGAGGGTCTTGAATCCCAACCCATAGAACCTGAACCCACTGCTAGTACACCTCTACCCACTGATGGTACACTTGAACCCACTGTTATTGAATCTCAACCCACTGCTAGTACACCTCTACCTCAGGTTGGTGTTAGTGGTGTTGTTCATGAGGCTGTCACAAGTTGTGGAGGTGACATGATTGGAAGGGCTTCCACTACTGATTCATGCTTAGATGCTGGTCAGGATAGTGGAAACATCATTAAGACCCAACCTTTGGCAACTCCTAATGTGGAGAGTTCCTTGGAACTTAACACAGGTGGAGGAATCCCTAGCCAACTGGCTCACTCAGGGTGCATAGATGATCAGGCAAGGTCTGATGCTATGTTTACTTTATCCAAGGATTCACCTCTCAGAGCAGTTAACACAGCTCGAAGTGATGAGGATAGTTTGGAACATGAAAATGAATTGACGGATCCTAAACTGGTACATGATGACTTTTCCAATGAACCACCTCTCAGACCAGTTAACACAGGTCGAAGTGGGGAGGATATTCTTGAACACTTAAATGAATTGACGGCTAAATGTACCAAAATGGAGGATACAATCTCAAGTCTTCAAGAGTTGGCTGTGTTTCAGGGTAAAGAGATTAGGAGGTTGAAGCACAGGATGTTTGTTTTGGAGAAAGTGAGGAGACCTGAGGTTGCTGTTTTGAGGCATATGAGAAAGTTGAAAAAGAAGGTGGACTCCTCTCCAGCTGTGAATATGGAGAATGTACCCAAACAGGGGAGGAGTGAAGGCATGAATTCAGGGGAGGCTGTAGACGTGCATATGGATGAGGATGTGGATAGTGGAGATCAAGCAGAACAATTTTTAGTATCTGATAAAGATGGGAATGAAGCTGTTATTGAAAGTTTGAAGACTGTGGCTGAAGATGAAGTGATGCAGGACACAACAACTAATAGTGTGTCTGCAACCACGGCTAGTATTCTTTAAACCACTGCTGCAGTTTCAGATAAGGTAATCAAAACTCCCACTTTAAACTTACCCACTGCTATCATAACCACTTCTACAATTGTTACAACCACCTCTGTATCACCACCTAAATCTAAAGAAGTTGAGAAGGAAATTGCAAGTACATTGATCAATCTAAGCAAAACCTCAACTAACCCTACACCCATCATTGCACCTGTTCCATCATCTCTTAAATCTACTGCAACCAAACCCAAAGGTAAAAGTTTAGTTATTAATGAGCCTTTGAAGAAGAAGATGGCTTAACCAGACATTAGAAAGGGTAAAGGTATTGCAGCACCAGTGTTGAAGTTTAAAAGTAGAGAAGAACAGATTGCTTATGTTGAAGAGTATACAAGAGGCTTACAAGCTGAAGAGGAAGCAGCTGCAGAGAAAGAAAAGCAAGAAGAAGAGGAGGCTACTCAGAAATGGTTAGCTAAATGGAACGAAACACAAAAGTATCTTCAAGTTTCTAATAAAATACAGGATGAGTATACTACTCAAGAATGGGCTTTGTTATCTGTTGATGAAAGAGCTAGAATTTTGGGTGAATGGGCAAAGAGGATCAGTAAGGAAAAGAAGCAAGTTAAAAGGAAGAAACCTCCTACAAAAGGTGAAATGAGGAATGTACTGATGAAGATTATTAAGAATTCAAGCATACATATTTCTGAAAATCTTAGTAAATATTCATTTGAGAGAATTCATGAGCTTTATTTGATGTGTATGAGGATTAATAATGATGATTTTATTCCAATGAATTCTGAAAAAGAAGAAGAGTGGATCAAAAGTAGTCAAAAGAGAAAATCTGAGATTCAGTAGACATCTAGTTCTAAAAGAATGAAAGAAGTGATTGAAGATGGCAATCAAATTATTTCTTATACATTTGAGCTTAATGGAAGTGAAGGATGTTGGAAAATTCAAAGAGTCAGTAATGAAGTTTCTGAGTTTGAGAAATTTTCACAGATGCTTCAATATCTGGATATAGATGATTTGATGAATCTTTGAAAGCTTTACAAGAATAAATTTGGTGATGTATGTCCAGATGATTATCATGAGAGCATGGTTTATTATAACTTGAAGATTTTGTTTGAACCTACTCATGATGAACCTGAATGGAAAGGACTCTACAATGGTCATGTTACAAGATGGTTTTATATCAATCTTGTGGAGTTCATGTGCTAACTGTGTCTGGAGAAGTTATTCATATGCTTGTAGAAGGTGATTATCCTCAATTGAATAATTATCCAGGAGTTATTACTCAGATGGTAAAGCCTGGTGGTTTGAAGATGCTGAAGCCCTATGATGATTAAGCATACAATTTGTTGCTAAAGTATGAGCAAATACTTAAAAATGTTAAGTGTTTGGATACATCCTCCAATTCAGGTGTTTTGAGCTTAAAGGAAACTTGAGAATTCTATTTGAATGTATCAAGTTTAGGGGAGGATCGTTGGGTTTTAGGTTCCTCAGATCATGAATTATTCTAAGTGTTGGAACCTCGACGAGTTAATGAAACCACAGACAGAAGAATGAATCCACTGCTGATGTGAAACCGCGGCTAGTAGTAATATAAAACCACTGCTAATGTATTGTAAGCACTGCTAGTTTTGTATAGTCGGTTTAATATTTTGTATTAGATAAATATGGAAAATATATTTTTCTTGTAGGTTACGTATTGTATTATATAAAGGACTCCTTAGCCTATAAAAGGAGGTCCTAGGTTAGATTAGATATACGTATGTTTTGCTATATCTAAGGTCGATATACTTCAAGGTTGTAAAACCCTAATACTGTTTAGAGTATTCGTATTAATAATAATATTGAGGCGTTGAATGTTTATTGTTCTTCTTCTTAAGATTAAGTATTAAATTCCGCGTGATACTTAATAAATCTTTGTTAAGTCAGTTTCTATAAAGGATCGTTTGCTCAACTGGGATCAACAGATTAGCCCTTTTCTATTCCAATTCTTTTTGAGTAAATATTTTCCTAAATGGTACTGCATTATTTCTTAAACTAGTGTTGACACAGCCACATTAGAACCACCAGTTCTTTGATAACCATTACCACTTTTTTTAAACACATTAGAATTGACTTTTGGAGTACTAAGAACATGACCATACCTTGATTTCAATGCCACAATTTTTTGTTCTAGCATCTTGGCCAAATAATAAACCTAATCAAAGTATTCAAGGAAAACATCCTGATTTGAGCACTGATCTCCATCTTCAAACCACCAAGAAACAAACTAATTGCATGCTTTTCACTCAATTCAATTCTATTCAAGATGCCTTCAAATTTTTCATAATAATCTTTGACTGATCCTTACTGCTTCAAATTCTTTAACTTCATAAGTGGATCATCAAAAACTGTATCAAATCTTCTTAAAACAGCCTGTCCATATAGTTTCCATGGACAATCATCCCCATTCCTTTTGCAAAACTACTAATGCCAAATTAAAGCCTTATCATAAACATGCATGGGTACCAATTCAACTTTATCACCATCATCAACTCCATCTGTGGAAAACTAGAAGGGGGGGTTGAATAGTTTTGCCGATTTTTAGTTGATTTCAAAAACTTTTAGATTCGATATTATGTGAAATCGTATGGATGTTGAGAACGTATAGATCTAATGATAATGTAAGCAAATAGATAAAGTTAAGGGATAGAAATGACACAACCGATTTATAGTGGTTCGGCTACAAGGTCACCTTCCTTGCCCTACTCCACTCCCCGAGTCACCTACTCGAGAGTTCAAGCACTATGTCAACAAACTCCTTCACTTGGCGGAGAAGCCTTCACAGCGTTGCTTACACTTTTTCCGGTACAAAGCTAGATACCGAGTCCGTAGCACGGTGGACCAAACCAACACAACTATTACACAACAAATATGTGAAATATCAAATACAAGATCTTCGCTACAGAAATCTTGCGGAGTGACAAATCAATCAAGGACCCCTTGCTTGGATGACTTGTAGAATGCTCGTGATCTCGCCTTAGAGAAGGACCTATATGAGGATCACAAATAGAAAGAAAGAAGAACAACTCTCTAGATCAAGTGATCTATATGTTAGAAGAGAATGAGAGTGTATGAGAGATTTAGTAAGAAGAGGGGTGAGTTAGAATGAAGAAATGGCTCTCTATTTATAGGCAAATTTCTCCTCTGTTCAACGGATCCCACGGATCCCTTCCACTTGGGATCTAGCTAGTGTAATCCTAGGGATCCGTGGTACGCTCCTCTTTGCCCATGGGTTTTTGGTTATGGGTTGGTCCATGGGTTTTCTCTAGATTCAATGTATCTAAGTATACATTGTATCAAGTTTTCTTTGGTATGGGTTTAAGATCCATGGGTTATGGTCCATGGGTTATAGGTTTTACCCATCCTAATAAACTATTACAACAAATGCTTAATTATTACATTTTTGTATTTAAATAGCTATATGTAAATGCTTTACAAAAATAACATGTATCCTTATAATTTGACTTAAGATAACATTACATTTGTTATCAACAAAACACAAAGAGATCGCAAAATATTAATAAACGTTTTTACGGTTTATTTGTATTAACAATCTCCCCCTTTTTGTTGATGACAAAACATAATGTTATGATGAGTAAAACTTAAAATTAGATGTAAGTTTTGAAAGCCCCTAAGTTTTACTTCTTCTCCCCCTTTTTGTCGAAACAAAAGTTAACCCTTGGAAGAAATAAACAAACTTCTAACTCCCCCTTGACGGTAGCTCCCCTTGTTTGGGGCGTCAAGAGAAGAAAAATAAAAATTCCTATAAAAAAGAAAGGTTAGTAACATGCTTATATAATCTTGTGGTTTTCGAGAATCAAGATTAGGAGCCAAGGTATGTAAACAAGGCCTTGTAATAAAACAACAAATTGTAGTGGTATGTATGCCACTTACAAGCATGTAAAAATAAGAACAAGACTTGTTCTTGAAAATGACTTCAAAAGAAAAATAATACTAAAGGTAGAAAAGGTAGTAGTAGTGATTCCTTCCATGCTTGCATAAGGTTATGGATGGAGATTTTGATGAGTAATGGTATTGATGCGATCAAGGATGAGGTTGAGTATGAAACGCATTTCTTCCCTAACTTCTATTGCAATTTCCCTAGTGGATTGGCAATGTTCACAATGTAAATGATGTGGGTAATGAGTGCGGAAGTTTTCGGGTTGTTTTGATTTGAGTTTTGCGGAAGTTGTGGTGGAAAAATAGGAAAATATGGATCACAATCCGGAATGTTAATAAGTGGTGGTGGAAAAGAACCTAGATGTTCTTGTAATGTGATGGGTGCTAATGGTGGTGATGTTTCATGATCTTGAAAGATAGTATTTGGAGATGTGGGGGGTGTTGAAAAGACTAATTCTTTTTCTTTAGGTTGGTTAGATCTTGTTGGAGTCTTAAGGAGTTCCAAAAGAGTTATTTTAGGTGGTGATGAAGTTGGTGTACTTGTTGGTGATGAGGGTGGTGCTATAATGGAAGCATCTTGTGGTGAGTTATTTGTTGAGGATGAACCATTTGAGGTTGGTTTTGCTAAACAACAAGATCGGATACTAATCCGTGCGGATATCCTAGCATTTGATTGTGGTATTTTGGATGGTGGAAGTACAAAGGTTTGGATATCATGATTGTTTGTACTAGATGATTCTCCTAAAGCGTTTTTGGATGACATGATGAAGTGTGTTTGTGAGAAGGAGATGGAGTATGCAAGCATTTTGGGAGTTATATATATAGAAAAACAAAGCATTGTAATGAATGCTTGACCCAAAATGTGGATTAAAATCTAATGATTAGATATGAATTCAAGGCATGTGATCATGAGAACACAAGCATTAAAGAGCATACTCCCAAAAATGAAACAAATGTGGATTTTTCATCCAAAGTGAAAAAATAGAAGTTGAAAACAGCTTCTGTTACACGGATCCCACGGATCCTTCCCTTGAGGGATCCGTCCAGCATAAAGGCTGGGATCCGTGGGTCTGGTGTTTCAGGTAGCACAAAATTTTCCTTTTGGAAACATTTTTGCCTAGTGTGTGCCTATATGCAAACTATTTGGAGTTTCGGTTATCTCGACCCCTAAAAGGAATAGAAAATAAACTAGAAGTGTAAAAGCATCCTATTGAGATAACCCGAAAACACATATTTAGTACATGAGTACGTAATTTTGTGTTATCAATGCTCCTAATTCATTGTTGCTTAAATGAATGTACCCGAAAACACATATTAGTTATGTGTCCCCTTTAGCATTCAAAAGACATGAGATGCAATGAAAACGGGTTTTTACTTTGTATTAATAATGAAAAACGATTTGTCCTAGACGTGAGAAATTGCTTTTGTGAAATTGATACGGGAAGGTATCATCCTTTTAGAAAACATTGTGAAAGTAGGCTTAAAAATAAGAAAAAAAACTCATCTTGGGTTTTGAAAATTCCCGTATTGTTTGTGAGTTGTGCATGAAATAGAAATCCTAGACTCGGAAAGAAGAAGGCTAGTGTTTACATACCTTGTAGAGTCAATTAAATTACGACGTTTGTTCCATTAGACCAAGACCAAGACGAAGTAGGTTGAATTGTTCCCGCTTCAACGGTTTGGTGAGGACGTCGGCTATGTTGTCTTCGGATGCTACCTTCTCAATAGAGATGTTCCCCTTTTGAACATTGTCTCTTAGGAAGTGATGACGAATCTCTATATGCTTTGTGCGAGAATGCAATACCGGATTCTTGCTTAGATCGATTGCACCTTTGTTGTCACATAGGATGGCTATGTTGCTTAGATGGATGTCGTAGTCTACTAACGCTTGTTTCATCCATAGTGCTTGTTGGCATGCTTTGCGGCGGAGACGCATCGCTTCGGTTGTTGATAATGCAAGTGCCGTTTGTTTCTTAGAAAACCATGATGTTAAACAACATCCCATAAAAGTACATACCCCACTTGTACTTTTTCTATCAACGTAATCACCGCATGGTCGAATCTGCATATACAATAATTGTTTCTACTCCCGTGCCCTTAGGATACCATAATCCTAATTGTGTTGTACCCTTAATATATCTAAATATCCTTTTACGGCTTCTAGGTGTGATATTTTGGGGTCTTCTTGAAACCTAGCACATAAGCAAACACTAAACATGATATCCGGCCTACTTGCCGTGAGGTAGAGAAGGCTACCTATCATGCCATGATATTTAGTATTATCTACGGATTCTCCGTCCTCGTCTTTTGTGAGTTTGGTGTCGGATGACATTGGAGTCCTAATTGGTTTTGACTCTTCTAGACCGAATTTCTTTAACATCTCCTTGATGTACTTAGATTGATTGAAGAAGATACCATCTTCTACTTGTTTTATTTGTAGACCAAGAAAGAAACTAAGTTCTCCCATCATACTCATCTCGAACTTGTCATGCATGATTTTAGAGAAATCATCACACATGTCTTGACAAGTGGATCCGAATATAATATCATCTACATATATTTGTACTATGATTATATGTGACTCTCTTTTCTTAGTAAAAGTGTGTTGTCAACTAACCCCATGGTGTAGTTGTGTTTAACTAGAAATGACTTGAGTCTATCATACCAAGCTTTTGGAGCTTGTTTAAGACCATAAAGGGCTTTCTTTAATTTATACACATGTTTGGGTTTTCAAAATCAATGAAGCCCGGAGGTTGAGCTACATATACTTCTTCATTTATGACACCATTTAGAAAAGCTCTTTTGACATCCATTTGATAAAGCTTTAGATCATTAGCACAAGCATACGCAAGAAGTATTCTTATAGACTCTAATCTAGCCACGGGGCGTAGGTCTCATCAAAGTCTATTCCCTCTTGTTGGTTATACCCTTGAGCAACGAGTCTAGCCTTGTTCCTAGACACTACTCCGTTTGCATCTAATTTGTTTTTATAAACCCATTTGGTTCCTATTATGGTTTGATTACTAGGTGGAGGGACAAGTGTCCAAACATCATTAGAAACAAATTGATTTAGTTCTTCTTGCATAGCCATTACCCAACTTTCATCTTTTATGGCTTCTTGTGTATTCTTAGGTTCTAAGGTTGAAACGAAACAAAACAAGCTACTTTGGTTTTGAACTTGAGATCTTAATGTTCGTTCGTTTAGTTTTCCTATGACTTTATCTACGGGGTGATCTTTGGACTCTTTAATGTTTATTATTTCATCACTTAGAGGTTCTTCTTCTTCACTTATCTTTTTCTTTATTACTATGGCTTCACTTTCTATAATCTCGTCATCGACAAGAGGTGGAGAGGGTTTGGGTGGACTTTCATCAAATTTTATATTTAATGACTCTTCTACCTTCATTGTTTCTTTGTTTAATATGACGTAAGCTTTGCTATTTGGCGAATAACCTAAAAAGATACCTTCGGTTGATTTAGGATCAAATTTTGTAAGGTAATCTTTAGTGTTAAGAATAAAACATTTACTACCAAAGACTCTAAAATGATTTAACGTAGGCTTTTTGCCTCGAAGTAACTCATATGGAGTTTTTCCTAAGATTGGTCTAATCAAGACTCGATTGAGTATATACGTTGAAGTATCAACGGCATTACACCAAAATTTTTGAGGTATGGATTGTTCATTAAGCATGGTTCGACTCATTTCTTGTAGAGTTCTATTCTTTCTTTCTACTACCCCATTCGATTGTGGAATGCGTGGAGCCGAGAAGTTGTGAGTAATACCATTAGCGTCACAAAAGCTCCGAATTGCACTTCATTATCGAATTCCCTACCATGATCCGTCCTAATAGACACTATGGGACTTCCTAGTTGTCTTTGGATCTTTTTGCTTAATATTTCAAAATAGTTAAAGGTTTCCGTTTTGTTCTTTAAAAATTTTGTCCATGTATACCTAGAGTAGTCATCCACTATTACCAAAGTGTAGTAGTTGCCTCCATAACTTTGGATAGCGGATGGACCAAATAAATCCATATGTAGTAATTCTAGACACCTAGTTGTGGACACCATGTTTTTAGCTTTATGACTCGAATGAGCTTGTTTTCCTATATTACAAGCATCACAAAAATGATGTTCATATTTTAACTTAGGTAGATCTCTTACTAGATCTTTGGATGATAGCGATTGAAGAAGTCGCATGTTGGCGTGACCCAATCTTCGATGCCATAAGGTCAAAGTATCATCCATAGAGGTAAGACATAATTTGTCTTTAGGTTCATTACCGATTTTAATGACATAGACTCCATGTTTCCTAATTCCTCTTCCTATGGTTATGCCATTTTTAAGTAATCTTACTACGGTTTCGGTAAAAAGTACATTGCACTTTTTATCACATATTTGTCCTATACTTAAGAGATTAAAGTTTAGGTTTTCTACGTGACACACATCGTTAATGGTTAGAGATTTGTTAGAAATCGTACCTTTACCGATGATTCTACTTTGCTATTTCCAAACACCACATTACCTCCATTAATGGATTCATATGTGGAGAATAGATCCCTATTCGCGGTCATGTGCCTTGTGCACCGCTATCCTTGACCCATTCATCGGGGTCTAGGTCGACCTTTAAGCACACCTAAAACAATAATAAACTCAAAGTTTGGTCCCCATTTGTTCATGGGTCCATTAGTGTTAAACATTCCATTCATGTTAGACATGTATGGATAAGATGAGTATGCATTCCATGGAGCAAAGTTTTGAAAAGGAAAACCGTTTTGCATGTTTTGATTCCATCCCATTTGATGGTTACTTTTGGGTAAACGCTATTAGGTCTCCTAAATGAATTAGGTTTTGAAAAAGATGGAGCTTTGTTTCTTGCAAAAGTAGGATTATATTTTGGAGGTGGTTGTCTAGTGGTGACATGATTTGGTTTCTTTCTATTAACTATGACAAACTCAGTTCTAGATGAAGAAGCTACATTATTGCTTACTGCAGATCCACGGATCCCTTTTTCTACACTAGCCGGTTCCCTTTCTAGGGGATCCGTGGGATCCGCCACAACAATGGCTGGTTTTTCTAGTTCTTTAACAAATTTTGTTTCTTTACTTTCACTAGTTGATGGATCAAGTTGTTGACTACCTAGACCCTTTTGATTGTTACCAGGTTTAACGCTATCGAGTATTGTATCTAAAGTGTTCGTGCTCATTCTAGCAATTTTAGAATCTAAGTGATCCACTAGTGTTTGAAGTTGAGCATAAAGTTCACATTCACCTCTTGCTATTTTACCTTTCTCTAAACGTTTTAGTTTTGCTTTTAATTCTATGACTTCTTTATCTAAGCGTTTATTTTGACTCTTTAAAAGCTTGTTTTTGTTAACTAGTTTTATGCTAATATTGCATAGTTTATCATATTCATTATGCAATGAGTCGTCATCAAGTGATGAGCTGCTATAGTATTCAGCACATACCTCGTCATTTGCCATAAGGCAAATTTCTTCATCCTCCTCGTCACTCATTCCCCACGTGCCGCTCACGAACGCCTTTTGATCATCCCGTTTGGGACACTTACTAATAAAGTGGTTTGGGTCCCCACACTTAAAGCAAGTACGATCATCCTTTGGCTTCTCGTCCTCTTTGCTTTTTCGAAAGCCTTTCTTATCATCATACGGTTGTTTGACGTATCTACCCTTTCTTCTAAAGAATTTTTTAAAGTCCCTTACCACCATAGCGTACTCTTCGTCGTCACTACTCGAAGATGAGTTCTCCTCATCGCTCGAAGCCTTTTTGGCTTTAAGGGCAAGAGATTTGTGTTTCTCTTTCACCTTTGAGGCTTCGGAATCTTTAGCAAGGACAAGCTCGTAGACTTTTAGGTTGCCTATGAGTTCATCGAGGGTGAGGATTGTCAAATATTTTGACTCTTCGATTGCCGTCACCTTGGATCTCCACTTCGATGGAAGTTCCCTTAGATATCTCCTAACATGGTTACGGCTAGAGAAAGATTCATCAAGTGCTTGTAAAGATGTAATAATAGTATTAAAGTTAGCAAATGAATGATCTATAGTTTCCTCATCCGATATTGAAAATTGTTCATATTGTTGAACAAATAAATCAATTTTATTATTTTTAACTTGTTGGTTGCCTTGATGAGTTACAACTAAAAATTCCAAATTTCTTTAGAGGTTTTAAGCATAGAAATTCTTTCGAATTCCTTTTTCGGTAAAGCATTATATAAAACCATTTTTGCTTCACTATTTTTAGAAAGCTTTTTCTTCATTTCATCATTTAGTTTATCATGAGGTATGTGAACTAAATTTCCTTTATCATCATTTGAGGTAGCCTCAAAATCACCTTCAACAATAATGTACCAAAGATCAATATCTTTAGACTTCACATATGTTTCGAATCTATTTTTCCAATATATAAAACCATTAGTTTCAAGTAGTGGTGGTCGTTGCATAGATTGCCCTTCCTTATAATTTTCAGAACCCATAGTGATCGAAAAGTTTTTAAAATACAATTTTATTTTAAAACTTTTATAAACTTAGCTCTTGATGCCAATTGTGGAAAACTAGAAGGGGGTTGAATAGTTTTGCACCGATTTTAGTTGATTTCAAAAACATTAGATTCGATATTATGTGAAATTGTATGGATGTTGAGAACGTATAGATCTAATGATAATGCAAGCAAATAGATAAAGTTAAGGGATAGAAATGACACAACCGATTTATAGTGGTTCGGCTACAAGGTCACCTTCCTTGCCCTACTCCACTCCCCGAGTCACCTACTCGAGAGTTCAAGCACTATGTCAACAAACTCCTTCACTTGGCGGAGAAGCCTTCACAACGTTGCTTACACTTTTTCCGGTACAAAGCTAGATACCGAGTCCGTAGCACGGTGGACCAAACCAACACAACTATTACACAACAAATATGTGAAATATCAAATACAAGATCTTCGCTACAGAAATCTTGCGGAGTGACAAATCAATCAAGGACCCCTTGCTTGGATGACTTGTAGAATGCTCGTGATCTCGCCTTAGAGAAGGACCTATATGAAGATCACAAATAGAAAGAAAGAAGAACAACTCTCTAGATCAAGTGATCTATATGTTAGAAGAGAATGAGAGTGTATGAGAGATTTAGTAAGAAGAGGGGTGAGTTAGAATGAAGAAATGGCTCTCTATTTATAGGCAAATTTCTCCTCTGTTCCACGGATCCCTCCCACTTGGGATCCGTCTAGTGTAATCCTAGGGATCCGTGGTACGCTCCTCTTTGCCCATGGGTTTTTAGGTTATGGGTTGGTCCATGGGTTTTCTTTAGATTCAATGTATCTAAGTATACATTGTATCAAGTTTTCTTTGGTATGGGTTTAAGATCCATGGGTTATGGTCCATGGGTTATAGTTTTTACCCATCCTAATAAACTATTACAACAAATGCTTAATTATTACATTTTTGTATTTAAATGGCTATATGTAAATGCTTTACAAAAATAACATGTATCCTTATAATTTGACTTAAGATAACATTACATTTGTTATCAACAAAACACAAAGAGATCGCAAAATATTAATAAACGCTTTTACGGTTTATTTGTATTAACACCATCTATCTTAAAGAACTGCTTGCATCTATACACCCAACCTTTAGCATGATCCCCATTAAACTTGGGAAACTCAATCTTGGACATTCTTCCATATCCCTTGTTACCATTTTTTGGATTTTGATTACCACCCCCAAGATTTTGACTTCCACTGTTACTTGTGCCTTCCCCATTTCTCAACCTAGTAACTTCCTGAGTTAAGGCATTTTGATTTACCAAAAAACCAGTCATGCCATCTTTAATTTCAAGAATCGCATCTTTAAGGTCATTGACTGCACTTTGCAAAGAATCCATAGTGGGAGTACTAGATATTGTGTTTCTTGTGTTCACCATTGTATTTATACCACTATTACTCATCAACAATGGAACAATGATCATCAATTCTACTCTTGGCTACTCAAACCAAATGCTTCTGATAAGCTTGATCAAGATTAGAGGATTTAATCACTAATGAGCTAATCTTGTGACCGTACATATGTTTGACACTAGCTTCATGTAAAAAAACAGTGAAGTCAGTGGTGACTAACTTCTTTGCCGGAAAATCTTGTTTCTTGTCAGAATTACGCCAGAGAAATGACTGGAAATGAAAGAATCAGGAGCCAAGAAAGGGCTCTGATACCAACTTGATACGTAATAAAATGGGATATATTCAATCCAGGATTTAAACTCGAATATTGAATTAGTAAGACAACCAGAAATACAATGAAGATTTGAAATTGAATTACAAAGTAACTGAAAAAGTGAATATGTTAAAGTAATGTGAAGGAATACAAGAAGAGAGAATTCAGTTTACAAGATGTTTCTACTAGAAAATGAGGACAAGTATTTAAAAGATGGATTTTGTCTCCTAAACAAGTTAGTTAAGTCTGTTGTGGATGTTCACGTGCACCTCACGTGTGCTGGTGTAAAACCATCACACGTGCACCTCACATGCATGCAACATATCAAACATATCACTCTATGATCTATCATTTTTGGTAGATTGCTAACTGATGTTGCAATACAGCAAAATAACGAGTTTGTCTCGGTCCCCCAACGATGTGCCTATCCATGTTTAGAATACAAGCCTTAGTCCAGTGAGTGATTACTTGGCTACTGGTAGTTAAAATTTGGTTGTGATGTAGTACTAGAACAAGATAAACACAAATCGAACATGTTGATTCACACAAATACCAGGAAAAAGTCTTTCAATAATCGTTGATTCAATCGAATACCGATTATAGGGATACTTCTTAGCAAACAGTCAAAAATTGACTCTTTGTATTTTTTGAAGCTGATTATTTAGGATTATAGATGAGCTATTAAATCAACATACAAAATCGAAATGAGCCCTAAAAGACAAACGGGCAGAAAACTATTACATAAACAAAAGTCCAATAAACTAAGAAAAAACATAAAAGTGTAAATAACTCACACAATAAGGTGTTTTGGGGTCCGAAAATCCCGTGAACCATCTAAGTCCATTTACCACAACGTTCTCCTCATTCCAAGCTTCGAATCGACTAGTCATGGGCCTGAAACAGAGCCCCGTAGCCCAAGTTATGCTACTTTTAGTAAAACCCATTTTCTCACACGGTCTTGGGCCTTCAAAAATAAAATTGCTCGTTCCTCAATGCTTGAGCCCGCATCAAGTTGCTTAATTAATACCACACTAGTGTTGTTTTATATTGTACTCCCTCCGTCCCAAAATATAAGTCCACTTTGATATTTTTTGTTGTCCTAAAATTCATGTCCAATTTTAATTTCAACCAATCATAATGTTTGTAGGTGGGCGAGAATGAATTTTTATTGGTTAATATTATAAGGGGCCCACTTTTCTTAAACTTTGTGAAAATTGAAAGTGGACATATAATTTGGGACGGAGGGAGTATTTAAAATGTTTTTTTCTTGAGTCGTTCATTTGATTATGGTATCCATTGGCTAGATAGTGGTGCAGTGTGGCATAGTAATTGTGTTTTAACAAGAGAAATGATATGTTAACAAAAAAAATTAAAAGTAGTTTCACACAATGATGTATTTATCCAATCAAATATATATTATTTCTTTTTTCTTTGTTTTGTTCGGACAAGTGATTTGGCACATCATTGTGTGAAACTTTATTTGTAAACTTTTAGCGAACACAACATACCTCTTTCTAACAATGATGGTAATTTTAGTTATGTCATGGTTATGCCTTAAACGAGCAATTCGATCACTCAGGTATTATTCTTATGCTCATCCCTTGTAGCACTTAATTTTCCCCCTTATATGAAGGGGTTGTTTACTTATTAAGTGGCTTATAAGTATGTGGGTCCTGCATGTGGGTCCACCTCTTGTTCTACCACTTGTTGGGGAGGATTGCATATTTGGTGCCTTGTTCATATAAAGGAAATAACATAAATGACTAAGCCCCACTTGTTAAAGAAATATTATTAAATTTCTTTGGCCTCACCTTTCTTACCACTCAGATGATGCAACAGAAAAAGAAACGGCCCCTTTGTTTGGGAATAAGATGTGTACATCGTGTTAATCATCATCCTTGATTCAAACTTAATTGACTTGGGCTGGACAGTTCTACAATTCTTGTGTACCATAACGACCTATAACGTTGTTTTTCAGAGAGTTAGAGAAAACTTTATACTGTAATTTAGTGCATACATCGAAGCAATTAAGGTTTACATAAATATCCATTGATATAACTAATCGGACTGAACAGGGTATTTCACCTGTTTAACTTAAGTTAGAACCTAAAGCTTCATTATTGCGTTAAAAAAAATAATTGACGAAACGTTACATTTCAAATAAGAAGTGTAGGTTAAATGAAGCAAACTATAACATCAATATGAAATCACTCACACCTTCAAAATATAATGAGCAAACAAACTCTACTAAAATTCGACATAGGAATATAGTTTTCAACAAGACAAATATTTGCTTTAGTTCGTTTGTTAAGTATTTTGCAAATATTTTGTTCACAAATATATATATCACAAATTTACCCTCCCGAACCTGAAGGCTTCGGATTCCCCATGCATACCATAACCATATTCATTTTCATTTCTTATTTTTACCAAAATTATTGAAGAAAATAAAATCTTAAACACCTAGATCCAAATATGGCTGATAATCCCACAGGCGGTCATGAACACGTATCATCAAATGCTGATGTAGTGAAAGAGAAGATCACCGAGACGTTTCATGACGAGGATTCTTCTTCTTCGTCGGATTCTGATGGCAAAAGCAAAGCCACAGCCAAGAAGGACTATCCTGTCCCGCCGAAAAAGATAATAAAGAACGTATCGTGGAAGGACAAGCCCGTTTATGATCTCTTAGGAGGCGGAAAATGTATGCATCTTTATGAAAATTATGATTCGTTGTTTTCTATTCATGTGCAAATCATTCGTATGATGTTTATATTTTGTGCATTGTAGGAGATTTTATAACATAACGTTGATCTAGGTAATTCGTTATGGGCTTTATATCTCAAACGAGAAAATATTATTTATCAAACAAAAGTACAAAACACAAACGTATATTGTGGTTGTTGCTAATTTAGTTGCTGAGCCGGCCTATTTGATAGGATAAAACTCCCAATCTACATTTGTCGACCTTGTTATCCGTTTTAGACTTTCCATGAATTGCATGGTACATAATAGTTTAATATGAGGATGAACTTATGTTAGTTATTTTGTTGCAACTTTGTTGGGTGATAATCCCACATTGGAAAAAGAAGGAAATAGATGCCAATATGTAAGCTTAAGGGTTTAGCATTTATATAAAACTGTATCCAATCCGGCAAAATTATATGATGTTACACCAATTGTTTTTTAGAACCTTATATATGTGACTATGTATGTCTAGTAAATTTATATGAGATTTTACTGCTGATTGGTTTTGGGACAGAATATCTCTGGTAAATTCATACCGACATGTCACTCTTTTAGTTCTACATGATAGATTGACCATTTTTTTTTAATGTCGTTCGAATAGCTTAGTTTCTTAACTCTATAAGAATCAAATGTTGTACCTTTGTGTGTATTGATTTTGTTCCCATATACTTTGATTAGCACTTTGAGCTTGCAAAATCTCAAAGAGTGGTATTAAGTTTTTTCTTTTTCAGCTGATTTGGTTTTTAATCATGTATTTCAATTTTCGTTATGACAGCTGCTGATGTACTTCTATGGAGGAACAAGAAGAAAACAACTTGAATGCTTGGTTTCGCTACGTTAATATGGGCACTCTTTGAATTGATTGAATATCATTTCCTTAGTCTACTATGCCACATTCTAATAGTAGTGCTTGGGATCCATTTTCTGTGGTCAAACACTCTCAATCTCTTCTACAAGTAATGTGTTACCCAACCTTATGCTTTCACACCCTAAGTCTCATAATAACTGAATATTATCATGACGTATATGTTGTATATGGCCAGGTGTCCACAGTTCCCGCAAGTGGCGCTAGAAGAAGATATTGTTCTGCAGTTAGCATATGTCCTTAGGATTGAAATCAACAATGGTTTGGAGGTCCTCAGGGAAATCTCTTCTGGGAAAGATCTGAAGAAATTTCTAGCTGTACAATATTCTTTTTTCTTCCTTCATTTGATCATCTTGATATACATATAGATATCGGACACTTTTGTGATCTCATTGTTGGGTTGGGTCCAATGTTTGACTAATGATCTAATATTTCAGGTGATCGCTAGTTTGTGGATTGTGTCGATTGCAGGAAGCTGTTGTACCCTCTTGACCTTGATCTACACATGTAAGAATCCTTTTTAAAATTTGTGAAGCTAGATGGCAATCTAATGATCCATTTACGTACGAATAAGCCGATTTGGGTTGCGTTTTATGTCAAACACGTTAAAAATCGCCCAAAAGCCTAATTTTCAATGCATACAACCTCCAGTCCTGAACCTTTTTTCATAACTTTCTTATCTTAAAAATCATATTTTGTATTAACATCTTAGTCATCCAATATAAAAATGTAAAAAAGTGGACAAAATCTGTTGGTGGAAAACTTACCTTGACTTATCTGTATTAGAAAATGATCCATTTTGACCACCTGGCCCCCTTTATCACTTTGAGTATAAATATTCACTTGCATGTCTAAATTATGGATTTCGATTCCCCAACCAAAAACAGGCTTTGTTCTTGTGCACACGGTGCCTGTTTTGTACGAGAAACACAAGGAAAAAGCTGATGTTCTTCTAGAGAAAGCAGAAGTTGAGTTGAAGAAGCACTTCGAGGTATTACATGAGAAGGTTTTGAGCAAGGTTCCTGGATCATTCAAGGACAAGAAGGATGCATAGCCTCACATGGCTTAAAAGTCTCGTTTAACTTGTTTGTAACACATTTCATTCACCATTCTAAGTATTCTTTTATCATTTTTTAAGACTTACATTATGATTTACGTACTATTAGAATTGCTCTGTAAATTCTAAACAGAAATGCAATGCAAGTAGAATGCTATAATTTCCCATATGATGCAAGTTGTTTCATCTTTCATTTGATAAAACAGAAATCGCATTCTAAAAGTCTTGCACGATTTAAATTATTGGGCTTCACAAACTTTAAAAAATAACGGCTGCAACTTATGATAGTTAAACGTTTTGGATGATAGTTTCATGTCTGGTTTTCTTCATGTAACTGAAGTTGGTCTTCTTTTTGTCCATCTACTTCACTATCATGCAAGATTGTGATATGTTGAGTGGTTGAGAGAATATTTAAGCACTATATAGAAACGTAACAATCTTGCCATTCGTCTTTACAATTGTAGTTGTCAACTTGTCATGGAAACTTCTTACATTGACTAGGGGCTTCTGCAATCATTGGCGTCGTTTGAGTCACTAAGATGGAAAAGGATGCATCGACCAATATCTATGGTGGTCTTGGCCCTGTTTCTTGATCTTAAGTCTTGACCCTGCCTCGGTTTCTGTTAACGTTTTCTAATAGTCATTTTTTTTAATATATAGTGAGTTCATTTGTATGGTGTTAGTTTGATTATATTTGTTAACCTATTCAAGATGGTTTAGTGAAAGTACTTGAGACTTTCCAACCTGAGGTACCAAGTTCAGAGCCCATAAGCTGTGAACATAATGTTTTGAACCATAAAATCACTATCAAATTTCACTTCACCATTAGACTTTTCATATTTCAAAAAGGACGTTTTCAATTTAGCAATATATATGATAGGTGGGTTTCTTGATAATTTGTATGAGTTTAGGAGCACATTTGTTAGACTTAAGATATGACACCTTTGCAAAATGAGGATGATTGGATGAGCTTATATAGGCAATTTAGTTAAAATTTTGTTGGTGAAAACTTTATCCCACATTGGAAAAGTAATGAAACAAATGTCAATATATAAACATAATGAGTTACTCTCTTATAAATCAAATTTTCAAACAATTCAATGTGAGATTATATCTTGGACATGTTGGTTTCGTACGAATCCATGTAAATTCATACATGGTTGTATTCCGGTTTTTAATACCTTGGCAATATGAATCGCTAAAAGTATATTTTTTTTAAAAAAATTTGGTGAATTAGATTGCTCATCTATACTACATAAAATGGAAAAACAGTCAAAGTGGAAAAGTGAAAAGTGGAATAATCAAATGAGAGAGAGACATATGTAAAGACATATTTAATACTCTCTTATCACAACTCACTCAAAAACACATGCAAAATACTCATCTCTTCCACACATCTCATCAACCACCATCCTCACCACCACAAAACCGCTCCACCACCGGACCACTATACCACCGCACCACTCTATCATCGCATATCGTTAATTGTCTGCCGTTAGGAACCGCTGCCGCTAGGCGCGGGTACTCGCCTAGTATTAACTAACGTAGCGATTTGTATTAAAAACCAATTGTATTTGCAAACAATTCAATATGAGATTATATCTTGGACATGTTGGTTTCGTACTAATCCATGTAAATTCATACATGGTTGTATTCCCAATTGGTTTTTAATACCTTGGCAATATGAATCGCTAAAAGTATATTTTTTTTTTAAAAATTTGGTGAATTAGATTGCTCATATTAACTAACGTAGCGATTTGTATTAAAAACCAATTGTATTTGCCAATTGGTTTTCTTCAATGTAGTGATTCATACATAGTTGTATTGCCAATTGGTTTTTAATACCTTGGCAATACAAATCGTGAGCGGTATGAATCACTAAAAGTATATTTTTTAAAAAAAAATTGGTGAATTAGATTGCTCATATTAACGTAGCGATTTGTATTAAAAACCAATTGTATTGCCAATTGGTTTTCTTCAATGTAGTGATTCATACATGGTTGTATTGCCAATTGGTTTTTAATACCTTAGATCTAAGGTTATAAATAGCGTGAGGCATGATGTGGCGGCATGACAAAGCCTCACGCTTTTGCGGTTAAGGCAAAGCTTTTGCGTTATAAAGCGTGACATAAAGCGGCACAAAGTATGAAAATATTTATATATTTATATCATAATTATAACTATTGAGTTTACAAAAGCATGTGCCATAAGGCGGCATGTCGGCATGACCAAGCCACACGCCTTTGCAAGGCATTTGCGGAGCCTTTGCTAGCCTTTTAGAACAGTGCTTAGATCTAAGTAAATGGTTTCGCTACGTTAATATGGGCAATCTAATGATCCATTTACTTACGAATAAGCCAATTTGGGTTGCGTTTGATGTCAAACACGTTAAAATCGCCCAAAAGCCTAATTTTCCATGCATACAACCTGAATCGTTTTTCGTAACTTTTTTATTTTAAAAATCATATTATGTATTAACATCTTAGTTATCAAATATAAAAATGTAAAAAAGTGGAGACAAATTGTTGGCGGAAAACTCACCTTGACTTATCTGTATTAGAAAATGATCCATTTTGACCACCGGGCCGCCCTTTATCACTTGAGTAAATATTCTCTTGTATGTCAAAATTATGGATTTCGATTCCCAAACCATAAACAGGCTTTGTTCTTGTGCACACGGTGCCTGTTTTGTAGGAGAAACACGAGGAAAAAGGTTGATGTTCTTCTCGAGAAAGCAGAAGTTGAGTTGAAGAAGCACTTCGAGGTATTACATGAGAAGGTTTTGAGCAAGGTTCCTGGATCATTCAAGGACAAGAAGGTTGCATAGTTTCACATGGCTTAAAAGTATCTTTTAACTTGTTTGTAACACATTTCATTCACCATTTTAAGTATTAACTTATTATTTTTTTTAAAGACTTACATTATGATTTACGTACTATTAGAATTGCTCTGTAAATTCTAAACAGAAATGTAATGCAAGTAGTATGCTATAATTTCCCATATGATGCAAGTTGTTTCATCTTTCAGCTGATAAAATAGAACTAGCATTCTAAAAGTCTGGCACGACTACGACTGCAACTTACAATAGTTAAACTTTCTGAATGATAGTTTCATGTCTGCCTTTCTGCAAGATTTCGGTATGTCGAGTGGCTGAGAGATCATTTATGCACTAGAACATTATTATTTTTTCAAGGGTGTGATACCCCAATTTTGATTGTATTCATCTTGTCGTAGAAACTTCTTACATCGACTAGGGATGGAAAAGGATGTATTGACCAACATCTATGGTAGTCTTGGCCCTGTTTCTTGATCTTAAGTCTTGACCTTGTCTCTGTTTCCATTAACGTTTTCTAATGGTCCAGTTCATTTGTATGGTGTTAGTATGATTATATTTGTTAACATATTTAAGGTGGTGTAGTAGAATGGCTTGTGATTTTCCAACCTGAAGTACCAAGTTCGAAGCCCATAAGCTGTAAACATAATGTTCTTAACCACAAAATCACTATCAAATTTCATTTCACCATTTGCCTTTTTATGTTTAAGAAAGGAAGTTCTCAATTTAGCAATATACATGATACATGATGCTTTGTTTCTTGATGATTTGTATGAGTTTAGAAGTAGATTTGTTAGACTTAAGATATTAATGGCACCTTTGCAAAATGAGGATGATTGGATAAACTTATATAAGCTTTTTAGTTAAAATTTGGTTGGGTGAAAACTTTATCCCACATTGGAAAAATACAGAAACCAATGTCAATATATAAATTTAACGAGTTATTTTTTCATAAAAAAAAGTTTGCACAACCTAATATGAGGTTATATATGAGGCATGTTGGTTGCGTGTAATCCATACTAGAAAGCCTTTTTGGCCGTGGAGATGTTAATATTCGATTTCTTCATGAATTGGTGCACGTCGGCAATAAACTTACTTTTAAGCTAGTTAATAAATAAAGCTTTCACATATTTCATTAAAAAAAAATCACGTACATCGTTAATTCGTTATAAATATGTTCTTAAAGTAACAAGAAACAAATTTATTTTTCTGTTTTTGACTTTCCAACTCTTGGCTATCCCCGGCCATAATCTTTACCAACTTTCAACATGATTTTTTTATCCCACACTCATTGCTCTTCTCAGTTGTCATCGTATATGGTCATACCCCTTTTATGACACCAACTGCTATCACCAATCCCATTTATTAAATCCATGCTACAACACCTGCAAGGCTGCAAAATATCTTTGCAAGGACATCATCTGCTTGATCTTGTATGTCTTTGATACAAGTACCTGAATATATATTACCAAAGATTTAGAGCAAATTTTTGTAAGAAAAAAGATGGTGATAAGATCTAAAATCGGAGGAGTTTTGAAATGATTTTTCATACGGACAAAGACTAAAACTTAAGGAAATCTTCGTTTGATTCTACTCTTTCTAAATTTCATCTTTTGTGTGTTTTGCAATGGCGCTTCACGATGTCATTACGCTTACTACACAAATCCTAACTAAATGATAAAGTCTATAACCTTTAAAACTTCACACCTGCGTTTCTATTACAAAAGTCAACATCGTATCTTCGTCGTCCAAGCTCGCATTACGTCATCATCAGCTGGAGTACACAAACGTTAAGAACTGAAACTCCACTAAAATTTTTAAGCCTAGAGCTCAAGATATATCAAAGAGCAAGACAAGAACAACATCATGTGCATTTCATTATATCAGAAAAAACACAATACATGTATATAAAAAGAATATACATATCTATACCCACATAATGCGTGCAGCATGCTAAAAAAAATATTTGTTTCATGGCATTAGAAAAGGAGGGAAAAATCTAGCTGGATCTATTGTTCTAGAAATGATTTTGGGTGAAATAGCTATGTTTTATGGTTTTAGAAATAGAATGGATCTGTTTTAATATACTTATCAAAAGGAGGTAAAAAGTAAATATCTAAGCCACATACCGTTGTTGTTCTTCTTCTCATAACAAAGATTGTTACTATAATTTATCTTCTTTTGCTAAGAAATGACTCCTAGCTTATAGAGATCAACCTTACAAGTATAAAAAAGTAACACATTAAGCCAATACGATGAAAATCAGATCACAACAACAATTTTAACAAGCTTATAAATATCAAGTAATTCAATTAATTGGCTCATATGTATACCATCAAATGCCTCGTCGTGCAAAAACAAACTCCCAATGCCTAATCAGTTAGCTTCTTCCTCGAATACACACAATGACACAATAACTAAAAAAAAAAAAAAATACCTTAATAATAAATACTATAAATTTAAAGGTTTCATACCTCCATTTAATTTCCTTTACAAAATCTTCATCTTTTGCTTTTTTGAGTAACCCCAGTCACCAGCGGTCCATTACTACACAAATCAAAGCACACATAAAGAAACTATTTGAAAGTATATCACAAAGAACCATAATTATTTTTTTTTAATAAACATAACTAAGTCAGAAAAGTGAAAGAAAAAAATGAAAGGTAGTCAAAAGAGTAGAGCATCACCCGTCAAGTAGCCAGATTATATGGCTGAAATTTGGAGTAAATGAAGATAGCCTATGAGAAGGGTGTGATTGTGTGGATATGGTCTTTTGATTGGATAAAATAGGTTTTATCTTGGGTTTGGTATGTAAGAGTGAAACATATTTTTGCTTAAATCAGATGATAGAAAGATTGATAGTGATGTCATGGGCATGGCTTGAAATTAAGATGAGCAATGGTGGCAGAGAAAAAGGGTATGGGAGATGGTTTAGTTGTCGGCCACTTCAATTTTTTCAACCATAGAATAGTTCATCACTGTTGAGTGCTGATGTGTAAATTTTTGAAACTCCTACAGGGAAAAGCGCTTCTTCCTTTATAATATAGGTAGATATGGTTTTGCCTTGTTTTTTTAATTAAATAAATATATTTTTATCGAAAAAGAGGAAGGAGAGATAAAAATAAAACAAATTTGTGTTTTATTATTATTTTTTTTAGAACGGAGCGTTAGTACAATGTATAGTTAGTAGGAACGAGACCGCGTGACATCCAATTGGGCAGAATACGGAACTCGAACCAGCGTGGGTTGCACCTCAGAAAGGCTCCTCCACTCCCTATACCCCCCCTTCCCCCCGCGATGGAAAACCCCCACTGAGAGGGACTCGAACCCGAGACCTCCCGAATGGGATAACAACCACCCCAGGTTTTGTTTAATATGAATAAAATTAAAAAGTTAAAAGTTAAGAGAAACGAAGAAAGAATAAGAAAGATGAGAAAACTGACTTAGACATGAAAAGGAACATAATCACATACTCTTTGTTCATAGTCATATATACTCGATTAGCTATTTGAGCTTGTCAAATTTCAAAAAGTGCGTAGTAATTTTTTTTTTTTGGTTTTTAAGCTAATTTGGCTTTAATATACTAGACGAGTACCCGCGCCTAGCGGCAGCGATGTCTAGTTTTCTGCAAAGTTCCGATGACCCATAAATTTCTTTCAACAAACTGTATTTGTAACATAAGAGAAACGTTTTCGAATAACTATAATTCTGATGCGTGGTTGCATAGCAGCATAAATATATAGTTTTTAAAAATTATGCAGAGTCGATCTAAGTGTGTGAGTATATTTTCTAATAGGATTGTTTTAAGTTATTAAGATTTTTAGTAATAATAGATTCAAGCATTACAAAAAGCAAAATAAACCAAAAACTACAATTACTTGGTCTCTCCTTTCAAAAAAATTGTCACGGGTTCCACAACTACTTCATCATTTCTCATATAATTTGTCAAATTTGAAACCGATTTCACGGGTGGTTCAACTGTTTGAACCGTTCCGATAAAAAAACAGGTCGATTTAAACCGAGTCAAACCGATAGGTTCGGTCGAAAAAATGTCAAATTAAACCGGGTCAGCCCACCGGGTTTTAAGCGTTCCGGGTCAACCCGGTATCGGTTTCAACAGGTCAACCCGGTATCGGTTTCAACGGGTCAACCCGGTATCGGTTTCAATTGGTTGTTTTTAATTTGGTAGATGTGCTTTTAATTGGGTGTACAATGTGAATAAATTATTGTACTTTTAAGTAATGGGGTGTTTTAATAAGAGTATTAATTATATTATTTATTTCTCTCTCCATTGACCATGTTTTCAACATTCAACTTTCAACATTTTTCACTTTTTCCACTTTGACCATTTTTCCATTTTATATAGTATAGATATGTCAAATTTCGTTATGGCAGCTGCTGAAATACTTCTTTGAAAGAAGAAGAAGAAAACAGCCGAAATGCTTGGTTTCGCTACTTTAATACGTGCATTCTCTGAATCGACTGAATATCATTTTCTTAGTCTACTACTACCTACGTCCTAAATTTTATGTCCATTTTGACTTTTATAATCAAACTTTGACCTTAAATATGTTTTTTTGTATTATATAATGCTTAATGAAAGTTATATCAATGAAAATATATTTAAAACACAATATCATTTATATATTTTACATCAAGTATTATATAACACAAGAAGATATATTTAAGGTTAAAGTTTGATTGAAAAAATCAAAATGGACATAAAATTTGGGACGGAAGGAGTGTCATATTCTAATACGTAGTAGTGCTTGGGATCCATTTTCTGTGGTATGTGTTGGAAAAGGTTTTGTGATGAAACAACTACGTTGGTAACATAATCGTGTCTTAATATGCACAAAAAACGTGTCACCAGCACACATTTGCTCCTCTCTATTGATAAGGCAACAACTATCTTCGACATCCATTTAGGACGTACAACATTTTAGTGCTACCTTAGTACCTTTTAGTGTCATGGAACAATCAATGATTCCGTTCAGTAAGAGTATGTTGATTAATTCACAAGATATGGATGTCAAAATGTTGTAGAACAAGTAAAACCATTACAGACATCATTTATGGTTCGTGCCTGATGTTGATTACATCAAGCAAGATTCAATTAAAACCAATATATAGGAATAAATAGAAAAGACAAATTTCTTAGTACAACCCAAATCCGTATTTCATATTTATAAAGTGAACAAATTTGCTATGTTCTGAAATCACTTGGTTTAGCAATTTCTCATATGCTTGTATGTGTGATTTATGATCTTAATATTATCCGAATCCAATCAAACTAATATAGAAAACCTAACAAGGAAATTTGACCCATATGAATGAGCTTCCGTCCACCCCCACCATTGACATTGTCTCAGAGCAAAGACATGGGCCTCTTCGTATATGCCCAAAGCTTGGGGACAAATTCATCATATGAGTGGGAATCATTATCACTGTCACTCTCTGATGACGCATATTCACCATCTATGTACTCAACAATCTGGCAAAACAAGCGTTTTTGCAGCATCCAACATTATCATACCACCCCGCTTTAAATTCTATTTGTTACAGAAAATATTGGGGTAGTATCCTGATCTACATTTGCCAACCGTGTTAGCGGTGTTAGACTTTTCATGTTTCATAAACAAATTTTGAATTTTGCAATATACATGATCCATGATAGGTTTGTTTCTTGATATTTTGTATGAGTTTAAGAGCAAATCTGTTAGACTTTAGATATTTATGGCACCTTGGCAATATGACGATGATTACTTTAGTTAGCTATTTTGTTGGGTGATAACTTTATCCCACATCGGAAAAAGAAGGAAATAAATTTATCAGTTAGTGTTCAAGGAAAGTTTCAAATGGTTCAAGTCTATTGGTTATCAAACCAATAGCAAGGCACCTTCAAGTTACAGTCAAGCATGTTTATGTAGGCTTTTAATGATCTTCTAGTAGACTTCACTATGTTCAATCTTCAAAGTGAAATTGTGTTTCACTATTCAAGTAGTTTGGTTTAGCTTTGTAGTCTGAGAAGCCTTCAAGTGTATCTTTTTGGGATCTATTTGATCTCCCATCAATATATTGTTCTTTTGCCAAAAAAAAAAAAAAAAAAAAAAGGAAATAAATAAGTTTTCTATCTGATTATTCTAATTATGCTTTGTAACATCACATGATATAAATGTGATATTGTAGCGCTAATTGATTTAAGTAGATTCATACCACAACACTTTTAAAGCAATCAAGCTAGCGGTATGGAGGTTTTACCCTCGTAGGCAAGGTCTCAAGTTCGAGTCCTGTCTAGGGCGATAGGGGTTTCCTCCCACGTGTGTAAAGGGAAGGGTGCCATTGCCTTCTGGGCTGGACCCAACCTGGTTGTGTGGGCTCGCTACGCCTTCTGGGCTAGGAGCCATGTAGCCACAATTGCCGTTCAAAAAAAAAATTACATGTTTCAATTTCCTTATGGGGCCAGAGTCTGAAACTCGAGTACATCATTAGTCGCTTGTCTTTTTTGTGGTAAAGTTATGAAAATCCATAACACAAGCAATACAAATGGTTAGACACAGCGAACGCTTTAGTCGTGGTTATGATTTGAACTTTCTACCAGTTGCTTAATCGAACACGCCACAATTCCTAGTTTTAAACTATTTGAGGTTCCAGTAATAACTTCATGCCTATGTCATGTTATTCTAGGCACTTTTTACACATCCAAAAACAAAGAAAAATATAAACTAGACATACATGTTTCGCGCATCATAAGCCTTTTATTTACTGATAACATAATCCTAGATTCATTTTATACTTCTTTCACCTTGAAATTGTTCACTTTAATGTATTAATTCAACGAAGGTGCACGTATCTTAGCTGTTATGTATCTTTATAATTTGTATGAGTATAAGAGCAGATTTGTTAGGCTTTAGATATTGATGGCACCTTCGCACGATGATTGGATGAACTTCTGTTAGCTATTTTGTTGGGTGATAACTTTATCCCACATTGGAAAAAGAAAGAAATGAATACCAGTATATAAACTTAATGAGTTAGTTTTTAAGTTAATAGATTACAATTTTAACATCACATCAGATAAATGTTATGTTATAGTTGTAATTGGTTTTGGTAAATTCATGCTACAACCTTTTTTAAAACAATCAAGTATTGTACCTTTGAGTTTATTAAATCTTCAAAAGCGTGCATTAAAGTTTTTGGTTTTTAGCTGATTTACTGTGGATGAACAACAAGAAAAACAGCTGGAATGCTTGGTTTCGCTACGTTAATATGGGCACTCTTTGAATTGATTGAATATCATTTCCTTAGTCTACTATGCCACATTCTAATAGTAGTGCTTGGGATCCATTTTATGTGGTCGAACACCAACAAGACAAGAAGGTTTTTTGAGGTATTATCATGACCCTAACACCAACAAGAAGGTTGCATAGTATCACATGGATTATAAGTCTCGTTTAAGATGTTTGTAACACATTTCATTCACCATTCTATATTCATTTTTTTTAAGACTTACATTATGATTTACGTACTATTAGAATTGCTCTGTAAATTCTAAACAGCAATGTAATGCAATTAGTATGCTATAATTTCCCATATGACGCAAGTTGTTTCATCTTTCAGTTGATAAAATAGAAATTGCATTCTAAAAGTCTCACACGACTTAAATTAATGGGCTTCGCAAACTTTGAAAAATAATGGCTGCAACTTATGATAGTTAAACGTTTTTTAGATGATAGTTTCATATCTGGTTTTCTTCAAAAAATTGTTTGGCAATGTTTGCAAAATCCCCTAGAAGATATAAGAAGTTTCTTTGATGAGAATCCTGTAATCAAAAGAAATCTAACAATGAAGATGTAATCATACATGGTCAAATGTCATGATCAGTATACTGCTTATTCGATCCCTCAGAGATGTAAGATACAAGAATGTTAAAGTGCTAAGTTCTTAAAAATTGATGTGTAGCACAGAGTTTGACCGCATACCATCATATGCTTTCTTAAAGGTAGTTCTCCAGTCAAGGCTGCTATTGCATACAATGTTCCCTTGGGACAATTTTGACTTCGCCTCCTCAGTCAATCCACCATAAAGCTTATAAGTCTTGCCGAAATTATGTGAAGTGTTGTAAAACACGGTATACATTAACTGCCACAGATGGTTGTCACTTGAAGCAGCATTCCATGAACTGCCATGAAGCATTCACAAGTATTAAGCAACATCTAGATATTCAAATTGGAAATAAGCTGATTTATGTTTGTTTCTTCATTACACTAGACCAGCTAATTTGGTGTTTCTATTGATTTTGTGACAAATAATAAATGGCACACTTTCTAATGGGAAGCGCTATTTTTGAAACAGCAGTGATGAGGAACATAATATAGAAAGCAAAAAGTTCATACAAAATGACAAAAAAATACCGGCAAACTTGCAGAGCAGAAACTAAAGAGCGTAAATCCAAGAAGCTGAAGATATGAATGATAACATCTTGTGGAAGTTCAACCAAATCTGTTCAATAAACACCGGAACATATTTCTGAAAGTTGTAGTATGTGCACGCACATGATTCAACAATTCTCCTCGCCATCGTAAACTTACATGTATATATATACATCCATAAATAATACTATACCATATAGACCTTAAAGAGCTAGTTTATATTACAACAATAGAGGAAAAGTACATGAGTTCTTTTAACCATTGGCGGGTGTTCCGCTACAACACTAGAAAAACGGGTCAAGGGCTGTAGTTAAACATGTTCAGGCTCACTTGAACAACCCGTATAGAACGAGAATTACAAATCCGATTTCATATTTTCATAAACCTCAAATCCCGCCAACCTGTAAACTCATAGAGTTGTATTGATTGAAACAGGGGCCCATTTTCTATTAGAGGGGTTGCCCATTGATTGCGATCAGGTGTAATAAGTTGATTTTGATCATTTACTTGTTTTAATGATGTACCAAAGTTGCACATGTTGGGTACCAACATATATGGCAAACCTACTTAGGCCATTGAGTGACGCAAGTACCTTACCACCCTGTGCTAAAAGTCGTTCTAACGAGGTTTTGAGACACTAACACAAAGATTATTTGGCCGTCCCCATTCCAACTATTTTCGAATCATATGACTGTGTGGCACAATGTGATCGGCAAACACATTATGTATTTTTTAACATGAAAAAACTATATAGACATGTGTCATCTTCATCACAAATGTACACGCACAACATTGATTTTACACATAGTAAAAACCTTTTCCCCATTCTTGGCTGACTTTAACATCCGATTTACGTCACAGGCCAGACATGACACCATGATAACCTAGTGATTTTTATTGGAAACAACATTTGATCCCACATTGGATTAAAGAATATAGGGATAAAGAATAGGTTTGTTTCGTGATATTTTGTATGAGTTTAAGAGCAGATTTGTTAGACTGTAGACATTGATGGCACCTTCGCAGTATGACGATGATTGGATGAACTTCTGTTAGCTATTTTGTTGGGTGATAACTTTATCCCACATTGGAAAAAGAAAGAAATGAATACCAGTATATAAACTTAATGAGTTAGTTTTTAAGTTAATAGATTACAATTTTAACATCACATCAGATAAATGTTATGTTATAGTTGTAATTGGTTTTGGTAAATTCATGCTACAACCTTTTTTAAAACAATCAAGTATTGTACCTTTGAGTTTATTAAATCTTCAAAAGCGTGCATTAAAGTTTTTGGTTTTTAGCTGATTTACTGTGGAGGAACAACAAGAAAAACACCTGGAATGCTTGGTTTCGCTACGTTAATATGGGCACTCTTTGAATTGATTGAATATCATTTCCTTAGTCTACTATGCCACATTCTAATAGTAGTGCTTGGGATCCATTTTATGTGGTCGAACACCAACAAGACAAGAAGGTTTTTTGAGGTATTATCATGACCCTAACACCAACAAGAAGGTTGCCTAGTATCACGTGGATTATAAGTCTCGTTTAAGATGTTTGTAACACATTTCATTCACCATTCTATATTCATTTTTTATAAGACTTACATTATGATTTACGTACTATTAGAATTGCTCTGTAAATTCTAAACAGCAATGTAATGCAATTAGTATGCTATAATTTCCCATATGACGCAAGTTGTTTCATCTTTCAGTTGATAAAATAGAAATTGCATTCTAAAAGTCTCACACGACTTAAATTAATGGGCTTCGCAAACTTTGAAAAATAATGGCTGCAACTTATGATAGTTAAACGTTTTTTAGATGATAGTTTCATATCTGGTTTTCTTCAAAAAATTGTTTGGCAATGTTTGCAAAATCCCCTAGAAGATATAAGTGTTGGACTTTAATGTTATAGAAGAAGAAGATTAGGGTAGTTTAATGTAATTTTATGTTATATATTCTGTAAGGTTTTGTATAAACCACCCATACTAATGGGTTGGGCTTTTTAGATAGGTTACAACGTTTAGATAGGATTGCAACGGTTAGAATTAGTGTGTCGATTACTTTTGATGAACCGGTATTCCTCTTCATCATAGTACCGATTCATTAGGTATATATAGGTTAAGATTTCTGTAAACAATTCATTCCAATATATATCAATAGAACATCAATTCAATATACGCTTTACAAGTTTCTGTCCTACTTTTCTACATACACGTTTTCTATCCCAAACTTCTGTAAACACTCCTGTGTTTCATCAGACCTGATTCAAGAACATGTACAATAGAAGGAAGAAAGCAACAATTGGTATCAGAGCAAGAACGATTCTGGGAATCAATCAAGTAAGAAGGATACCTGTTCGTTGAAGATATCCAACACATAAAACGGTTGAAAGCACTGGTGATCGCAGAAGAGAGTAAGAACAGAAGTTCTGGTCGTTTCAAAAAGGATAGGAGACAAACCAAAGTCAAAGGCTTTGATAATCATAGGCATTGAAATTGAACAGAAAAAAAGGAAGATTGAGAGAAGAACAAAGTTTCTCTCATAACATTGTTTCTGGCATGTGGGAGTGCACAATTTTATCAGGCTGAGGCGACGATCGAATTGAAACTCAGAGAAAGGGAATAAGAGCAAGAAACACGAGTAAGTTTTATATCAAAACTTTACATACCTTTTATATAAGTTTTATTTATTACAAATAATTTATATTTAAGAGGGGGTGGTGTAAAGTAAGAAAAGAATAGCAAGTTAATCCGAACCCTTTGTGGTTCATAGCAAGTCAAAACCGAACCCTTTGTGGTTCATAGCAAGTCTAAACCGAACCCTTTGTGGTTCATAGCAATTCAAACCGAATCCTAGTGATTCATAGCAAGTTAAACCGAATCCTTAGGTTCATAACAAGTTCCGAACCTTAAGATTCAAATAGCAAGAAACTAGGTAGCAAGTAGCCTAGATAGCAAGTTCAAATTGGGTAGCAAGTAGCCCAAACAGCAAGGATTTTTTATCATAGAGCAAGAAATCAGAATCATTTTTTATTCTAAGCAAGCAAGGAAGAGAAACTTCATAGTTTCTATATAAGCAAGATATACTAGCAAGCAAGTAAGTACAACTAGAAAGGATGACAAAAGGAGAATCATCTACACCAACTCGTGACCAAAACATAGCACTTCAATATCCGAAACTAACCGAAACAAACTACGCAACATGGGCAATTATGATGGAGACAATATTGAAGGCATATGGTATTTGGGGAACGATAGTTGCAAAAGAAGGAGAAGCAACAAATGAGAAGAAGTAAAACACATCAATGGCAATGATCTTTCAAACATTGCCACAAGATGTTTTAATGCAAGTTGCACAATACTCGACTGCAAAAGAAGTATGGGACTCGATCAAAGTCAAGTATTTGGGAGCCGATCTAGTTCAGAAAGCACGTTTACAAACTTTAAGAAGTGAGTTGGAAACATTAAAGATGAAACCGAATGAAAGTGCAAGTGAGTTTGCAGGGAAATTAAGTAGCATACAAGCCAAATTTAAAAGCCTTAGGGGTACTCTGAAAGATAAAGTACTCGTGAGTAAACTACTTAATTCAGTCCCAAAGAAGTTTTTACCAATCGTGGCGTCTATCGAACAATATCAAGAGATTGATACAATGTAATTTGAAGAAGCCGTAGGAAGAATAACAGCTTTTGAAGAAAGACTTAAAAGCCACGACGAACCAGAAGACAATTATTAAAACAAATTTCTATTGGAAAATTCAAATAATCAAGGAAGTGGTAGAGGACATGGAAGAAACTTTACCAAAAACAAAGATAGCTATGGACAAGGTACTAGTCGTGGAAGCATAGAAAAACGCAAGCTCAGGTGTTATGAATGTGGTGAGCTTGGACACTTCGCAAAAGAATGCACGAAATGGAAAGGCAAGAAGGATCAAGCACATCTCATTTATGAAACTGACGATGAACCAACATTGATGTGAAGACAAGTAAAGAAGACTCAATTGCAGTCTATAACATTAGGAGGGTGAATGTTGGACTTTAATGTTATAGAAGAAGAAGATTAGGGTAGTTTAATGTAATTTTATGTTATATATTCTGTAAGGTTTTGTATAAACCACCCATACTAATGGGTTGGGCTTTTTAGATAGGTTACAACGTTTAGATAGGATTGCAACGGTTAGAATTAGTGTGTCGATTACTTTTGATGAACCGGTATTCCTGTTCATCATAGTACCGATTCATTAGGTATATATAGGTTAAGATTTTTGTAAACAATTTGATGAGATAACCCATCTAAGTAAAATGGTGATTCATGTTCTAGAAGAGAAATATACATGTGCAGGGATATTTGATTGGATATGTGATATCTCAAGTGGCAAAAGGAATATTTGATCTGATAATATTTGATTTGATTTTAGATATATTCGATTCCCTCTCAAGTGGTTACCGCTTAACAGTTACCTCCTATAAATAGGAAGCATTTGAGGCAATGAGAGGACAACCCACACTACTTCACTTCTTCTACTAAATCTTCTCCATGTTGTTATGAAAACAGGATCATGAGTAAAGGGAAGATATCTCAAACTCAAACAAAGTCATTCAATCCCAACTCGGAAATGTGGCGTAAAACTACATATATAATATGAAGTTACCTTAGGGGAATCGCCACCCGAGAAATTATTAATAACCCTTTTGTATCCTTCGGTGTTATATCGTTAGAAACATATAACCTTTCATACAATAGACCAATCCTCTCAAATGCATACACTATATATATGCTCAATACTAACTTGATCGTCGGAGGGGGTTCCCTCGGGCTCTGCCCGGGGACCTCTCTAACGAGCTTTCTTTGTCTTTTCAGCACTGTTACCAAAGACCCGAAGTCAAGGTCAACACAAGTTAAACGGCCCGCTCATCACCTTGACGACCATGCGGATTTTGGTAGCATCATTTGGCGCCATCCGTGGGACACGAGCAAAAACTAGTTGCGTATGCTCACCGTGTATCATCACTAACTTATTACCCAGTTTAATCTTGAATCGATATGCTAAGGTGAGTAGATATCTAACATATTAAAGGTAACTGGTATTCCTCAAATCCACTCAAATAAGACACACAAAGTTTTAATATATGCCAATACATTGATATAACTTGACTATGTTCTTTATTTAACGCGTAGATATTACTTTGTATTTAAGTCTTTAAGTGATATTTTGGAAATCAGTATATGAACCCAAAAATATATATCCTTATGAATTGTTATGTCATTTAGGATTTTTCAATCCACAAGTCATAACAAGCATGATGCTTGATCATACGTAACACTTTGAGATCAGACCACATGTAATGAAAGAGCCCGAAACCAGATATTGAGCAGATAAAACTCAGTACCAAGTCTAGCTCTTAATATTGTCTAGTACGTTTTGGGAAAGGAATGTCTAGTGGTCTACTTTAAAAAATACAATAGAAAAGCATAAATGACTTGAACGTACAAGTAAATGATGCACGAGAAAATACAAAGGCATAATGTTTAACAGGCAATGGAGTGTTAATTTCTAACCTTCTCTAGCCATGGTTGTTCGAAAACACTCAGGTAAATCAATGTGGTATCTCACTCGACAATGAGGTTTGGTCTTTGTCTCTAAAACTCATGCTCTTGCAACTAATTACTTGCATATTATTGAACTTATAGATTATAGCATCTTATTTTTGCCCAAGTATTGAGGACTAACATGAAGAAAGAAAATGATCAGAATTGTGTATTTATTCAGGTTCATACCCGCATTATAATGGGGTTTCATTCGAAGCAAATCACACAAAGTGATATAAAAAGCTGCGAAAGCGCATCACGCATGTAAAGTGAAATTGACGACTAGTCTGGAACAAAAGATGCAAAATATATCACACGCGCAAGATGGGATATGCACTACTCAAAAGACGTGAAACTCCATCACGCAAAAGTGGCATGACCACTTCCATGATTATCTCCCGACATTAAAGGGATGAAAAGCTTTAAGTAGCTAATCACACAAGCTTAATATAAAGCTACGCGAAAAAGTCCGAACCAATACAATATCCAGCCATTAAAGGGATAAAAAGCTATAAATAGCCAATACACAAAGTGGCACACCCACTCCAAAGACGCGAAACTCAACCGCGCAAAGTGGCGAGTGCACTCCAATGATACTAATCCCGCCATTAAAGGGATTAAGAAAGCTATAAATAGCTAGTGACATGTACATACATAAAAAAGTATCAAAAAAACCATCCCGCCATTAAAAGGGATAATAAGCTATATTGCTTACAAAGACGCGAGACTTATCGCGCAAAGTAGCACGTCAGCAACAAGACGCGGAATCATAGCGCGCAAAAGCGAAGAACCGCTTTAAAGACGTGAAATTTCATCATGCCAAGCACCAACCCCGTCTAAAAAACACAAATTCCGGAAATGTTATTCGAATTCACATGTGTTAAATAATTTTACCAATATGAATTGGGGGGCTTGATGAGATAACCCATCTAAGTAAAATGGTGATTCATGTTCTAGAAGAGAAATATACATGTGCAGGGATATTTGATTGGATATGTGATATCTCAAGTGGCAAAAGGAATATTTGATCTGATAATATTTGATTTGATTTTAGATATATTCGATTCCCTCTCAAGTGGTTACCGCTTAACAGTTACCTCCTATAAATAGGAAGCATTTGAGGCAATGAGAGGACAACCCACACTACTTCACTTCTTCTACTAAATCTTCTCCATGTTGTTATGAAAACAGGATCATGAGTAAAGGGAAGATATCTCAAACTCAAACAAAGTCATTCAATCCCAACTCGGAAATGTGGCGTAAAACTACATATATAATATGAAGTTACCTTAGGGGAATCGCCACCCGATATATTATTAATAACCCTTTTGTATCCTTCGGTGTTATATCGTTAGAAACATATAACCTTTCATACAATAGACCAATCCTCTCAAATGCATACACTATATATATGCTCAATACTAACTTGATCGTCGGAGGGGGTTCCCTCGGGCTCTGCCCGAGGACCTCTCTAACGAGCTTTCTTTGTCTTTTCAGCACTGTTACCAAAGACCCGAAGTCAAGGTCAACACAAGTTAAACGGCCCGCTCATCACCTTGACGACCATGCGGATTTTGGTAGCATCACAATTCATTCTAATATATATCAATACAACATCAATTCAATATACGCTTTACAAGTTTCTGTCCTACTTTTCTACATACACGTTTTCTATCCCAAACTTCTGTAAACACTCATGTGTTTCATCAGACCTGATTCAAGAACCTGTACAATAGAAGGAAGAAAGCAACAATAAGAAGTTTCTTTGATGAGAATCCTGTAATCAAAAGAAATATAACAATGAAGATGTAATCATACATGGTCAAATGTCATGATCAGTATACTGCTTATTCGATCCCTCAGAGATGTAAGATACAAGAATGTTAAAGTGCTAAGTTCTTAAAAATTGATGTGTAGCACAGAGTTTGACCGCATACCATCATATGCTTTCTTAAAGGTAGTTCTCCAGTCAAGGCTGCTATTGCATACAATGTTCCCTTGGGACAATTTTGACTTCGCCTCCTCAGTCAATCCACCATAAAGCTTATAAGTCTTGCCGAAATTATGTGAAGTGTTGTAAAACACGGTATACATTAACTGCCACAGATGGTTGTCACTTGAAGCAGCATTCCATGAACTGCCATGAAGCATTCACAAGTATTAAGCAACATCTAGATATTCAAATTGGAAATAAGCTGATTTATGTTTGTTTCTTCATTACACTAGACCAGCTAATTTGGTGTTTCTATTGATTTTGTGACAAATAATAAATGGCACACTTTCTAATGGGAAGCGCTATTTTTGAAACAGCAGTGATGAGGAACATAATATAGAAAGCAAAAAGTTCATACAAAATGACAAAAAAAATGCCGGCAAACTTGCAGAGCAGAAACTAAAGAGCGTAAATCCAAGAAGCTGAAGATATGAATGATAACATCTTGTGGAAGTTCAACCAAATCTGTTCAATAAACACCGGAACATAATTCTGAAAGTTATAGTATGTGCACGCACATGATTCAACAATTCTCCTCGCCATCGTAAACTTACATGTATATATATACATCCATAAATAATACTATACCATATAGACCTCAAAGAGCTAGTTTATATTACAACAATAGAGGAAAAGTACATGAGTTCTTTTAACCATTGGCGGGTGTTCCGCTACAACACTAGAAAAACGGGTCAAGGGTTGTAGTTAAACATGTTCAGGCTCACTTGAACAACCAGTATAGAACGAGAATTACAAATCCGATTTCATATTTTCATAAACCTCAAATCCCGCCAACTTGTAAACTCATAGAGTTGTATTGATTGAAACAGGGGCCCATTTTCTATTAGAGGGGTTGCCCATTGATTGCGATCAGGTGTAATAAGTTGATTTTGATCATATACTTGTTTCTAATGATGTACCGGCCAAGTTGCACATGTTGGGTACCAACATATATGGCAAACCTACTTAGGCCACTGAGTGACGCAAGTACCTTACCACCCTGTGGTAAAAGCCGTTCTAACGAGGTTTTGAGACACTAACACAAAGATTATCTGGTCGTCCCCCTTACAACTATTTTCGAATCATATGGTTGTGTGGCACAATGTGATCGGCAAACACATTATGTATTTTTTAACATGAAAAAACTATATAGACATGTGTTATCTTCATAAAAAATGTACACACACAACATTGAGTTTACACATAGTAAACCTTTTCCCCCTTCTTGGCTGACTTTAACATCCGATTTGCATCACAGGCCAGACATGACGCCATGATAACCTAGTGATTTTTATTGTAAACAACATTTGATCCCACATTGGATTAAAGAATATAGGGATTAAAGAATAGGTTTGTTTCTTGATATTTTGTATGAGTTTAAGAGCAGATTTGTTAGACTTTAGACATTGATGGCACCTTTGCAACGTGACGATGATTGGATGAACTTCTGTTAGCTATTTTGTTGGGTGATAACTTTATCCCACATCGGAAAAAGAAAGAAATGAATACCAGTATATAAACTTAATGAGTTTGTTCTTAAATCAAATTGGTATCTTTGATAACATCACAGTAGGCAAATGTGATGTTATAGTGCTATTAAATTTTTGTAAATTCATACTATAACTTTTTTAAAACAATAATCTTCAAGAGCGTGCATTAAAGTTTTTGGTTTTTCGGCTGATTTAGCTATTATCAAACAAAATACGAACCTATCGTGTGGTTGTTGCTAATTTAGTTGCTGAGCCGGCCTATTTGATAGGATAAAACTGTAAGACGTATGTTTACATTAAAACCCGTAGGTTAATCTTTATTAATCATCTGCTATTTATAATAGTGAAACCCTAATACCCTAAACCCACAAACCCGGCTTGGGCTTATCCTTATCCTTTCACACTCCCCCGCAGTTCGAGCGGCGAAATCGAGCCAGGCGAAGAAAAATAAGCAAAATAAAACAATAAACCAAAGTAAAATGGGATAACACGAAGTATCCTAAACAGTCGTCTACAAAAATCGTCTCGGGAATTTATACCCTGGATTCGATATAAAACAAAAACAAAAACAAACAATTAAATAACTACAACTTTTTTTTTTCTTAAACATAAAACTACCAATATCTTCTTTGTTCTAGCAAACTTCAAAGATCCCACCACTTCAAATATCACAACTGCATCATGTTTCAACATCTTAGTAATATAAAATAATTCCAACACACCAAGACTTTGAGTGGCTGCTCCACGTAGAACTTGAACCAATGTTTAACCGATCAATAAACAATTGGTTTTACCAATTGGTAATTAATGATGGTGCTACAAATATTGAAACAAAAAAACCCACGAGATCAAAAGCTTAGATTCTTGTGAAAAACAAAATATGAATCACTTTGACAATTGAATGAGCGGAAGCAAATTGTCCAGAAACTTGGCGGCTTGGATTTTTTTTTTTTTTTTTTGAGAACCGGTGGGGGGAGTAAGGGGATCGGTAGTCATGGTGAGGTTTTAGGGTTTGTAGGAGACGGTTAGGGTTTGTAGATGATGAAGAAATTAAAACACGCGACTAGAACTTGGAAACGTGGTCGACAAACAAACACACAAGGTCGACAAACAATCACACCGGTCGACAACACAAGGTCGACAAAAAAAAAACAAAAAAACTGTGAGCCGAAAAAAAAATAATTTTAGTAAATCGTTCGTGGGTAACAAACTCTTAGACAAACTAACTAACCAAAGTAAAACTTGGATAAGAAACACGTGGAGAACAAACTAAGCAAAGTAACACTTGGATAATTAAAGTAGTCGACAAAACTGGTAGGAATTAATGAGTCGAATAAACAAAACAGGTATGGTTGAATGAATCGAGTAACAGTTAACAAACGAGGTCGACAACACACTTGGTCGACAAACACAACTCGACAACACACTTTGGTCGAGAAACAAAACAAAGAAAAACGTGTTGAAGCAGTAGAAGGGGTCGGTTAGGGTGATACCATGTAAAGACCATATGTTTACATTGAAACCCGTAGGTTAATCTTTATTAATCATCCACTATTTATAATAGTGAAACCCTAATACCCTAAACCCGGGCTTGGGCTTATCCTTATCCTTTAACAAAAACCCTCAATCTACATCTGTCGACCTTGTTATCCGTTTTTAGACTTTACATGTTTCATAAGTAAATTTTGAATTTAGCAATGGACAAGGTACATAAGGATTGTTAGATGAACTTATGTTAGTTATTTTGTTGCAACTTTGTTGGGTGATAATCCCACATTGGAAAAAAAAAAGGAAATAGATGCCAACATATAAGCTTAAGGGTTTACCCTTTATTAATGTGCTTATGGTATCATCATATAAAATTGTATCCAATCAGGTAAAATTAAAATTATATGATGTTACGTATACATTGATTAGCTATTTGAGCTTGCAAAATCTCAAAGTGTGGCATTAAGTTTTTGGTTTTCAGCTGATTTTGCTACTACTCATAGTAGTGCTTAATTGGGATCCATTTTCTGTGCTTACGGTATCATCATATAAAATTGTATCCAATCCGGTAAAATTAAAATTATATGATGTTACATATACATTGATTAGCTATTTGAGCTTGCAAAATCTCAAAGTGTGGCATTAAGTTTTTTGTTTTCAGCTGATTTGGCTACTACTCATAGTAGTGCTTGGGATCCATTTTCTGTGCTTATGGTATCATCATATAAAATTGTATCCAATCCGGTAAAATTAAAATTATATGATGTTACATATACATTGATTAGCTATTTGAGCTTGCAAAATCTCAAAGTGTGGCATTAAGTTTTTGGTTTTCAGCTGATTTGGCTACTACTCATAGTAGTGCTTGGGATACATTTTCTGTGCTTATGGTATCATCATATAAAATTGTATCCAATCCGGTAAAATTAAAATTATATGATGTTACGTATACATTGATTAGCTATTTGAGCTTGCAAAATCTCAAAGTGTGGCATTAAGTTTTTGGTTTTCAGCTGATTTTGCTACTACTCATAGTAGTGCTTAATTGGGATCCATTTTCTGTGCTTATGGTATCATCATATAAAATTGTATCCAATCCGGTAAAATTAAAATTATATGATGTTACATATACATTGATTAGCTATTTGAGCTTGCAAAATCTCAAAGTGTGGCATTAAGTTTTTGGTTTTCAGTTTTGGCTACTACTCATAGTTGTGCTTGTTACATATACATTGATTAGCTATTTGAGCTTGCAAAATCTCAAAGTGTGGCATTAAGTTTTTGGTTTTCACCTGGCCATATACAACATATACGTCATGATAACACATTACTTATGCTTTCACACCCTCCGTCGTCTCATAATAACTGTATATTATCATGACGTATATGTTGTATATGGCCAGGTGTCCACAGTTCCCGCAAGTGGCGCTAGAAGAAGATATTGTTCTGCAGTTAGCATATGTCCTTAGGATTGAAATCAACAATGGTTTGGAGGTCCTCAGGGAAATCTCTTCTGGGAAAGATCTGAAGAAATTTCTAGCTGTACGATATTCTATGTTCTTCCTTCCATTGATCTTCTTGATACACATACAGATATCGGACACTTTTGTGATCCTGTTGTTGGTTTGGGTCGACTAATGATCTAATATTTCAAGTGATTGCTTGTCTGTGGATTGTATCAATTGCCGGAAGCTCTTGTACCCTCTTGACCTTGGTCTACACATGTAAGAATCCTTTTTAAATTTTGTGAAGCTAGATCGCAATTTAATGATCTATATACTTATGAATGAGCCGATTTGGGTTGCATTTTATGTCAAACACATTGAAAATCGCCCAAATGCCTAATTTTCGCTACGTACGACCTCCACTCTTGGATCTTTTGTCACTACTTTCTTATTTTAAAAATCATTTTATGTATTAGCATCTTAGCTATCCAATATATAAATGTAAAAAAAGTGGACACAAATTGTCAGCGGAAAAGTTACCTTGACTTATCTGTACTAAAAAATAATCCATTTTGACCACCTGACCGCCCTTTATCACTATGAGTAAATATTCACTTTTATGTCTAAATTATGGATTTCAATTCCCAAACCATAAACAGGCTTTGTTCTTGTGCATACGGTGCCTGTTTTGTAGGAGAAACACGAGGAAAAAGGTTGATGTTCTTCTCGAGAAAGCAGAAGTTGAGTTGAAGAAGCACTTCGAGGTATTACATGCAGGGACGGACCCACATGGGAGCCGGGTGTAGCACGGGTCACACCCAATTTTGGGTCACGAAGTGTAAATCTTTTATAAAATGTGTTTTTTTTGGGCTCGTGCAACACCCAATTTTACCTGATAAATTCTTTATTGGGCAACTTTAGTGCTCCTGGTCACAAAAAAAATTGTGCAACACCCTCTCAAAAATCCTGGGTCCGTCCCTGATTACATGAGAAGGTTTTGAACAAGGTTCCTGGATCATTCAAGGACAAGAAGGTTGCATAGTTTCACATGGCTTAAAAGTATCTTTTAACTTGTTTGTAACGCATTTCATTCACCAATGTAATGCAATTAGTATGCTATAATTTCCCATATGACGCAAGTTGTTTCATCTTCAGTTGATAAATTTGAAATCGCATTCTAAATGTCTTGCACGACTCAATTATTGGGCTTCACAAACTTTGAAAAATAACGGCTGCAACTTATGATAGTTAAATGTTTTGGATGATAGTTTCATGTCTGGTTTTCTTCATATAACTGAAGTTGTTCTTCTTTTTGTCCATGTACTTCACAGTCATGCAAGATTTTGATATGTAGAGTGGTTGAGATAATATTTAAGCACTATATAGAAACGTAACAATCATGTCATTCGTCTTTACAACATTACTACTTCATTGAATTTACTTTCAGTTGTAGTCATCTTCTCATGGAAACTTCTTACATCGACGAGGGCCGAGGGGCTTCTGCAATCATTGGCGTGCAATCGTTTGAGTCACTAAGATGGAAAAGGATGTATCAACATGACAACACTGATCAACCAATATCTATGGTTGTCTTGGCCCTGTTTCTTGATCTTAAAACCCTGTCTGGGTTTCCATTAACGTTTTCTAATTGTCCTTTTTTCAATATATAGTGAGTTCATTTGTATGGAGTATGATTATATTTGTTAATGTTAACATATTTAAGGTGGTCTAGTGGATGAGCTTGAGCTTTTAATGTTTCAAAAAGGACGTTTTCAATTAAGCAATATACATGATACATGATAGGTTTGTTTCTTGATAATTTGTATGAGTTTAGGAGCGGATTTGTAGACTTAAGATATGGCACCTTTGCAAAATGAGAATGATTGGATAAACTTAGATGGACTTTTTCTTAAAATTTGGTTGGGTGAAAACTTTATCCCACATTGAAAATATAATCAAACCAATGTCAATATATAAACTTAATTAATAAGTTATTCTTTTTTATAAAAAATTTGTAATTCAATTATACATAAGATTATGTCTTGTCCATATATGGTTGTGTTGCCGATTGTTTTTTAATACCTTAGATCTATATAAACTATGGACTATTTTCGTAAAATTTTGGATATCGGACACTTTTGTGATCCCTTTGTTGGCGCACATAGATACGTTGGTTACAACATTGTAGAGGGGCATTCGTAAAATATTGATACAGTGTAGTTTTCAGTTAAACATAGAAAGTGTGTAAAAAGCGAAAGATAGTAAAAACATTTATAACCAATGAGTAATGCCCACGAAAGTGTTTTGGGTCAAGCAAGACTGTTTTGACCCGAACTCTATTTTGCGCACATAGATACGTTGGTTACAACATTGTAGAGGGGCATTATTATCCGTATAATAGAGAGCAATTTTTGCAAGGCCATAAATAGTGTTTTGGATACCTTTTTCTAACACATATTGTGGTCTTATAGTACATATTTCTGAAAAGCAAAAGTTAAATAACTAACACTAATCTATACAAACTATTTTTAAAACATGTATAAGCAATGTTGATTTCCCATGAATTTCTTTTTGGTCAAGTGTATTTGTTTTGACCGTAATCTATCTTTCACATATAATGTCACATAAGGTTGCATGCTTAATTTAATATTCATTGCAAACAATACTCTGCGTCCTCTTTGCTTTTGTGAGTTTTTTAACGTGATTTTTTTTCAAATGAACATGATAATTTTAAAGTAATTGTTTTCATGTGCTGGTCAGATAACAAAATGTTAAATGGCAAACAATGTTACTTGAAACTCTACAACATGCTCATACTTTTAGTTTGATATATGCGCCTAATTACTTTGGTCTTATAATCAACTCATCAAGCATGTGTTATAAAGCCCCAAATTACTCATGACATATGTTGAATGTTACCATCTAATACACCTAAATCATCAATGAAACCACAAAAACACAAACCCGCAACTCAATTACCTAAAAAAAATTAAAAACCCTAAATCTATTATACATTACTTGCTGATATAAATTTAAAACGTACCTTTGATTAACCAAAAATCCC
>OU343222.1:128372187-128627187 GCA_910596185.1 Chrysanthemum makinoi
TTTATACTAAAAATGATATTAGAAAATTAACTAAGATTTAAAACTAATTTTTATGATTTTTCTGGAATTTATTGGAATTAAAAACTAATTTTAAACTAATAAAACAAATTTAAAATACTAAAAATTATGAAAACAAAAGTGAAAATTATGAAACTATTTTTCAAAAATCTAAATTAACTCAAAAGACTTTTCAAAACTATTTTTGTATTTTTCTGAACTTTTCTCTATTTTCTATGAATTAAAAACTATTTAAAACTAATTTTAATGCTAAAAATTACAAATTAAAGTAGGAAAAATCTAGAAAAATTATTTTTTTGCTTTTTATAATTTTCTTAATCTATGAAAATTGAAAAATTATTTTTTAGAACATTTTCTGATTTAATTGTATTAAAAAGTACTTAAAAAGCCTTAAAAACTGATTTAAATCAAGAAAAATAGTAAACAGTACCTAAAAATTATGAAAAATTCATGAAAATTCTAAAATATTATTATGATGCTAGGAAAATTAACAAAAACTAGATGTGAACACAGGATAAGCTACTGCTAATCAAATTGAGATTAAAAGCTATTAAGCAAATAAGCTATAAGCTAATTTATTCTACCAGAAGCTAAAACAAGATGAGTAATGGTAAATCTAACTTAAATTACTTAACTGCAACTTTCTATGACCAATTTAAACTCAGATTATAAGCAAATACTCTAAATCCTAAAATCAACCAAAACAGCTTATCACCCCTACTTTAAGTCAGAAAGCAAGTGCTTATCAATAAGCTAATCTAAAAACCAAAAGTTGAGACCTCAATACCACCAAGCAAAGAACCACTAAACAAAATCTCAGATCCTAACAAGCTATAATGAGACCTGTGCAAGGTGTGTAAGTTGCCTGGTTCACACTCAGTGTATGTTGAGTGTGAACAGGGCATATGGGGGCTAATAGAGCAAAATTTTATTTAGAGCTTAAGAAAAATTCTAAAATTCTCCAAAAATGATTTATCAAAACTAGACCACAAAACTTGATTTTCCAAAATCTCAATACTTGACCCAAACTGAACAAATGAAAAATCAATAAAGTTTTGCAAAAACTGAGTTTACCACTTTTTTGACTTTTTATGACGTAAATAGAACTTTGACCAAATTGAACTTTGAGCTTAATTTGTTAACTAAAATGATGTTTTAGTTAGAACAAAGTGAAATCGCTTCTATTACAAAAATCTAGACCTAAATCAAACTTTGTGAATTTCAAACCTAACCGATATGAGAGAATGAAAATGATTTAAAAGTGATTTGACTAACACTGATCTAGGATGCAAAATGTATGATTAAATGACTCTAATATACCTAGGAAAGATTAGCAACTAGTATTAACTCTAACTTAACTGAATCTCAGATTACTAATCTATGCCGAAAGCACTAGTTTATCAACAATGCAATCTACTACTAAACCTAACTCATATTTAATTAAAACAAGAATGAAAAACTTGATCTAATAACTAAAATGAAAGCTAACAAATGCTAAAACAACAATTAAAAGCAAATGTATAAGAATGAAACTAATTATAAAGAAGTAAAAAAAACAAAATGAAAACAGTTTTTTTTTTAAACACTTACAAGGGTCCTAGCCACAATGGCTTGTCAAACATCACAAGTAACCACTACCCTAAATCTGTTCTCAACCCATTTCAACATAATCAACCCATTTTTCATCCTTGGATCACAATACGTAACCAAATTTGACTGAGATGACCTGCAGCTTTAGTTGTCCCATGAGTAATTTGAGATTATAAACTGAGTTGTAAGAGTATAGGCTAATATGAACTTATAAAAGCTTATTTTAACATAAATTTTAGATAATTCTAGATTAAAACATTTGAGTTATTTTTAATTTTTCAAATATTTTATGATTTTTTAGATTTTTGATTTAAACATAAACAACTGAATTGAATGGTAAATAAGCCAAATTAATATTGAAAAGAGATTAAGCTTGCCGAGATTAGAAAATGCGAGTAAAAATGATATTAAAATAAACTAAAAGTAATTTTTATTAATTGAATGCTTAAAGTACAAATGAGAATTTCAAAGACTGAAATTAACTAAATATTAAAAATACTTAAACTACAATTTCCTACTTAGTAACTACTACTATTCTATTCCTACACTACTTGAATCTAATCTGTGATCAGGGGTCCTATTTATACTAGAGCTTGAGGTCTTGAGAAGGATCTGGAATACATCATTTGTGCTTTCTCTTGGACGTTTATCACCATTAGATCAATCCCATCTCATCTCATCCCTTGGATTAAATTTGCCACCATTACTTCCACCAATCGAGGCTAGAATGGTGGGATGACACACGGATTGGTGACATGGCATCCGTGTGTCAGAGGGTGTCAGGGATTGTACTATTTTACCCTTAATTTAAGTGATTGTAGCCAATTGATCTTAGGGGTGTTTTAGGGTTCTTGGGTACCTGGGTATTTTAGGGGGGATTTAGGCGCGTGGATTTTTATATAGTTATTTGATTTGTTTGACCGGTGTAAGTTGGGTTGACCTGGGTATATAACGGGTAGGGGATCCGGGTCATGGATAGAACCGGTGTTAAATGGCTTTGGACCGTATATGAAATAGTTGGGCCGTGGGTTTTGTTTGGTTCTTGGGCCAAAGAGATTAAGTTTGGACTTAGGATTTAATTTGATCCAAGGTGTAACTTCAAGGGCTAAAGATGTTAATTCTCCAAGGGCCATTCTTGTCATTCTCAAATAATCCAAGGGCTGAATTTGTAAATTTGAAAATTCCAAGGACTAAACATGACATTTCTGAATCTTCAGGGACTAAAACTGCCATTTTGAGAATTGATTGTACAAACTTGCAAATTCCTTTCCCAAATTTCAAAATTTTTGCATTCTTCTTCTCTCGTGCTCGGTTTTCTTCGGTTTTGGCTTTCTTTTGTCTGTTTTGTCATATCCGTACCTGCACATGCAAAAACTCAAGAAGCACGCAAATGTTAACAATAAACATCTCTTTCTTGGTTATTTTGGGTCAGTTTTGATAAACAAAAGATATGTGTTTAAGCACATATCAAAATACCCCAGACGAGACCATTGTCGGGTCCCCACGCAATGCAATCAACTCACGCTTCTAAAACCAAGGATTTCAATCTCTTTCTACTAAACCTATGAAGAAGTAGCAAAGATTCCTCAAAAGAGATTAAGAACCCTTAATTCTAAAAACGCCCTGTTTACCTTTTATTTCACATATAGATATTATGATTAAGCACATTCCAATTATGAGTGACGGTTTGTTGAACTTTCATGTCGATCAATAACTCCACCATTTTTCAAAAGACACGGATCACGGAGTAAGAAACACAACACAGCGTGAAGTGACCATACGGATAGAATACATCGTCCCCGATTTTTCACAAGCTCCCAAACTAAGCGGAAAATCGAAATCATTGTTAAATATGATTCTAGATGCTAACACTACCCATGGAAGTTACTTGTGTAATTACCTTTTGCTCCCATTTTCCTATTTGCCTCTAGATTTTTTATTTTTGTGAGACATGAATTTCTTCAAATTCTCGTTTCGATAACTTTTATTCCGATAAAGATATAAAGCTAAGTCGCTAATTAGTTATCCACCTTCCCTCGAAAACCATTGCACACAAGAATGAGGTACACATCAAGGTCCTAATTAATACCGATTTAGGGAGAATATCCTTTTTATGGCTTAATCGAGACAACTCATCTACGAGTCCAGACGAAGCTTTATTTAGACATCTCCGATCCAAGTTTGGCTTAACACTATTTCAAAGACATTTGCATTTTTGCAATTTAGGCCCTTGGTCTTTTAAACTAATAACTCAACGGGATTACCGCTTATCGTAAGTCTTATTATGACTTTGGATTTTTCCTCTCGCTTATAGAAGTCTATGACAACTTTTATAGCTTTGGATTTTTAATTTTAAAACATTTGGGCTTATTTCATGTTAATTTTTGTGCCAAACTCCAAACCCTACGGCTTTTATAACTATAGAAACAATAGCAAAAACTATCGAATCGCTTGTCTATTACACCGTAACATCGACAAGACTCGATGTGTACCCAATTCTCATGGGCAAGGATTCTCTAAAGAAGAATAAAGAACTAACTATCGCCAAAACTCAACATCTCTAATTATTATTTGACAAATATGGGGTGAAACAATTTTGTGGGAACAAAAGCCATAAGTACCTTCGATGGGCTCTAAAGAGAACCAACTACTCCACGCTTAGCATCTAAACTCATAAGTAACTCTATCATTTCTCGATCTTCCCAAATTTAAAATCCCAAATAATGAGATCCGCGGATGCTTAGCCGATAATTAAATTATCTATGGTTAAGGGAACAAGCAAGGGCTCAACACGCCTGGTAAGTCAATTCTATTCCTACTCTCACCAGCGGAAAGTCAACAAGGTGTCAAAACATATATTAACTTAGCTAATGCTTTGTCTAAATGAAATTAAGTCATGCATATTTAAAATCACTCAGGGAAACTTGCAAAATTCTTGGCCTTGTGAGCTAGAATTTGCATTTTATAGCTTCTTGTCTAAGAGACTAGCAAACTTTTCAATCAAAAAGACTTAACAAAAGCTTAAATTTTTTTAAATTTTTCATTTATAGCACACAATTTTTCATTTTCTAAGGAAAAACAGGGTTGCGAGAGTACACGACAAAAATAAGCAAGTGCGGTCAAATCAAATCGAAGATTACCCTACCCAGACTAGAACGAAACATTGTCCTCAATGTTTAAAAGCAAGGGTATCAACGAAAATCTAAAAGCCGCTTATTAAGTATGCTCAAAGATAAACGTTAGTCGATAAGATTTCGGATATCGGATTTCCATCAAAGACGATCATGAAACTCGAGTGGAGAAAAGACAAACTTCGAACGCAGAGTCTCTTATATCGGGAACATCCTAAACAAAACATCACAAACAACCAAACACGAGAAATCAAAGAGGCTAACCCCTTCACGTCACTTATTAGAAAATAGAAAGAAGATAGAGATAAGCATGGGGTGCCTCCCACGAAGCGCTACTGTTTTTCTTAAACAAGTCGCTAGCCTGACTCGTCCCCGAATTCATTTGTCCTTGGGGAAGCAAATGGTAGAGATACCGTGGTCAAAACGGTGTCCTCATTCCCGAAAGAATGAGACTGGGTGGGTTGGGTGGAAAAGAAAATGGGTAAGATAAAGAATGACTCCTCCCAAACTCACATAAAGCATATGAAAGATCGATCCATCATCCGGCGGTTTTGCGGGCGGACGAAAGGATGAAGGATCGATAAAAGAAAACTCCAAAGAAGAACGGAGCTCATGGTTTAGAAAGGTGTTACTAGGCTCACAATGAAGGCATCCATCGGAGGATCCTTATCTCAATGATGATTTTAACAAAAACTCATCAATGCATATCCCGGGTTTAAAATCTTGTCTTCACATGTGGCTCAACGGATAAGTGATGGTCGACTCACAGAGGAAGGAGAATCAATACAAGCTTTCAAGAAAAAGGACATCTTGATCGAGTCGACTCCGTCACTCTCTCAATAATTCTATGTATTGGATCATCAAGAAAATGTCGATTTCTTCCATATCGTAATCATAAGGCTAATTATCAAGAATATCGCTCTTCAACCACTTTAATTGATTCATTCATCTCGAAAGCTCCATTTCTCAAATCAATCTCCATAATATCTTCAAGGTCGGATTCATCACTTTCTTTCATCTTGCATAACATCACATGACGGAGAAAAAGGTCGAACACGTAGATGGGACAAGTGGTGTGCTCGAGAGCTAGCAATATCCACCACCTCCGCTTGGTCTCAACCGACTCAAAATCTTTGTCGAAAAGAGGATTAACTTCGAAAAGGTATAGTCATCATTGAAATCAAAGTGGATTTGAGAAAATCCCGAAGTAACCTCGAGATGTCAAAAGAATCACATAAAGCCAATCACAATCATCACGATACATCCGACTCACTTGGGATTGGGTCAAGGCTCTCAACACTAGACGACCTTTTCGGAATAGTACTAAGAGGCTCGCCCCCATTATGAGAAAGTCAACGGGTTCAACAATGTTCGTAGAAATATGATCATCGACCTCTTCCAACGACGCCACTTCTCTCAACCGGGTGTGAGTAAGGGGAAGGGTCGGAAATGAAAGGCTGTAAACGGGAGTGGGATTGCCACCGAGGAGTATAATCGCCATGAATCAATCGTAATAATAGGTAGTTGACGATGTTGGATCACTTTCGGCTTCTTCATAATAATTCACATATAGGTCTTCCGAGGAGGATCTTCTTTCCGTGAGTAATTTTATCAAGAAGATTCTTAAGATCACTCATTATTTCCAGAAATTGTGGATTAGACATTAGTGAAGGTTGTGGTTGAACTTCTTGGTATTGTGGAGGTGGGTTATAAGGATAATCGTAATTGTTACAAGGAACTTGCTCGTAAACAATCGGATTTTGCATCTGACAATCGGAATTAACGTTCGGACCTCCACAATATCTCACAAGTAATATTGTTGTGACGAATAGGGTAAGGTCATAACCAAAGGTTGAGTTGTTAAATTGAACTTGACATTGAAAACCTTGGTGAGGACCACCACAGCACTCACAAGAGTATGATTCCGGTCATGGTACAGAGGTTGGTTAGGAAATCGGTTGTCTCGTAAGGATTGTGTGAAACTGTTCCCGATTTTCCATTACTACAACCGGGACAATTCCCACCATATTCGTCCTTCTGCACCATATGCACAAGAGTGATAAATCAAGAATTATCCGGATAAGAGTTACATTTCCACCATTTTCGGATAGGCTCGTTCTTGAACGGAGTCACCTCTGGCTTAGAAACATATTCCATTTCACCGAGAGGGAGTAGGAATCGAGGGTTCTCCAATTAGAAGCACTTTGTTCTAGCCGCATTATAAAGACGAGCCAGATCTGGATTTGATTAATAAAATTTCGGCATACATTACAAAATCCATCTCCACAATTATTTCCGCACCAGCCGCAAATACATTTCAAACATCGATATTGATTTTCTTCCATACGGCTTTGGCAATGAAGGCAACGACGATAAGAACGTATCTCGGGTTGTGGCGATGGTCAAAAAACTTTTAGAGTCATCGAGAGATTGTTTGTCGGCTAAGTCGCACCAATAGCAAGATTTTTAGAACCGTATCCACATCGCCACATACACATTCTGGATTAAGACAACAATACTGATCTTCTTTCATACGGCCTTTGCAATGAAAACAATGACGATAATTGATTGTTTCCATGAGAATTAAACATATAGAGGGTTAAGGAGAAAGAATTATCGGGTTAGAGGATAAAGAAGAATATTTTTGGTTTTTAAAACAAATTTTGAAAAGGAAAATCTTTTTGGGTTTTTATAATTAGAAAACTTTGAAAACACAATATTTTTGTAACCTTCACGTCAACCGGTGCTCGATAGCTCTCAAAAGTACGCAGCGGAGCGGAACGAAGAGTGGATCGTTCTTCGTCCCAATTTAATGTCAAGACTTTCCTTATACCCCGTGTATAGGTTGTACTTCAAGGTGAGCCGAATCAATTAACGCTCGGGTTTGTTTTGTTGGTTTTAAAATTTTTATGGTTTTGTAAACACTCTAGGAAGAATGTTTTGGTTTTTTAGATGTTTTTGGGTTTTTGAAAAGATATATATACAAAAACGACGGTAACTTCACTCGGGGAAGGATCTTCAAATGCACGCGATTCGAGACGGAATACGTAAACTCGCTACAAGCCTCCACGCAGCGGGCGCCAAAATTGATTTGATAAAAATCAATAATAGAGAAGTGTGTAGTATACTGGGTAACTCAAACGTTAGGTTTGAGCATCGAGATCGTTCCGAACGAGGGTTGAATGGAATTTCCAACTCACGCCGCGATTATCGGGATTTGAATGGGAAAAGGGGATAATTTGAAGTTTTCTAAACTACGGGCAAGGGAAGCATAAAAGGGAAATTACACTACGGGAAATCCTAAATACTCAAATTATACTAAAACCAATAAACTGAAACTAAAATAAAATGCAACTACGTCTATTCTAAGTCCTAAAAATGATCTAAAAATACTTTTATACTAAAAATGATATTAGAAAATTAACTAAGATTTAAAACTAATTTTTATGATTTTTCTCGAATTTATTTGAATTAAAACTAATTTAAAACTAATAAAACAAATTTAAAAATACTAAAATTATGAAAACAAAAGTGAAAATTATGAAACTATTTTTCAAAAATCTAAATTAACTCAAAAGACTTTTCAAAACTATTTTTGTATTTTTATGAACTTTTCTCTATTTTCTATGAATTAAAAACTATTTAAAACTAATTTTAATGCTAAAAATTACAAATTAAAGTAGGAAAAATCTAGAAAAATTATTTTTTGGCTTTTTATAATTTTCTTAATCTATGAAAATTGAAAATTATTTTAGAACATTTTCTCGATTTAATTGTATTAAAAGTACTTAAAAGCCTTAAAACTATTTAAATCAAGAAAAATAGTAAAAAAGACCTAAAAATTATGAAAAATTCATGAAAATTCTAAAATATTATTAAATGCTAGGAAAATTAAAAAACTAGATGTGAACATGTGATAAGCTAACAAGTAATCAAATTGAGATTAAAAGCTATTAAGCAAATAAGCTATAAGCTAATTTATTCTAACAAATGTAGTTAAAACAAGATGAGTAATGGTAAATCTAACTTAAATTACTTAAATCGCAACTTCTATGACCAATTTAAACCTTATAAGCAAATACTCTAAATCCTAAAATCAACCAAAAGAAAATTTTTATCACTCCCCTACTTTAAGTCAGTGAGTATGTGCTTATTCAAGCTAACTAAAAACCAAAGTTGAGACCCTCAATACCACCAAGCAAAGAACCACTAAACAAAATCTCAGATCCTAACAAGCTAAATGAACCCTCTGTAAGGTGTAGAAATACCGTCTCACACTCATGAATGCTGAGTGTGAACAGGCATATGGGGGCTAATAAGTGCTTATTTAGAGCTTAAGAAAATTCTAAAATTCTCCAAAAATGATTTATCAAACTAGACCAATAAAACTTTGATTATCCCAAAATCTCAATTACTTTGACCCTAAATCCAACAAATGAAAATCACAAAGTTTTGCAAAACCGAAGTTTACACTCTTTTGACTTCTTTTTATGACAAAATAGAATTGACCAAATTGAACTTTGAGCTTAATTTGTTAACTGAAATGATGTTTCTAGTTAGAACAAAGGAATTGCTTCTATTACAAAATCTAGACCTAAATCAAACTTTAGAATTTCAAAACTCCAACCGATTTTTGAGAATGAAAACCGATTTAAAAGTGATTTTGACTAACACCTATCTAGGATGCAAATGTATGAGCTAAATGACTCTAATATACCTAGGAAAGATTAAAGCAACTAGTATTAACCTCTAACTTAACTGAAATCTCTGATTAATAATCTATGCCAAACACTAGTTTATCAATGCATCTACTACTTAACCTAACTCCATTTAATTAAAAGTCGCAAAGAATGAAAAACTTGATCTAATAACTAAATGAAATCTAAATAAATGCGTAAACAAACAATTAAAAAGCAATGTGATAAGAATGAAACTAATTATGTGCAAGTATAAAAAAAAACAAATGAAAAACAGCTTTTAAAACACTTACAAGGGTCTAGCCACAATGGCTTGTCAAACATCACAAGTACCACTACTCCTAAATCGTTCTCAACCCATTTCAACATAATCTCAACCATTTTTCATCCTTAGATCAAAGAATACGTAACCAAATGATTGAGATGACTCGCAGATAGTTGTCCCGAGAGTAATTTGAGATTATAAACCGAAGTTGTATTATAGGCTAATATGAACTTATAAAAGCTTATTTTAACATAAATTTTAGACAAATTGATTAAAAACAGATTTGAGTTATTTTTAATTTTTCAAATATTTTCTCGATTTTTTAGATTTTTGATTGGAAAACATAAACAACTAATTAAATGGTAAATAAGTGAAATTAATATTGAAAAGAGATTAAGCTTGCCGAGATTAGAAAACAAGTAGTAAAAACAGATATTAAAAAAAAACTAAAAGTAATTTTTATTAATTGAATGCTTAAAGTACAAATGAGAATTTCAAAGACCTGAAATTAACTAGAATATTAAAAAATACTTTTAAACTACAATTTCTACTTAGTAACTACTACTATTCTATTTCTCCTACACTACTTGAATCTAACTGATCAAGGTCCTATTTATACTAGAGCTTGAGGTCTTGAGAAGGATCTGGAATACATCATTTGTGCTTTCTCTTGGACGTTTATCACCATTAGATCAATCCCATCTCATCTCATCCATTGGATTAAATTTGCCACGACACTTCCACCAATCGAAGGAATGGTGGAATGACACACGGATTGGTGACATGGCATCCGTGTGTTAGAGGGTGTCAGGGATTGTACTATTTTACCCTTAATTTAAGTGATTGTAGCCAATTGATCTTAGGGGTGTTTTAGGGTTCTGTACTGGTATTTTTAGGGGATTTAGCGCCTGGGATTTTTTATATAGTTATTTGATTTTTTTGACCGGGTGAGAATTGGGTTGACCTGGGTATATAACGGGTAGGGGATCCGGGTCATGGGATAGAACCGGTGTTAAAATGCTGGACCGCATATGAAATAGTTGGGTTGTGGGTTGTTTGGTTCCTTGGGCCAAAAGAGATTAAGTTTGGACTTAGGATTTAATTTGATCCATGCAAAACTTCAAGGGCTAAAGATGTTAATCAAAACTGTGGACCAAATCAGAATCAAATCATTCTCCAGGGCCATTCTTGTCATTCTCAAATAATCCAAGGGCTGAATTTGTAACTTTGAAAATTCCAAGGACTAAACATGACAATTCAATCTTCAGGACTAAAACTCCATTTTGAGAATTGATTGTCCAAACTTGCAAATTCTTTTCCAAATTTTTGCATTCTTCTTTCTCGTGTCGTAGTTTTCTTCGGTTTTGGCTTTTGTCCTGCTTTGTCATATCCGTACTGACATGCAAAACTCAAGAAACACGCAAATGTTAACAATAAACGCTCTTTCTTGTTATTTTGGGTCGGCTTGATAACAAAAGATATGTGTTTAGCATTACATCGCTTCCTCTTAAGATGACTGAAGAAACTGCTTGATCCAATGTTTGATGAACACTATGAGCCAACCACAACATCCGCCACCATCAACAAAGGTCGCCCTATCCCCGCCAATGAAGTTAACCCTTCACTTCGCCATTAAGTCACAGTTTCCGGCCGCCGATCACTCGCCTAATCAACAAATCATCAATCATCGATTGTACATCATAATCGCTCGCACCTTTGATGGAGAGAGAACTTTAAGTCCATCCCAGATGCCCCACGAAAAACATATTTGCTCTCAATCACCATCGTAACCATCTCATCGGGAAATCGACCTCACCCTTTAGTTCCTCAACAACAACCATTAATGCACCTTAGAAAATGGACACATGATCATCCATTGGCATCATTAAAATCCCTTCCTCGCCCAAAGATTCATTCGCTAACAACTTGCAACCGATGCCTTATGGTGCTTCTAAACTCCATACTATCCAAGGCTCAAACCAAAAGATGTTAAAACCGCCATGAATGAAGATAGCTGGTTCAATGCCATGAAAGAAGAAATTCACGAGTTCGACGACTAGATGTATGGGAATTATACCCTCCTCGACCGTTTATGATCATTGCTCTAAAGTGGATCTTCAAAGTAAAACTTGATGAGCATGGTGATGTTTTTAAAGAACAATTCGATTGGTTGCAAAAGGATACCGCCAAGAGGAGGGTATTGAATTTGAAGAACTCTTCATTGCTCCAGCTTGCTCAGACGTAGGCAATCGAATCTTCTTGGCTAATGCCGCAAGTGACGTCTACAACATGTACCATCGATGGATGTAAAGACGGCTTTCCTTAACGGAGATCTTAAAGAAGTTGTATACGCCACCAACCCTCTAAGGTTTGTGAATCCGAGCATCCTACTCATGTCTATCGCAATAAGCCTTTACGGTTTGAAGCAAGCTCCAAGGCATGGTATGATACTATCAAACCTTCTATCTATCGGATTCAAAAAGGAGCAATTGATCCGACATTGTTCAACCGAAGGTCAGAAAACATTTAATTCACGCTCAAATTATATATTGATGATATTATCTTTGCCTCAACTGACCCCAATGAATGTGACCGTTTTTCTAAGGAGATGGGATCCAAATTTATAATGTCAATGATGGGACAAATGTCTTCTTCGACGTATTTCACAAAGTCCTAAGCATTTTCATTAATCAATCTAAATATGCAAATGAAATTTTAAAGAAATTTGGATTTGACACTTGTGACATTGTTGACACTCCCATGGTAGTAACGTATCAAACGGATGAGGACCACTCGTGATCATGGTAGATCAAACGAAATATCAAAAGTATGATTGATCCCCGATGTACCTCACGCCTGACCGATATTCGTCACGTATGCATGTGTGCTAGATACCGTGCTAAGCCTACCAAAAGCACCTTGAAGTTAAACGGGTCTTTCGGTATTCCAAGGAACCATCAACATGGGACTGGTTCAAGGACACCGTATATCACTAACAACATATGCATGCATCACCATGCGTGGCGCCAAGATACACGCCGGCACGCCTGAGGTGCTCGGGCTGGGTGATAAGCTTGTGAAGTGGGTCTTCAAAGAAACAAATGAGGACTTCTATATCCCCATAGAGGCTGACATAGCCATGCCATCTTGTTGTGCTTAAATCCTATGGATGAGATCCCGTTATCCTGACTATGGCTTTGAATTCAACAAAACTCTATGTATTGTGATAACAAAGTGCCATTGCTCTCTCTTGCAACAACGCTCAACATTCAAGAGCAAAGCATCACATCACATCATCGGCCCGGGTGCGGAAAAGGTGTGGTAGAACTCTATTTTGTGAGGTCTCAATACCGCTAGCGTATATCTTCACCAAAAGCTCTTCCTAGAGAACGCTTTGTTTATCCTTCCACCTACTTTGACCAAAGAGCCTATAACCGAACACTCAAACGCTTCTTCAAGAGGAAGACGAGGAGTAAAAATGGTTTTTATTTTTCATCTATCTCTTGTACATATTTATCCAAAAAGCAAAATACAAAATTTCAAACCCCACAAAAAGAAAATATAAAATTATAAAATTTTCAAAAATCCAAAAATTAGAAAAATCTTGAAAATTACCAAAAAAAATATTGTTATTTTGTCATGTTGTTTATTATTTTTTTATTATTATTCGATATCATCTATCGAGTTGTTGAACAAAGAATGTCACGGTTTTAGATGTTCTTCTAATGTAATAAATTGCTTAAAAAATGAGGCGGAGAAAAATGGTGGTTTATTGTCATTTCAAAAGAACTGCTTAAAAAGTAAGAACAAAGCCATGCTTAATCTTTTTAAATCTCTTGCTCATTCTTAAAACAAATGTTTGTCACCAAAAAGACAAAGTTTTCCAAATATTTTTCCGTCTAATGATTCTTCCAAAATATTTGTAAACTAGTGAAAAATTGCTTTGAAAATACCTCTAATCCATTTTTGAAAAACATATGGGCTTATCTTTTCGTATCTTTCTAACACTCAATCAACAACTCATGTCATTGATTGAGGGGGAGAATGATTTCAATTCAACCAAAAAGGTGATTCTTCAAACAATTGGCATCGAAAAGAGCAAGGTCTACTTTTGGATAATCCAAATGAACAATGTTTTATACAAGTGGTTCAAGACCTTGGCTATTGTTAAGTTTTCAAAATATATTTATGCATGAATGGTCAATGGAGTTTAAAGTCTCAAAATCTAATAATTATCGCTAAATGTCTTTCAAAAGCGCATATTCTCCTCAAAGCTCAAAATTTAATTTAATAATAAGAGATCACAACTCTCAAAGGATTTGAAAATTGTGATCGGGAGATTTTGTGATTTAAATTGATTAACCGAGCACTTGATAAATGATTTTATACGTGATTAAAAGCTTTCCTCCCCGCATGTGCCAAACGATTTCAAATTTTCCATGCACATGTTAAGGGGGAGCATCTATTTTAAACCAAAAGGGATTGAAACGTGATAAATTTGTTCCAAAGTGCGTGTTTTCCTAATATGTGAAAAAACTCTTCAAATCTCATGCACATATTGAGGGGGAGCAAATCTTTGAAAACCATACCTTTTCCAAAATTTCTTTAATTGTATGTGAATCAATATTTTGATCGAAAGTGATGTAGATATTTTAGAAAATATTTATCAAAAGAAGTGAATTCTTCCTCTTGCCTCCATGTGCCAAAATGATTTCAAACATATGAGGCACATGTTGAGGGGAGCCGCTTTCTAAAATATCAAAACAATTCAGGTACAAAATGCTTTGATAATATATCACAAGTACTTGAATTGATTTTCAAATGGTTTTCAATTGGTTCCAATGGTGGGATGAACGATAACAAAGACCACCAATTTATTTTATGCATGGTGTTATAAGGATGGTTAGGTTAGGTATTCGCTTCATGATCCTCCGCCAGAGTAGAGCGATCTACCCAGGACAATCCACTAGATAGTGTAGAGTCCTTAGGTATGATGAAAAAAGGAGAAAAGTGAAAAATGGGAAGAGTGCGGATCGAGATAGAGCTAGAACTCGAATAAACCCAACAAGGTTCTAGTAATGAAGTCTCGTAAGCAATCAAGGGGTTGAAGAATGAAAAAAATGAATGTGAAAAGGGTGAAAGAAATAGCCCTCCATTATTCAACCTTAGGGCGTAAAACCGGGTTCAATACATATGCTACCGGTGGTTACTAAGGTAACGCAGTATTGAAGACAACACGCCATGGACCCAAAGGACGACCGCACTACATCTTCCCAAACTACTCAAGTTCCTCTTAAAAGGACTTGTTTCATTCTCACAGGGAACCTACATTATCTATCGACTTTCTCTTAGAGATTATGGATATTGAAGAAGGAGACCCTCTCCCTAGTCTCCGGCATAGGAACCAAATGTACACGATTGAGTCTAGAGCCACAAGATCATCAATAAATCTCATTAGGACACTATCAATGAAGACTCTCTCGCTTCACACAATGTGGAAAGAGTGAATATACTTTAGAGTCCCACGCATTACCTTGTGGTATTGCTGAATATCCGGAAAGGATATGCTAACATATTCACAATGAAGATGGAAAGCCTTCTAGAGCCAACATCAAACAAGCTCTTGTAGGTGGCATGTGAGATCTATCCAATAGATCAACCATGTGACAACCTAATCGTAAACAATGGGGCGATTTAAATTTTGAATCAATCCCGTTCAAAGTTATGGATTGACTGGATACCTTTGAAAAACCGGTCGTTATGCTTAAAACTCTTTTCTCTAGCACATCGACTATGTATTAATATTTCAAAATTAAAAGGTGTTTATGATTGATAATTGATTTTCTTTAAAACATTCGTTGTATTGCAAAAACACTTTATTTTGAGCAATACACGATTGTTTTTCAAATCTCTTTTCATCAATCGGCTGAATCTCAAATTGGCCGGTTCACTAACTCGTGTTGTCTTTGAGACGTTCGGTTTGAGAACAAATAGAGCAACTCGAAACCCTCGTCTAAGGAGATTCTACGGAATTATACCGACACAGCAAAGACTTGTACCGATCAACTGGGAACCTAAGACGTAATTCTCAATTCAATAAAGTGATCAAAGACACTTTCGCACTTTATTGCTAATCGCTGTATGCGTGGGTACACCGACGCTTGCGTACTGATCGGATGGAGGTCAATCCATCGCATGCTCACAACACATTCATTTCAAAAAGAAATCATGATAAGTGCATCAACAACTCGATATTATCACTCCATGCTTCTCGCCACGCTTCGCAAATATCATGAATCAACTAAAGTTTTCGCTACTCATGAAAAGAATTTATGATCCGTAATCGGAGCATGTCGGTCCACTTTGTCACAACATCACATAAAGTCAACACCACAAATGGAAGAGTCGATTTATGGTAGCCGATGATCTCAAAGCCGGCTTAAACTCATCATCAGTGGACTTAAAGACCTCCACTTGAATTATCCAAACATGGAAAACATGAAGAATCAAAGACTAATACTAACTACTGAGCAATGAACTTAAACAAGAATCCAAGAACACCCAATGTAATATCTATTTATATTCAATGTAATTTGAGGTGACCTCCTAAGTGGGGGAGATTGTTAGGAATTAGAAAATTTAGTCGCTAAAGAGTCGGTCACCCCAAGTATATGTATTCTGCTAGGAAAGCTTGTAGCTCCTAAGTCAAGTTATTTATTAAGTAGTTTGTTAAGTAACACCGCGGAGGACTTGACGGGTTCTACCCACTTGATGCCCGATCCACGTACCGTAGGAGGCGCTTATTGTAAGACACTATAAATACCATCTACCTCCCAAGGTAGAGGGTTGGAGCTTCAATACCATTTTTCTTTGTTTCATATAGTTCCCAACTCTTTTCCTTTTCTCTCTCTAAACATTTTGTATACACCTCTCTGTGATTATGGTTTGATGTGTTGTGAAATCTTATATCATACGTAATGTTCAAAAGAGCCATGGTTAGATCATATCTTGCACATCTTTGGATTTCTAGTGGTTTTAGGTGGTTTTTGAGTTTGAAAAAGTTTAGTGGTTTTGCATCATTTGGTTGATTTCTTGTGTTAAAGTTTGGATTTTGTTAGTACTTTTATGTTTAGAATCATCACAAGTGTGTAGGTTTTCATTTGGTAAGCTTGAATCATCTTGGTTGGGTTGTTTTGGATTGAAAAGTGATGTTTATGTGGTTTTTCTTGCTAGCGACTTAACTTCACGGTTACTTTAAGTAGCGACTTGCTTACAAATTTGTAGCGAGTTACGGTTTTAGACCTAGCGACTTAGTCTAGCGTTCGGTACAAGTAGTGGACTCTCCACTCTGGTGTACTTGTGGTAGCGACTGTGCATGGCGAGTTGCTCTTTAGCGACTTATCTTTAGCGACTTGAGTAGCAATTCTTTGCCAAAATTTTGCTAGCTACTTGAGGCTTAGCGAGTTACTACATAGCGACTTGCATTTGTCTAGCGACTTGGGACTCTAGCGACTTAGTGGTGTAGCGAATTAAGTGTTAGCGACTTGGTGCATTATCTTCTAGCGACTTGAGTGATTGTTACGGTTTTCTCTTGATTTAGTAAAATCCCGTGAAAGAATCTATTTCTCGGTTTAATCATAGAGTTATAAAATCCTGTATTATCTGTTAACATGTCTACCAACGTTCCTACCATCATCTCCCTTTATTGCGAGAGAGGATGTTGGCAATTTGGGTCAGATACTAGTCCACCCATGCAGCGAGGCGACTACGATTCTTGGGCTCAAGCAGATGGTTATGCTTGGAAAGGAAAATGGTGTTAACATTCTCAAATCCATTGATGAAGGACCATATCGAGTTGAGACGACTAGAGACATACTTGATACTAATGAAGATGGTACTCCTTTTTACGGAATGGACAGACCTAAAATGTATGATGAGCTTGAGGATAAGGATAAAAAGAGATTCGATCTGGGATATCGGGCTTCAAACATTGTTCTTCAAGGTCTTCCTAAAGACATCTACAAGCTGATCAATCACAACACCGATGCAAAGGCAGTTTGGAATAATGTTAAGATGCCTGGTTCAAATTAACTATGGAAGACAGAGAATCCCAACTCTATGACGAATTTGAACACTTCAAGATGAAACCGGATGAGAGTGTCTATGAGTACTATGTGAGATTTCATAAGTTAGTTAATGACATGAGGAACATCAAATGACTATGCTAACATTAATTTGAACTCAAATTTGAACAACATGAATCCCGAATGGCACAAGTTTGTCACATTTGTGAAGCTCACTAAAGGATTGAAGAATACAAACTATGAGCAACTCTATGCCTTCCTCCTTTAGAATGAGAGACATGCTATGTTTGAAAAATTGATTCTCAATCAGTTCAAAACCAACGAGGGGAGAACAAGCCTGTAAGCTCAACTGCCTTCTACTCAAACATCAGAATCACAACCAAAGCTTCACAAGTCATACCCTTGGGTAATGGTAATCACAAACTCATTCCTATGTTCAAACAAGGCGATCTTTGATACCGTGGGTAACTTCATTAATCAACTAGCTCTTGATTAGTCAAAACATGAATTCTCCACAAACCAACAACAACCGAACGACATCTAACCACAATCAAGCCCTTGTTAAAGATGGAAGGATCGGTGGTGCACCAGTTAGGAAGAAACGGTATGATCGGGGAAGAGGTGGTGGTAGAGGTTATGTTGGCAATCGAATCGAGGAAGGAATGGTAACCAAGGTCAAAACTAAGCGATCAAATGTTATAACTGTGGTGGTGAGGGACACATTGCAAGCGCACATCTCCAAAGCGTCCACGAATCTTGATTACCAGAGATAAGATCTTTGCTGGTACAAGCTTCGGACAATGGTCTTTACTTTGGATGAAGAGGAATTGTTGTTTCTAGGTGAGGGCAATGCCAAGACCTATGATGCAGATGTGGATGAGCAGCCTATTCAGGAGATAGGTCATAATCATTAGAATGCCTTTCAAGTCGCTGATTGTGATGCATACGACTCTGATGTGGATGATGGACCTCTGCACACACAATTTTATGGCTAGCATTTCTCCAATGGTTTCTCCCCAGGTCTCTTCTTCACCACTAGCTGGCCCATCCCAAGACAAACTCATCTCTGAGGTATTAAAACTATACGATAATCTTGATGTGCAAAAGATGCATGACAAAATTTGAAACTATTGAATCAAATGTTGAAAATATGGGTAATATCAGATATTATCATATGATCAATACGTGAAACAAAGTGAAAGTGAAGGTGTACCAAGTGATGCATCTTCTGCAGTCAACAATGACTATGTATTTGATGAATACACTTTGCATGTGCCCACGATGATTACGTAATTTCTGACTAAATGCCTATAAAGAACGTGTTGCTATTTATGAACAACGTGCTAAATTTGAGTTGACCACTTTCATTGAGGCGTGGATGACCAAGTGCGTTCAGTCATTAGAAAAAGTAATTTTAGAGAAGAAGTATTGAAACAAGAATTAAATTCCTTGCAAGAAAAACTTTCTAAAACAGCTAAGCAAAACAAGAACTTCAAGAAAATGTGAAAATGCTTAAGCAAGAATTTAATGCAAAGGAATCAAAACTCTTGAAAGATTTTTCTAATCCGAAAACTTTGAAAAACAAACTTGAAAACAAGTTGTACATACAAGGGAACACCATTCAGACTGCTCACATGGTCACTAAACATAGAGTTAGCGATAAGCGTGTTCCCATTATAGATAAACCCAACCACGATCACGGAAGATAGCAAAAGCAGCTCAAAGTGTGATCTATGATGGCAATGAGATTCTTAAACCTAGACAGAAACCAAGTTGCGTTGAGTGCTTGCGAGGAAGATAAGAAATCAGAGATGAGTCACTAGGAAAAGGATGAACAAAAATTAGATGATCCTAAATGCAAAGAAAAAAAATAATTATCACTCCCCATGACTACAAAAAGGAAAGCTGGATTTCCTTGAACATGTTTAAGCCTCAGACATTGTTGACTCCCGAACAAGTTTTACGGAAAAGGATTTAGATAAGCGAAAGCTGAAAATATTGTTGAAACAAACCCTCCCCTATGGAAAATGCCTAGAACGCTGTGTATCCTCCTAATACACCAATGCATCTTGTTCCTAGAACAATTGCCACTAAAAGCAAGACCTTAATTAGCCAATATGTTATATTTCAACTATTTGTTGATTTTGTGAAAACTTGCAAGAAAAGGATCACACCCACTGGTATAACGGAAGGAGAAGGGGTTTTGAGCAAATGAAAGAATGTTATTTAACTGAGGTCATGCCTTTCTTTAAACTTACTAAAGATCACTTTGAGAGTCTAAAAGGGGATAAAGCGATATCAAAGGGAATGGAAAAGGAATTTGATGCAATGGTAGTTGAAGTTAGTGATTATGGGCGTGCACTAAAATATAATGAGATTGAGAGGAAGAACTTGCATACCTTAAATGAGACTCTTATTCCTGAATGTGTTGCTCAAGATATCTTTTTCACTACTTCAAATTGCTCTATTAATGCTTCCAAATTTCATGAACTATCGTGTACGAAAGTCTCCCATGATCGTGTCATTGAGCTTGAAAAACTAATTCTAAACTAAACGAGAAAATTGAACTGGATGATCACGACAATTTGGTTAAACAATTTTCTAAACTAGAAGTTGAGCATTTTAATTTACAACTAAAATATCAACATCTTAAAGAAAATGTCAAAACTTCTAATATCAAGACATCTTGGATGCTCGAGAGTTTGATCACGATTTTCAAATTAACAAGCGTGATGAAGCAATTCAAGCTCATTCAACTGATCGAGAAAGTTGAAAGCCCAAATCTCTCAATTAAAGGTCAAAGCGAACAATATGGGTTCCCAAATGCCTCCTCCTTTAGATTCTCAGAATTCTCAAACTTTTCATCTTCAAAACTTAGTTGATGCCTTACAAAGGAAAACAAGAGTTTTCTAGAAGAAAATGAAAAGTTAAACGACATTTTAAAGAGTTATATGATTCAATAAAGTCACATTGACCAAAACAACGAAAAAATAACGTCTTTACAAAAGGAAATTGAGAATCTTAGAAGTCAGGGAAATGGGAATCTGCCACTTGTTTTCAATAAGAATGTTGTCTCAAGTCACCAACAAATGTGACGGAGTTAAATATATTCCTCCTCATCTTTGGAATAATGAACATGCTTTTCATGAATACTGTGCTCACCTTAAGGATAGTCTAGAATGTCTCAGTGAGATTGTCGAAGAGGATTTCATTAACAAACCTCTTGATAGTGATATTAGGTTTGCTTGCCTCGGGCCAAGCGATCTCAAGAGTTGCTAGAATGTGTAATTGCAACATGTCCCAAATCCTTAACCTTAGGTGCAAAAGGCAAAGCTTGATGATGCCTTGTTCTATGCCTAGTGCCAAGCGGGAAATCCGTTCTATGCCCAGTCTTGAAAGAAACACTAATGTGCCTTCAAGTAGTTGATTCGGATATGTTAGTGCTAAGAAAGTGAACTTTAGTGTGCCGCAAAAGCTCAAATCACATCTTAAAAGTATACACGCCTTCTAGTACTTGGATCCTTGCACATCAAGTTGGGGAATGCAAAAATTAGATCAACCAACTAATGTTCCCATAATTCCCTCTACAGGAGTAATCGGTGACTTTAAAGCTGGCGGGTCAAAGTCTCAAGACAATACAAGGAATGATAGGACCTTGCAAGCTAAGAATGTGCATTGGAAGAGAGTAGAAGACCAATCTAGGAACTTTAAGCTTGAGTTGAATAAAACGAATCGTGTTGATTCTAGTATTAGCCTTAAGCGTACTGTAATTAATTCAAATTGATACTATTTGCAAACCTTGTAATGATGCGCTGTGCTAATGTATAGGCGATGGTTATTGGGTAAATCTTTGTCAAATGCCCAGTTAAAATTGTTAATGCTAATAATCGTGCAAATAAGGCAAAAAGGCAAAAACGAAAGATTGTTAGAAAACGGTGGAAACCCACAGGAAGAACTTTTATAAAGATAGGTTATTATGGATACCTTTTGGCCATAAGAATAATCAGTTTTGTTCTCAAAGCTGCTAAGATTATGCTTAGAAAATGGATGCCTCTTGGTAGAACTATTCCCTTAAGAAGTGAACATACTTTGAATAGGTCAAATACAGACACCGGCATTGCATCTATTCCCAATTATTCCATTGCTTCTACTTACGATGGATGTTTCTTTTTTGATGTGGGTGTTCCAATTCATTGCTAACCAAGTGGAACCCATTCTTGCATGGGGATCCCAATTATCGATTATCCATTCTTGTGCGTGTTCAACTGAGATCATTCAAATCGTTCTGTGGTACGGACTCAGTGTTCCAAGCATATGACCGAGACCGGTCGCTGCTCATGAACTTCGTGAGCAAATTCATCCGAGGACGATTAGATGGTAATGATCATTTGGTGCAATTAAGGGTTATGGTGATTATGTTGTTGGTGATAGTGTTATCTCTAGAGTATACTATGTTTAAGGTCTTGGTCATAATCGTTTCTCTGTTGGTCAATTGCTGTGATTCGATCTAGAAGTAGCCTTGAGAAAACATACTTGTTTTGTTAGAGAACTTGATGGTAAGGAACTTTTAAGATGAACTCGTGGTTCAAATCTTTACACCATCTCTATAGATGATATGATGAAGTCTTCTTCAATTTGCTTGCTGTCAAAAGCTTCTAAAACAAAGTCATGGTTATGGCATCGACGCGTCAATCACTTGAACGGCACCATCAATGATCTCTCGAGAAGGACTTAGTTGTAGGTTTACCTCGACTAAAGTATGAAAAGGATCATCTTTGTTCAGCATGTCAATTGGGTAAAAGCAAAAAGTTTGCCCAAACCTACTAACTACGTCCGAGAAGTTCTTCATATGATTCATATGGATTTATGTGGACAATGAGGGTGAGAATATCTTTGGGAAGAAATATGTGTTAGTTGTGGTTGATGATTACTCTAGATTTACTTGGGTCAAGTTCTTAAGGACAAAGGATGAAACTCGATATCATCATCAAACTCATCAAACAGTACTGCGAGGTTAGACTTAACAAAGCGTCCGAATGCTCGAGCAGAACAAATGGGCGAGTTTGTTAACAAACAACAAGTGAATTTTATGAAAAACGTGGGATCAACCATCAAAGAAGTGTTCCGCGAACTCCTCAGCGAGCGGTGTAGTTGAAAGGCGAAGTAGAACTCTTGTAGAAATTCGCTAGAACAATCTTGATTTACTCAAAAAGTCCCAATGTTTCTCTCAATGGCCATTGCCATCGCATGCTACACTCAAAATCGATCCATAATTCACACTCATGGAAAACTCCATATGAACTTGTTCACAATAGAAACCTAATCTCTCATTCCTTCGGTGTTTGGTATGCTGTGTTATCCAACTAATGAGAGCCAAGACTTAGGCAAACTTAAAGCTAAAGCGGACATTGGAGTATTTGTAGGATATGCACCAAACAAAAAGGGATACCGAATCTACAACAAAAGAACCCAAAATATTATGGAAACAATTCACGTTAGGTTCGATGAGCCGACCGTCCAATGGCTCCAGACAAACCAGCCTGGACTCAAAGATCTCAACTTTCATCAAGTAGTCCTATCAGTTCTACTCTTGTTTCTAATCCTCTCCAAAGCAACTCCTTATGTACCTCCTTCAAGATGATTTAAAGAAATTGTTTGATCCAATGTTTGATGAACACTATGAACCAAATGCTGATGATATATCAATTCCATCAACAGGTCGCTCCTATCCCCTCGTGAATGAAGTCAACCCTTCAGTCTCAATATCATTAAGTCAAGAAGCGTCAGCTGCCGACACTTGCCTCATCAACAAATCATCAATCATCGAATGTACATCATGGAATTGTTTCTGGCATCCATGATGAAGTTAATCCCTTTGCTACTCCCGAAGATGCTCCATTTGAAAACATATTTGCTCTTGAATCATCAACAGAACCATCTTCATCGAGAAATCGACCGCTACTTCGCCCTCAACAACAACCACATGAACACCTTTAGAAAGGACACATGATCATCCATTGGACAACATCATTGGAAACCTCTCTCGCCCAAGATCCACAAGGAAACAACTTGCAACCGATGCCTTATGGTGCTTCTTCAACTCCGTACTCTAAGATCGAACCAAAAGATGTTAAACCGCCATGAATGAAGATGTATGGTTCAATGCCATGCAAGATGAAATTCATGAGTTTGATCGATTAGATGTATGGGAATTAGTACTCGCCTAGATTATGCTATGATCATTGCTCTAAAGTGGATCTTCAAAGTGAAGCTTGATGAGCATGGCGATGTATTAAAGAACAAGGCTAGATTGATTGCAAAAGGATACCGCCGAGGAAGGTATTGAATTTGAAGAATCATTTGCCCTCGTGGCACGACGAGGCGTATCGAATTTCATGGCTAATGCCGCAAGTAAGAATATGATTGTCTATCGATGGATGTAAAGACGGATTTCTTAACGTGATCTTAAAGAAGTCGATACTTCAGCCAACCGAAGGTTTGTGAATCCAGAGCATCCTACTCATGTCTATCGCTGAAGAAGGCTCTTTTACGCTTGAAGCAAGCTCCAAGGGCATGGTATGATACGCTATCAAAGTTTCTTCTATCTACGGATTCGAAAAGGAGCAATTGATCCGACATTGTTCACCAGAAGTCGTGCAAACATTTAATTCACGTTCAAATATATGTTGATGATATTATTTTTGCCTCGACTACCCCAATGAATGTGATCGTTTTCCAAATGAAATGGGTTCCAAATTTCAAATGTCAATGATGGGACAAATGTCATTTTTCTTAGGATTACAAATTTCACAAAGTCCCGGAGGCATTTTATAAATCAATCTAAATATGCAAATGAGATTTTAAAGAAATTTGGATTTGATTCTAGTGACCCTGTTGACACTCTCATGATAGAGCGTACTAAACTAGATGAGGACCACTCAGGGATCATGGTAGACCAAACGAAATTTCGTTGTATGATTGGATCCCCTGAATACCTCACATGCTAGTAGACCGCATATCTTGTTCGCCGTTTGCATGTGTGCTAGATATCGTGCTGCCTACCAAAAAGCACCTTGAAGCGTTAAACGGGTCTTTCGGTATCTCCAAGGAACCATCAATATGGGACTTTGTACCCGAAGGACACCGGTATGTCACTAATGCCTATGCGTATCGATCATGCAGATGTCAAGATACACGTTGAAGCACGTTTGGAGGTGCTCGTTTTGGGTGATAAGCTTGTGAGTTGGTCTTCAAAGAAGCAAATGAGTACTTCTATTTCCTCTACAGAGTCTGAATACATAGCCATGTCATCTTGTTGTGCTCAAATCCTATGGATGAGATCCCAATTATCTGACTATGGCTTTGAATTCAACAAAATCCCTCTGCACTGTGATAATAAAAGTGTTATTGCTCTCTCATACAACAACGTACAACAATCAAGAGCAAAGCACATCGACATTCGACATCATTTCATCAGGGAGCAAGTAGAAACGGTGTGGTGGAACTTTATTTTGTGAGGACCGAATACCGTTAGCGACATCTTCACCAAAGCTCTTCCTAGAAACGCTTTGAGTTTATCCTTCCACCGACTCGGTCTTAAGAGCCTACAACCGCAAACACTCAAACGTCTTCAAGAGGAAGAAGAGGAGTAAAAGGTTTTCCTTCATCTATCTCTTGTAAATATCTATTCGAAAAGCAAAATACAAAATTACAAAACCTTCAAAAAAGCAAATAGAAAAATATAAAACTTTCGAAAACCCATTAAAAAAAATATATAGAAAATCTTGAAAAATTCCAAAAAAATATTGTTATTTTGTCATGTTTTTCCTTATTCGATATCATCTACGGACTTTGTGTTAACATTCAAAGAATGTCACGGGTCTTTAGATGTTATTCGAATATACATAGTTTTGTTAAAAAAAAAAAAAAAAGGCGGAAAATGGTGGTTTATTGTCATTTCAGTGCAAGAACCCGTTTTTAAAGTAGAAACGAGTCTCGCTTATCTTATTTCTCAAATCTCATGCTCTGATTCTTAAAACAAATGTTTGTCATCAACAAGACAAATGTTTATCCTTCCAAATATTTTTCCGTCTAATGATTCTTCTAAAAAATATTTGCCATTCTAATGAAAACTAATTGCTTTGAAAAATTACCGAACTCTATTTTGAAAGTCATCGGACTTAAAGTTTGTCAAAATATCTATCTCTCAATCAACAACTTATGTCATTGATTGAGGGGAGAATGATTTCAATTAAATCAAAAGGTTATTTGTCATTCAATTGTTTTCAAAAGATAATCATGCATGTTTAATCAATGGAGTTTAAAGTCTCAAACCATCCTTATCGCTTAAAACGCTTTCATAATCAAGTCACAATTCTCCTTAAAAGCTTTTAAAATCAATTTAAATCTACAGAGATCACAAATCTCAAATGGTTTAATAATTGTGATCGGGGGAGAATTTGTGATTTAAATTTGATTAAAATCGATAATTCGATACATGGTTTTATAAGGATGTACAAGCTCTCCTTCCCACATGTGTCAAACGATTTCAATTTTTCCATGCACATGTTGAGGGGGGAGCATCTATCTTAAACCACGAAGATTTGAAACGTAATCAAATTTTTTTTCAATGTGCAGTCTTTTCCTAATATGTGCAAAACATTTTTCAAATTTCTATGCACATATTGAGGGGGAGCAACTATTTTGAAAACCACATTCTTTAAATAACTACTCTTAGATGCAAGCCAACCCCTCAAAGATGAAAATTATTTCCATTATAAAATGATGCTTGATGCACATGTTGAGGGGGAGCTCTTGTTCTAAAAATATCAAAAACAATTCAAGTACAAAATGCTTTGATAATATATCACAAGTATCTGGATTGATTTTTAAAATGGTTTTCAATTGGTTCCAATGGCAGATGAACAATACCACATAGACCGACCAACTTTACTTTATGTATGGTGATATAAGGATGATTAAGTTAGGTATTTGTTCCCATGATCTGCCAGAACCGGAGGGATCTACTCAGGGACAATCCACTAGATAGTGTAGAGTCCTTAGGTATGATGAAAAAAGTGGAGAAAAGTGAGAATGGAAGAAGTGCGGATCGAGACTGAGCTAGTACCGAATAAACCCAACAAGGTTCTAGTAATGAAGTCTCGTAAGCACCTAAGGGTTGAAGAATGAAAAGAAATGAATGTGAAAAGGGTGAAAAGAAATAGCCCTCCAAAAATTCAAACTTAGGCGTAAAACCGGTTCAATACATATGCTGCCGTGGTTACTAAAGGTAACACCGGTATTGAAGACAAGACATCATGGACCCAAGGACGACTGCACTACAACTTCCCCAAAGTCTTAAAGGAATTGTTTCATTCTCACGGGAACCGACATTATCTATCGACTTTCTTAGAGTTTGTTGATATTGAAGAAGGAGACCTCTCCTTAGTCTCCATAGGAACCAAATTATGCACAATTGAGTCTAGAGCCACGAGATCATCAAATAAATCTCCTTAGGAGACTGTCAATGAAGACTCTCTGTTTCACACAATGTGGAAAGAGAGATTATCTCTTATGAGTCCTATGATATCCTTGTGGTATTGCCTGAACATCCGAAAGTGATATGCAATCATATTCACAATGAAGATGGAAAGCCTTCTGGAGCCAACATCAAACAAGCTCCTGGTGGTGGCATGTGAGATCTATCCAATAGATCAACCATGTGACAACCGAACAAAACAATGGGGTTTATTCAATCTTGAATCAATCCTGGTTCAAAGTTATGGATTGACGGATTCCTTTGAAAAACCGGTCTTTGTGCTTAAAAACTCTTTTCTTTAGCACATCGACTGTGTACTAATATTTCAAAAATAAAAGGTGTTTATGATTGATAATTGATTTTCATTAAAACTTTCGTTGTATTGCTAAAACAATTTCTATTGAGCGATACACGATTGTTTTTCAAATCTCTTTTCATCAATCAGTGAATCTCAACACTCACTCGCGGTTGTCTTTGAGACGTTCCGTTTGAGAACAGCTAGAGCAGCTGCGAAACCCTGTCAAGGAAATTCTTCGTATTATACCTGATCACAGTGCGATTTGTACTGATCAACGGGAATCGTGGCCGGTACCAATTCAACGAAGTGATCAAAGACACTTTCATGCACTTTTATTGCTAATCGTTGTATGCGTATCGACGCTTGCAACATCGTAATGAAGCGGTCGATCCATAGCCGCATGCTCACACTACTCATTCATCTCAAAAGAAATCATGATAAATGCTTCAACGACTGATATTTTCACTCCATGCTTCGCTATGCTTAAATATCATGATCCAAAGAAAGCTTCCGCTACTCTGATGAGAATATATCATGATCACGAATGTGAGCATGTCGGTCCAAATGTCACATCATCACATAATACCAACACCACAATGGAAGAGTCGAGATTCATGTTACTGATGATCTCAATGCTCGCTCAAAACTCATCATCACGTGGATCAGTTAAAGACCTCCACTTGAAATTATCCATACATGCGGAACATGAAGAATCAAAGACTACGTGCTACTGAGCAAAGATCTTAATCAAGAATCCTAGAACAATATAATGTAATAACTGTTTGTATTCATTGTAAATTGAGGTGACCTTCCTTAGGGGGAGATTGTTAGGAATTAGAAAATTCAATCGTTAAAGAGTCGGTCACCTCAAGTATATGTATTCGATAGAAAGCTCGTAGTCGTAGTCATTTTATGTTAGTAAGTAATATGTTAAGTAACACCGTGGAGGACGGACGAGTCTTTACCCACTGTATGCCCGATCCATGCCGTAGGTGGCGTTATTTGTAAGACATATAAATACCCTCTACCTCCCAAGGTAGAGGGTTGGAGCTTCAATACCATTTTTCTTTGTTTCACATAGTTCCCAACTCTCTTCTCTTTCTCTCTCTAAACATGCTTGAACGCCCCATTGTGATTATGGTTTAGTGTGTTTGTGAAATCCTATATCTTACAAAAGGCCTGCACCAGGCAGATTGCCAGATTGTTGAAAAAACAAAAGGCACTGTTTGGGAATGCAGAATGGGTAACTATGCTGAAATTCCCTACTCATCTACAAAGTAACGTACACATACATATCGTTCAACTTCCCATTTGAATCCGCAAGTATATCATATTGATCCTTAACTTTTGTTAACAATCTAGCAAAAGTCTATAACAAGTATATCAGACTCATATAAACTTCCAACCGAGTGTGCAGTGTGATATGCATTAGCAAGGCTCAGACCGTGTCAAAGTTGGATAAACACAGAACATCAGGATATAACCGCCATGGCAAAAATAATGTAATAAAATTGCCATTCCAAGATACGGTAAATCACATCATTTGCATATCAAATAAGATAATCATCACCACAGCCTCTTGCATTCACAAATACACACATGTGGCCCAAAATAAAAAAACTTCTTCAAACATTTACATATGTAAAGGAGTTGGTTAACAAAGTTGGTTGTCAATATGTTATAAACAAGTGGACGGACTTTGGTATTTTAGAGTGGTAGGTTTTCCTGTTATAATGATTAGGTAAAATCATTATAAAAGGCAAACCTACCACTCAGTAAGGTCTTTTCTAGAATTAGTGGATTCTAGAAAAGGATTTGATTGGGATAATCAAGGAGTGTGGCGTGTCAAGAACAATACACACTATATCATTATCACAATCAACACGCAATGATCAAGGCACATCTATCGTGATCATTGAGATATTCAAAGACAAGTTAAATGTAGGAAGTTGTGTATGGCCACATTGTTACTTTCAACTTGACTTTGAGTCCACAACTATATCATATTGATCCTTCTTTCTTAAGTAACTCCTTAACATATATAAACTAAATTATTTTAACAATCTAGCAAACAGTCTATGAATTATATCACACTAATATAAAGTAACAATCAATCAAAATATGATAAATACAAATAGCAGTGACACTAGTACAAAAAATAAACTTCCTAAATACCCCATGGGCAAATAAATGCCTTTGAAGATGGTCTAAAACTCCTCCAGATACTTGTTTGTTCTCAGAATCCAGTTTGCTGATTGAATAGCATGTCGATCTAGGTTGATTTATAAATTACAAATGATCCCGTGTCCGACATGTCATTCAATCAACAAAGCTGAATTGAAGTAAACAAACTATTCAGCATTTGGTTAACTTGTCTCATCTAAGATATAACTCGCCGCAACAAGATGATAATCAAAGATGGATGAACGACACCATATTAAGTTTAATTTGCTACTCAAAGGTGGTGTCGTTTATCCATCTTTGATCATTCATATGTTTGTTTCATATGAAGTGTACAATTAGCCTTTTATGTAGATACTACCATAAAAGAGACCATTGTATCAAAGTGACAGCTAACAATTACATAACAATATTTAGCCCTTTCTTAACATAATACTAAGTCTCAGATCTGTATAAATCAATAGTTTACACAACATCAGGATATAACCGCCATGGCTACAATAGTATAGAATTGCCACGCCAAGACACGGAATATCGCATCATTTGCATGATTTAATAAGATACTTGTCATCACAGCCTCTTACAAATTAACAACTTATATACGTAAAGGAATTGTTTTAAAAAGTTACACGTCTAGTTTAACACACTTCTTATCCACGGAAACGATATACTCACAGAGATGATACAAATCTTCGAGCCAATCATGGTTCATTGGGACGGGCGTCTCCTAGGGAGAAATGATTATATACTCTCACAGAAAATATATATTCATGTGTTGCCATAGGATGCCAACCACAATGAAACATGATTGACCCGAAGATGTTAATCATCTATGTGAGTATACCAATCAAGGGTGTATTGTTATATGCATTAGCAAGGCTCGACCGTAAAAAGTTTGATAAAACAAAAATATCGGGATATAACCGCGGGTCAAAATAATGTAATAAAATTGCCATGGCAGTTGACGGCTATTCACATCAATTGCTTGATCAAATAAGATAATCATCATCACAGCCTCTTGCATGTACCAAATACACCTTTTATATTCCAAATTATACTTCCCCAAATACACCTAAATACAAAATACATTTCTGCTACTAACACACACATCACACACATAAAATCTTCCCACTGAAACTCAAACCTTCCTTCTCAAACACACATGTATTACATAAGTAATGCAGAGTGTATTGTGACATGCATTATCAAGGCTCAAATCAGATAATAGATAACAACGATAACATCAAGATATAACCCCATGGTCGCATAAGAATGTAATAAAACTGCCATGCCAAGATACGGTAATCACATCATTTGCTTCATCAAGTAATATCTTTGTCATCACAAACCCTCATACATATCATATACACAAACACACCAATTAAGGTTAAAATAAACGTGTATCTGAACTAGCAGGGTTTCGTCTGAACTAGCGGTGGTTTCGCCTGAACTAGCGTGGTTTTTTCTCGAACTAGCAATGGATGGCAACATTGCCAACAAAGGGTTGTTGCCTAAACCTTAATCAATCTCAACTTCCAAGACTGCTTAAATCCTTATATTTTGGGGGATTAAGCCGACTAAACTAGGGTTGCCTAAAACCGTTTGCACCGATTCAACTCAATACCAGTTATCTTAAGAGAAGAAAAAGACTTAAAATGTTTTATTAGAGAACTAAATGGTTAATTAGAAAGTAGGCAAAAGTTATCCAATAAATCACCTATGTAAGTACAAGGTGGGCCCATGTGAACTATATGGAGAGTTTCACCCAATACATTTATTGACATATTAAGGGTAATAAATTTTAAAACTTACCCACCTTATATGTGTGTATTTTAATTCAAGTGGTGTTGCTAAATAGGTTACAAAATTCTCTAAAAAATGTCTAAAAAGACTTCGACCAACATTTCCGAACAAAAGACTTCGCCAACAATTTCCAACAAAAGATTTCGCCAACAATTTCCAAAACAAAAGATTCTCGCTAACAATTTCGGAACAAAAAGACTTTGGCCAACAAATTGATGAAGATGAACTTTTAAGACAAATGGAGGAGGCTGCTATTAAGGAGGAAGAAGAAATGGAGATAGCATAAAGAGAAGCTACTCTTGAGGAGGAAGCCGAAAGGGAGCGACTTATGCTCCAAGATGAAGAAGTGTTGTTAGATATGCAGGAAGTCGCCGATGGAGGAAGCTCAAAGGGAGGAACAAGAACGTCGGGACAGATAATTCGATGCTTTGTATGCAGAGTGGGATGAGAGCAGATTTGAAAGTTGGTCCGAGTATCTTTACGACGATGGTTACGACTCCCCCACACTTGGAGGTTATTAACGTCCATCTTCAAACTTAATAAGTAGCAACAAATCACTAAAACCACAAGAACCATTAATCACCCAATACGTTACTCAACTAATCACTATAAACCATTTAGTGCCGTTATCTTACATAAAGGCTTTTATTCACTCTTAGTCTTCTTCAACAACATCCATCATTTGTTTCACAAACTTATCAAGAACAATTAACCCTAAAATATCGAAACCCAAAATCAAACAAGAACAATTACCGAAACCCTATATCAATACGATACCAACTTAAAAAGTTAACCCTAAATTAGCGAAACCCTAAATTACCGATACCCAAAAAATAAGCGAAACCCTAAATCAATACGATACCAACTTAAAAAATTAACCCTAAATTAGCGAAACCCTAGACTACCGAAACCATAAATTAGTGAAACCCTAAATCAATACGATACCAACTTAAGAAATTAACCATAAATCAAATACGAAAAATTAAACACCCAATACGATACCAACTAAAATAATTAACCCAAAAATAGCGAAACCCTTAATCAACACACAAAATTACTTACCCTACCCCAAATCATTTTTTTTATAGACATTAGATCGGAGAGTGTCGAGGCGATGGTTTGGATAGGAAGTGTGTTATCTGTGGATAAGAAGTGTGTTATGTGCGGATAAGAAGTGTGTTATCAGATAAGAATAAAGTGTTAAGGAAGATTGTATTTGTAAATATATAAAGTGTATAAATGTATTAAAGTTATAAAATTATTTATACACTTTTTAAAGGTTTTTATACATTAAATACATTGTGTACTTTATACCTCATGAGTTGCCCAAAAGCATAAGTGTGGGACAGTTGCTTCAAGATATATGTATTTTTAATAATAAAAAGTTAATTCATACTCAATTGAAAGACAAAATGTCAGTTGCCCAATACTGAAAGTCAAAGTTGCCCTTTAAACAATCATGCTTAGCAGCTCATCAACTACTCGTGCATGTTTTATTTGAAGCTTTCACCTGCAAGTCAAATAAATGATTTGTAAAAAAAGTTCACACCTTTTTGTTTACCACTTGTAATAATCTTAAAGGCAACATTAACGTCATACGTGCATGTGAGCTGGATTTCTTTCTAAAGCTTTTCTCTAACAAGCAAGTAAACTAACCTCTTCCCCTAACAAGCCAGGTTTCAAACTTTCAATTTCTTTCCTTATGTACTTGCATAATGCTAAAAAAACGATTCGTCTCACCACCATCACAATTTTATTTTATTTTTATTTTTTTTAAAGAGATAATTCCATATTTACCCAGTTTAAACATGAAAATGTCATATATACCTAAAATACAACTTTTAAATGTATAATGTACAATGCATTTAAAGCATGTTTTGGATAAATATGACATTATCATGTTTAAGTTGGGTAATATATAATTGCCCTTTTTTTAAAGATCAGGTGTTTTCTGGTTTCATCTAATCTGTAACAAAGACCCTTGTGTGTTTGATAAAAATATGTTTTTGGATAATTTTGTGTATTGTGAAGTTTTTGAAAAAATATTGAAGTAATTACAAAATTTAGAAGGATATTATTGTAATTTTCAAGTTTTGCATAGATATGGAAGTAAATATCTTTGTTTTTCGTAAAAGTATCATTTCTAAGGGACTAGAGTTGGCAAGTGAGGAATATGACGACTTTGAAACTTGAATAAAAACAACACTACTTTTGAGTTTTGACTCTTCATTTCTTCATACGTTGGGTTTAGAGCTCTGGTGGTAAAAAAAAATTAAAAATCCAAAAATCCAAAAATGAAGATTTTTGGTTAGAAGATTCTTGTTTGTTGTTTCTTTAGTTGCTTCAAAAATCAAACCATCGTTGAATCCCTTGTAGGTAAATTTTTTTAACTTTTCTTTGATTTTGGCATAAACTTGAACATGCATGTGGTTATAAATCAAAATCTTGCTTAATTACAGCTTAATTTTGGATAAAATCTGGTTATAGATGAGTTATTTTTATGCACTTGATTGTATGTATACATGAATATCGGGTTTTGTAAAGCACCGTTGTTCAAATTATGAGATTTTGTTCATTTATGTTCAGTTGATGCATTATGTTATAGAGTGTTAATGCTGAGTGAAACTTGTTAGAAGTGGTCCAAACTCAAACTAAAAAACATGAATGTTTTGAAGTAAACATTCATATAACAGAAGCTATACTCGATATATATGTATTTTGGGTTGTAATTTAAAGTAATTTCGAGTGGGATATGGGTGTGTTCGGCCATGGGCCTTATGGGGCTTGAGCTTTTAAAATAAGTCGGCTTATAAAATGTTTGTTTGTCAACTTACTATGAAGCTTATATAAGCCATAAGCCCAAGCCCATTGAAAGGAGCTTATGAGGGCGTATAGCTAGTTAAATTACCTAATTACCCTTAAAAAATTGGATTATCACGCAAAAGCCAGAAATATATATGAATTTAATTTAATGTATTTTTATGTGATTTTACATTAATAAGCTTCACTTTCAATTAATTCGCCAAAACGCTTTATAAAAATATAAGCTCCAGCTTTCGGCTTATAATATAAGCCCAGCCCCAACCCATTGTGTTAAACATACCCATAATAGATCTTGTGCTATTCTAGAAAACTACAATAAATCAAACGGTAAATCGATTGAGACGTGCAAAGCAGTGTCTACTTTAACTTACTTGGGTAGACTTTTAAGTAATTCTTGCTCTAAATGGGTCAAATCCAATTTTGTAGCACTGGTCAATTTTGTTACAACATCAGAAACACCGTTTTCTTATGAAATTCTTATAATGTTGCTTATAATGTCATTTAGCTTGATTAAATTTGAGTTTGAAAGGTATGGAAGTCATGTATTATGTGGTTAATCAGTGGTTTTATAAACGGATTTTAGTTCTTGTGTACGTTTTATGTTGAAGTGCACATTGCTGAAATATAAAAGGTCATTTGTTTCGGGGTGTTCATATCACTTTGTTACAGGAGTGCTTATATGTTTTTTGGGGAAGTTTGTAAGGTGGTTTAAGAACTCTGATAACCTGATATTACATATAATGTTTGGGTGAAAGTGTCATTTGGATTTAGATGATTATGTGTTACCATGTTTAAATGTCTATAATGTAAAACATTCATTGTAGGAAATTAAACTAGAGTCTATGTTTAAATTTTTGGGATGTTAATAAAGTATGTTAGTCTATTGGTATCACTAACTGAGTCGTTTTGGGTCTTATTTGTGCTATCTGGTTATTGTCACGTTTGTTGAAGTGCTTCAAAATTGATATTATTACGTATATATATCTTTATTATCGTCTGTTCCACATCTAATATCTTGGGTTATGAATGATCATACACGACTATGTGTTATTGTATACTAATCGAGTAAGTTGGTTACATATTACCATGTTATAGCAAAGTGTAATAAATGACAACCAAAATTAGTGTTATATGCCACTATTTGATTACGATTGTACATTTTCTCTAATTGATTGAGAACAAGTAGCCATGTGGAAACAGTTGTGGAAGTCCATAGAACGACAAATATCTACTGCAATATAAGTCAATTTGGTCTTGAATTTGTTGCTCTGATTCCTTTTTAATTTCTTTGGCAGGTGTTGCCGGTACAAAATAGTTTTTACGCCACGATGGATTGGTCGGAGATGTTGCATGAAATACTTGATTTAGTAGCACATAAATATGTCAAATTTTACGAAGATTATCCCTCTTTTGCTGGGGTGTGCAAGTCCTGGCATTTAGCCGCTGTACCTAATGCAAGAACATGTCACAACTCAAATGGACCTCCTTCAAGGTTTCCATCTCTAATGCTTGCAGAGAAAAATGATGATAAGGAGTTTCGTGAATTGTTCCTCCTCTCAAACAAGATCATCCGCAAGATACGACTGCCGGAAGCATATGGGAAGTTATGCATGTCTTCATGTGGGTGGCTCCTAACTGTTGGTGATGATCATGCATCACAACTCATCAATCCACTATCTCGTGAAACCATCAATCTTCCAAAAGTCAACACCTTTCCAGAATTCTCTGAGACTTCAGAATGGGATGTAGGCATCAGTAAGCTACTCCTATTAATTCCATTTAATTTGGTGGTTGTAATATGGGGTCGTTCGAGGAAGCTCGGATTTTGTCATATTGGAGATTACAAGTGGACAGATGTTGCAGAGGGTTGGAACGGGCAGATATATGATATTACATATTACAACGGACGAGTTTATAGTTTCGACTGTAAAAACTATATCCGAGCGTGTGATGTTGATGGGGAAGATCCGAAAATCATGGTTGAGGTTTCAAGGCTCCCAATAGATGAGGTGTTCGGAGCTTATATTCTCGGATTAGATGATGGCGAGAGGAAGAGGTTGCTGGTAATAATCAGAGAAGGACTGTTGGATGATATTGGAGATGAGTCATGTGTCGAGACTTACAAGACAAAGAGTTTTCAAATTTTCGATTATGATTTGGAAAATGGTCAAAAGTGAAGGATTTGGGTATGAAAACTTTGTTTGTGGGAAATAGTTCATCGTTTTGGATGGAGGACACTACCGGGGTGATTAAGAGCAATTGCATATGCTACACAGATGATGTTCTTGATTTATATGGTGGAAGTCAAAACGGAGGAGGGAGAGATATGGGGATTTATCATTTGTCTGACAACACCATTGAACCTCACTTCACTGGAGAATCGCGTAGCCTTCTTACGCCTCCTATATGGCTTCAGTCTATGTAACTTTCATATGCAATGTACTCTGTCATGTTTGTTGCGAAGATCTTTGAGATGTATTAACACATATTATTTAGATTTTCAAGAATATTCTGTTGTCTATCATTTGGCAATTTAATGATCCATTTACATACAATATAAGCCGATTTGAGTTGCGTTTTATGTTAATCACGTTAAAAATCACCCAAAAAGCCTAATTTTCTTGGCATACAACCTTTCACTCCTGAATCGTTTTTCAAAACTTTTTTATTTTAAAAATCATATTATGTATTAACATCATAGTTGTCCAATATAAAAATGTAAAAAAGTGTACACAAATTGTTTCATCTTTCAGCTGATAAAATAGAAGTAGCATTCTAAAAGTCTTGCACGACTATGGCTGCAACTTAGAATAGTTAAACTTTTTGAATGATAGTTTCATGTCTGCCTTTCTGCAAGACTTGGTATATTGAGTGGTTGAGCGATCATTTAAGCACTATATGAAAACATAACAATCTTGTGATTCATCTGCGCTTACAACATTATTATTTTTTCAAGGGTGTGATACCCCATCTTTGATTGTATTCATCTTGGCGTGCAATCGTTTGAGTCACTAACATGGAAATGGAAATGGAAATATCAACACTGAAAACCAATGTTTATGGTCGTCTTGACCCTATTTTTGATCTCAACTCTTGACCATTGCCATACAATTTTTCTATTAGTCCTGTTTAATATTCAACCTTTTCATTATGTGCACTCATCTGTATGATTAAATTTGTTAACCTAATGAGGGGGTGGTCTAACGATAAGGACTTGAGATTTTCCAACCAAGGTACCAAGTTCTAAAACTCTTCGTTAGAATTAAGAGCCTGTAACTAACCGTTATGTCAATATAATATGTGAACAATGTTTAGTTTAGTTGGATACTTCGATAATCTCGTGAGCCCAATGCTGGAGAAATATTGATTTGGCAAAACCAACACTTGTATACATTTCTACAACAAGTATAAGACGTAAAATGTACCATTGTGACATGAAAGTTGAAAGATGTATCCTCCGAAACTTTGAGAAGTTGGAGAATATGCTAACAATGTAAATTAGGCGTTGTTATACGTACTTGTTAAAGAAAATATCGAGGTAGTTATTGATCTACATTTTTGGACCGTCTTAGCAGTGGTAGACTTTTCTTACAAAAGATCCTTTTGAATTTAGCAGTATAATGATACAGTATATGATAGGTTTGTTTCTTGATAATCTGTACGAGTTTAGGAGCAGATTTGTTAGACTTAAGATATGGCACCTTTGCAAAATGAGGATCATTGGATAAACTTATATGGACTATATTGTTAAAATTCGGGTGGGTGAACTTTATCCCACATTGGAAAATTAGTGAAACAAATGTCAATATATAAACTAAATGAATTAAATCAAAAGTCACCTATGAGATTATACATATAATTAACATATGACGTTCTAATACTAATTGGTTTTGTAAAATTGTTTAAGGTTAATTATATTTCCATGCTTTTATCCAGTAAAAAGAACCTTAATTCTATATAAGATTTATCTGGTTAAAACCTTATATCTCTAGTCAATATATACAAGTCCTATATACTCAGCTATTTAAGCTTGTCAAATCTCAAACGCAGTGTGCAGTAAATTTTTTTGGTTTTTCAGCTAATTTGGCTTTAATCATATATTTTAAAGAGTAAACTACACCATTCGTCCTTGAGTAATACGTTGACCATCAAGTTTCGTCCTTTGACCAAAAAAATTGCACCGTCGGTCCTAATAGCGAAACGTTAGTCATCGTTGGTCCCTCACCCTAATGGTTGGACTAACGCGTTAAGCTTTGTTAAGTGGAGGTATATTTGTCTTTTTCCCACCCACTATTAATGATTTCATCTACCTATCATTTCATCTCATACCCTCAAACAAAAACACACACCAACACACACCAATCAAGTAACCTGAATAACAACAAAAATTGGTGGTACCCATGGGATGTGTATACGAGAATCACAAGTTGAGTTTGATCCAAATGTTGCTTATGGTAAGTTTTCTTATTTTTTGTTTATCCAAAGTCTTGTAAATGATACTGCTTTTTGTTGTTAATTTGATCCAACATTGAATAAACCCGAATAAACCCTAATCATAATTTTTCAAATTGCCATAATGCATCGCTGTTTTCAATAAGTGCAATATGGAGGCTCTTTTCACTGAAAGGCACCGATAGAGGTACATTAATGGCTTTTCAAAGATTGTAGATGAGTTAGACTCTTATGAGTTTTCTGCAGTAGAGATGGATACCATCAGAGAAGAGGGTAATGATGGCCATAAAGTAATGTTTTATCATTTTCTTAAACACGGTGGTGATTTAGATAGTGCCTACAACCTTTAGCCAATTGACCAAAAATGTTCTTTTTGGAAAAATATGTGAAGGGTCACAAATTCATTGAAATATATGTTGAGCATGAAAGAACAATGGCTGACCTTTATTTTACTCCAACGATTGAAAAAGAAAGGGGTTTTGATAGAAAGTTAGATGAATCGTTTGTCCAAAGCAGTATTACACCATTGTTAGAAATGTAAATAACCGCCTTATCTCGACCACAATATTGTCCGCTACCAGGGCTCACCTTTTTGTTGTTTTGTGCCTCATTTGAAGACTTCCCGGCAGGTACTTGCGCCAAGCATCTCATTTCACATGAAAGCACGCTTAACTGCCAGCCTCGAACTCCACTTCAGTGAGACCACAAACGCGTTGTGTCATTGTAAGGCGAATGTTATCTTATGAGCCCAAGATTCTCCGGCCACAAGCCATGTAGATTTGCCAGGTGTTACAATCACCCCCCAGGGACTCATCGTCCTAGATGAGGTTTGCCCCACCATCCAACGGCCAGAGCGCTCATACCACTTGTAACACCCGCTTATCTGGACCATTGGCCATTGTCCGCTGCCGTAGGCTCACGGATTTGTTTTGTGCCTCATTTGAAGACTTCCGGTAGGTCACCCAAGCCGTACTACTCACATGAGCACGCTTAACCGCTAGCCTCGAACTCCTTCAAGTCGAGACCACAAACGCTTATGTCATTGTAAGGCGAATGTTATCTTATGAGCCCAGATTCTCCGTGCCACAACCGATGTAGGATTTGCCTGGGTGTTACAAAATGCATTAGAGACGAATGCGAGCAATGTAAAAGGTACACAAAGTAGTGTCAATGTAGTCAAGGTAGTGGTGTCACTAAAGATGTAGTGGTTGTAGTGCTGCTAAGGTTGTACCTAGTCAGGGAGATAGTGAATTTGTGAATGATTTTTATTCTTCTTATGACCCTTATGAAGCTTCACAAGACCTAAACCTTGATCCTTTTGCTGATTTAGATGATATGTTAGAACAGGGACCTGAAAATGTTGATTTAGATCTAAATAGTATGGAAAATGTTACATTAGATGTTGATAATATGGATGATGTAGAGAATGAAACCTGTGTTTCTAGTGAGGATAGTGAAGGAAACAGACTCAAATTTGTTGTATGATGATAGCTGTGATAGTGATTACATTATGGATGAAGAAAACTATGTTTAATGAGGTTGAGGTTGATGTTGACATGGAAGACTTTCGTTAAAACATTGATGAAACTGTTGAGTTCATGGGATGTAATAGAGATGAAATATATGATAATGAAGAACACAAGAGGATATAGAAGTTATGGATAATGATTATTTTGAGAGTGCTTCGTTGCGAAGAAAATGAACTTGATAGGTCAAAAGGAAGTTGAAACAGTTAGAAAACAGCATTCGCTTCAACCTGTGTACAAGACATACTTTTATGTGGGACTTAACTTTGGAAACAAGGGAACAAGTAAAAGACCTATAAGGAACATTCAATTGAAACAAGGAGGAACTTAGGATGGAAAAAATGATAAGGAAAGAGTGAGGGTTATCTCAAGGGGTATTATACCAACTTTGCCTACATGTGAAGTTGGTCTGGTAATGGCCTGATAATGGGCCAGATAATGGGTCTGAGTCAGTTAATGCTAGTCCATCAAAAAAGGCAAAAGAGAGAATAATAAATGGTGGAAAACCTAAAAGTAGGAAAGAGGATGATGCCAATAAATGTCCCTGGGTGTTGCTAGTATCCAAAATAAAAACATACATGGCAGTGAAAACTCATAGATCTATTCATAAGTGCTTACAATCCAGAAACAATTTGTATGCCACATCAAAATGGTTTGCTAAAGAACTTGTTGAGCAACTCTAATCAAACCCTAACATACCTGCTTTGAGCTGTGCAAGAGCAATTACAAAGGAAGCATGAGTTAGCCGTTTCAGAACAAAAGCATTCAGAGCAAAAGTCGTGAGGTCAAAAAAGAAAGCTGAGGTGATTATACTCATCAATATAAGATGCTCGGTTATGCATTAGAGTTGATGGAAGCCAATCAAACACAACCTGAAGATTCGTGCAAGCCGAGGCAGATCATACATGTCCAACAAGGGTTTTAAAAGAATATATGTGTGCTGGGCCTTAAAAGAAGGATTCAAGGCTGGATTGGAGAAATACTTGACTAGATGGGACATTCATGGGGTCCATTCCCGTCAATTACTTACCGTAGTGTTGACTCAAATAATGGATTTACCCTTTGGCATATGGGATTGTGAAGACCGAAACACGATTCTTGGACATGGTTTCTTTCACAATGGGAGATGACTTGGACCTTTATAAATTCCAATTTCACATTTATTAGTTTACGCATTGAAGGTATGAGTCTCTTTTCACATTTAATGCTTTTTATATGATGAAAATTATCTGTTTGTAACATATGTCTGATTATTTGTGGTAGGGTCTTATTCCTGCACTTGCAAAGTTGTTTCCATGTGCTGAGCATGTGATTTTGTGTCAAGCACATTCATGAAAATATGAAGCTACAATGGAGTGGTGCGCTACAAAGACATGTTATGGAAATGTGCCCAAGACAACAAGCAAGCCAGAGTTTGAAATGACTAGCAATGGATGAGTTCAAAGCATTTAGCAAGCCTACTTAGGAGTGGTTATTGAAGATTCCACCTCAAAGATGGACAAGCCATTTCTGGTATGCACTAAATTATATAAAATAGGTTCAAGGAGTTGCATTAAGATAGGTGATACAAAACACATTAATTTAGAGCCATAAAAGGCATACATTAAGATAGGTGATACAAAACACATTATTTAGAGCCATAAAGGCATACATTAAGATAGGTGATACAAAACCATGAAGACCAGTGATAGTACTAAAGGTGCTTTAACCCATCCTTTTCTTTTCCTTCCCCTTCCCTTTGTCAATTTCAGGTTGGTGCAACATAAGGTTTGACACCAAATTCTTCAAGAGTGGCCTTTGCAAGCAACCCTAGAACTTTAGGCCTTGCATCAAATAAGCTTTCAACTGTGGTTAAGTGGGTTTATCATCATCCTTTGCATTTTGCTTGGTTCAACATAATGCAGTTGGCCCACCTTTGGTTGATAAACTCTAGCTCATCGTGCAACTACATTAACAATGGAAAATACCCTGTCCATGTGTTTACTGAACTTGTGTCATCTGTAGTTTCTGATACCATGTATCACCGAAATGCAAATTACTCAAAAACCAATAAAACATAAGTATGTTTAGCGACATTTCTCTAAAAAACCACATAAAAACCTTTTCTCTTGTTGGAACCTTGTTTCCTAACTCATGTTTGCAAAAGAAGTATGATTAGATGAGGAAGATGTTTGATATGGTTTTGTATTATCTATATGTGCCCTTATATAGAGGTGTGGTAATACATTCATTCATTGACTGCACAAATGTAGAAAAAGTGTTGCATTGATTCATTGACTGCACAAATGTAGAAAAAGTGTTACATTGATTCATTGACTGCAACAATGTAGAAAAAGTGAGAAAATGCAATAGTAAAATTCATAAAAGTGATGCAATAGTAAAATTCAGTAGACAATAATTGCAATAATTCTACAAAGTCCAAATGTATAACAGAATTGCATAAAAGTGACGCCTCGGATGTTTCATTCACAATATACATATTTGAAATTCATTTACGCTTTTAACTTAAATTTGAATTTTAATAGGGAGAGCTAAGACGGATGTACGGTGAACAATATGTGTGAAGTTTTTAATGGAAAGCTTGTTGGTGGTAGAGATAAGGCAATCATTTCAACATTAGAGTTTGCAAGGTCTTATCTAATGAAAAGAATAGTTAATGTGAATAAAATGATTGAAAGACGTGATGGTCCACTCACACACCTAATGCTACAAAGATTTTGAAGTTGAACTGTGATGAAGCAAGTAAGTATACGTACTTGGGGAGAGGTATATATTATGAGGTAAGTGGTCCATGGAATGATCAGTGTGTGGTGAATGTGAAACAAAGGACATGTACCTAGAAGTGGGAGTTAACCGATACCTTGTAAACATGCCATAGCAACCAACTGGAATATGGCACTTAACAATCAAAGAGGATTACCGAGGAATGGGTACATCCATGTTATAGTATGTAATAACTTTGCTTGTACAATTACTTCATTTACATTGCTGAATTCGAGGGATTATTAATGCATTTCCATTTAATAGCTGGATACATGGAAGAAGGTTTCACAAGGTCAACCCAATCGAGGTCAGTTCATTGGCCTAAGTGTAATGTACCAACAACTCAAGTACTACCAAACATCAACCACGTGGAAGACCAAGAAAGCAAAGAGGAAGTCTAGGCGAGGTTGATGTGGTGCATATGTCCAGCATGGCAAGTGACAAGGATACTCAAATGTGACATGTGACAAGTGTGGAACAGAGGCTCAACCTCGCGAGTTGCACGGACCAAGAAAATCAAAGTCAAAGGGAGGTGGTAAGAAGAGAAAACCAGAAGTGTTGGGGAAGATGCCAACTCGCAACAAGACCTAGTGATGGTGATAAAGGTAAAGGAGTCATAGTTGAGGATGGAAACAAGAAGAAATATCAACCAAGGAAGAAAGTTGTTGTTCTTGGTTGATAGTTGTGTCTTTTTATTTCTGAATTAAGACTACTAATATGTATTTGGAAATGGTCTTTTAGGATTATCACTTTGTATTTGGTCTGGAAAACTGTGCTGCAGATATGGGTATTGAACTGCATAACTTTGATGTACTAGGCCTATTTTGTATGATCATGTCTTGATGTACTAGGGTTACTTTGTATTTGGTCGCAAAAATGACTTTTACTTGTGTGGTTTTAACTTATGCTTGTCTATCGTGGTCAATATCATAAATGGTAATGGGTCAATTTGAAGTTGGTATCTGGTTTCCATTGAATGGGTCTGGTAATGGGTGAATTTGGGTTCGTAATTGGTTCCATTTGACTTAATTAGTAATGGGTCAATTGGGTTTGTATTGGTTCCATTTGACTTAATTAGTAATGGGTCACTTTGGGTTTAGTAATGGGTACAATTTAAACACTTTTTGGTATTTCATTGAACACAAAAACACTTTTACAAGTGACGTTTACTTGTTTCAGACATCATTCACCACAAAAGACGTATGTACTTGTTTCAAAGATCATTCACCGCAAAAAGAACAAATTCAACCCAAAATGTTAACCAACAACTGCCTTTCATTCATAGACCACAAAGTGTTATGCTTACAATCAACTAACTTTCACAAAAGATCTAAATTGACAGTTAACACCTAAACACCACAAACGAACCAAACTTAAAATCTAACTTAAGTCAACAAATTGTAAACAACACACATCAACACAAAAGACCAAGAAACATAAAGACACTTCTTCATCCTTGCTCGTTCTCAGTAACTCTTGAATTTGTCCTCGAAAGTTGTTCGATCTCATTAGTCCGGTATTATGTTAACAGATCGATTCACACATTGGGGATCCACCCAATCAAGGAAAGGGCAACGATGCCTATTAAGAAGATTAAACAGTAACAATAAGTTAATAACATCATACAAAAGATCAACCATGTTCTTCCTCACAAAATCAAATGATGCACTATATGGGCAACCATAAAACCTTCGTCACGGGTTGATGTTGGTCCATGATGTTTCTACCCACGCTTCGTCTTCACAGTGACAATTCACCATTTCTGTGTTTTCAATTATGTTGAATAGAAGTGTAAATGGAAGAAAGAAAGAAAAATGAAAATTTAGGTGGGATGGGATGCTTATATATGGTGGGAACTAAGAAGTAAAGCGGGAAATATCTTTAGTGGGAAAAGGTGTATGGAAAAGACAAATATACCCTCCACTTAACAAGGCTTAACGCCTGCACCAACCAGCAGGGGGTGAGGGACCAACGATGCTAACGTTAGCATAGTTAGGACCGACTGCAATTTTTTTGGTCAAAATAATTAAACTGATTTCAATACGATACTCAAGGACGAATGGTGTAGTTTACTCTATTTTAAATTTCGTTATGTTCTGTGGAGGAACAAGAAAGAAAACAGCTGAAACGCTTGGTTTCGCTACTTTAATAAGCGAACTCTTTGAATCAACTGAGTATCATTTTCTTAGTCTACTATGCCAGATTGTGATACTAGTGATTGGGATCCATTTTTAGTGGTATGTGTTGGAAAAGGTTTTGATGAAACAACTATGTTGGTAAATGGTAACAACTAACAAAACCGTGTCTTAATATGCAGAAAAAACGTGTCACCAACACACTGTTGGTCATCTCAAGTGGTAAGGCAACATCTATCTTCAATATCCATTTAGGCCGTAACAACATTTTAGTTTATTTAAAATGGAAATAAGCTGATTTATCTTTGTTTCCCCTTCTTGGCTGACTTTAACATACGAGTTACGTCACAGGCCAGACATGACGCCATGCTAACCTAGTGATTTTTATTGTAAACAACATTTGATCACACGTTGGATTAAAGAATAAAGGGGTAAAGAACGGATCTCAGCCAATCAAAATCATCCTTTTATCTTATATTTTGCAATATACATGATACATGATAGGTGTGTTTCTTGATAATTTGTATGAGTTTAGGAGCGGATTTGTTAGACTTAAGATATGGCACCTTTGCAAAATGAGGATGATTGGATGAGCTTATATAGGCTATTTAGTTAAAATTTTGTTGGGTGAAAACTTTATCCCACGTCGGAAAAATAATGAAACAAATGTCAATATATAATAAACTTAATGAATTACTTTTTTTAACAACAAGTTGAGTATATCATCATATATAAAAGATTATATCTTAGACGTGTTTGTTGCGTACTAATATAATCTAATAAATCCATATATGGTTGTATTGCCAATTGTTTTTTAACTTTCATGTATATATTTTGTATAAATAAAATTATAAAGTTAAAAGTTTGGATGTGAAAACTGGACTCACACTTAGACATGAAAGGGAACATAATCGTTATAAAGGTGGCAAGTTAATGGGACTAATATTTTAAGTACTTGATCCTAATTTTGGAGCCTACAATCGCATACCAAACAACCAACTTTAACCATCATCTCTAATTCAAATGTCTAAACTCATCAACCAAACGCACCCTAAGATTATCCGAATGATTTAAGTTTAAGTTTCTTCTAAGTTTTTAGTTTGAAGTGTTGTACCTCTTTGGGGAAATGATTTTGTTCGTAGTCATATCAGCTCGATTCGCTATTTAAGCTTGTCAAATCTCAAAGAGTGCAGTAAAGTTTTTGGTTTTTCAGCTAATTTGGCTTTAATCATATATTTCAAATTTCAGCTGCTGAAAACAGCTATTTTAATATGGGCGCTCTTTGAATCGACTGAATATCATTTTCTTAGTATACTATGCAAGGTTCTAATAGTAGTGCTTAGGATCATTTTCTGTGGTATGTGTTGGAAAAGGTTTTGATGAAACAACTACATTGGTAACAAAATCATGTCTCAATATGTAGAAAAAATGTGTCGCCAGCACACTGTTGGTCATCTCAAGTGGCAAGGCAACATCTATCTTCGACATCCATATAGGCCATAACAATATTTTAGCGCTACCTTAGTACCATTTGAAACGTCATGGAATAAAGATTCTGTGCAGTAGGATTATACTGATTAATTTAGAAGATATGGATATCAAAATGCTGTAAAACAAGTAAAACCATTACACACAACACATCATTTTAGGTTCATGCCTAAAGTTAAATAAAATTAAGATTCAGTTAAAACCAATAAATAGAAATAAATAGAAAAGACAAATTCTTATTGCGACCCGAATCTGTATTTCATATTTACAAAGTGAACAAATTTGCTATGTTCTGAAATCACTTAGTCTACCAATTTCTCCTATTCTTGTATAAAAGGATTTATGATAACATTATCCGAATCCAATCTAAAGTTCCAACTTTACAATTCAAACAAATATGGAAAACCTGACAAGGAAATTTGACCCATCCGAATCCAATCTAGCAGTTTATGCCGATATGAAATGTGGACAATGCTTAGTTTGGCTGGATATTACGATAATCTCATGAGCCCAATGCTGGAAAAAGTTTTATATTACGATAATCAAGGGCGGAGCTAAGAAAAATTTCGTGGGAGGGCCGAAACAAATTATTTTGGGGAAATACATTAAATGGGAGGGCCGAAATAATTTTTTTTCCGAAAATACACATGAAATCGCGAAAAAATACACTAACGCTTTTAAAATTAGTGCGGACCTTCCTCCCTTAATAGCTCCGCCCATTATCAACACATGTATACATTTCTACAGCAAAGTATAAGACATAAAATATACCATTAAGGTGTGAAAGATGTATCATCCGAAACTTTGAGAAGTTGGAGAATATGCTAACAATGTAAATTAAGTGTTGTTGTACGTCTTTGTTAAAGAAAATATCGAGGTAGTTCCTGATCTACATTTTTGGTCCGTTTTATCGGTGGTAGACTATTTCATGTTTCTTGTTTCTTGATAATTTGAACGAGTTTAGGAGCAGATTTGATAGACTTAAGATATGACACCTTTGCAAAATGAGGATAATTGGATAAATTTATATGGTCTATTTTGTTAGAATTTGGTTGGTGAAAACTTTATCCCACATTGGAAAATTAATGAAACAAATGGGAGTTAATATTGAAGGGATAAGTATTTTTAAATGTATCCAAGTTACCACGTTTTATTAAGTTGTGTATTAATCTATTAATCCTCTTAAACAATGCAATGTTTTTACTAAGGATACTATTATATGCAAAGTTTAACATTTGTTTAGAGTTATTTACATAAATCGTCCTAAACAATGCAATGTTTTTACTAATCATACTATTATACGCAAAGTTTAACATTTGTTTAGAGTTATTTATAAATGCTCTGAAAGTTAGACAATGTAATTGCAGTCCTTAAAGCCTTTCAGATTCAATTATCTTGATGGACACGTTACGCTCGAAAGTGGTGCCACGTGTCGAACGGGTTGATTATTTGCCGCTGCCACGTTGAAGTGACCATTATTGCCATTTATAATCGAAGAGATGCAGCCAAGCAGGATTGAACCTCGGAAGTGTTTGTAGGCATCACTAATCTGGAAGAAAGTCGCCTAATAATAATAATTCTAAATAATTTACTCCATATAACCCTTAAATTGATGGGTAAAAAATAAATGAACATTTTTAATATGGATTGGACCCTTAACTTTTAGGAAGGGTTATGTAAATTATTTAGGGTATTATTATTGAAGCTATGCTTAACCCAGTTGGGCAAGGCTTTACTTCCAACACAAATAACCCGGGTTCGAATCCTAGGCCAACCAAAAATGTGATATATTATATCAATGCCATGCAGTACCATTTTCATCCACGCGGGCAACCCGACCCGCCAATGATCCGATCTTTAATTCGACTTCCCATGACACGTGGCACCACTCAGTGATGACACGTGTCGTTGACCGTCCGATGGACCGGGATAACTACGCGACTAATTATGTAAATTACTTTAAGGATCGTATGATGCAATTTGGTCCTAGCCACAAGGACGATATGTAAATAACTCAACAAATGTTAAACTTTGCATATAATAGTATGATTAGTAAAAACATTGCATTGTTTAGAGGATTAATAGATGATACACAACTTAAGAAAGTAAGAACTTGGATACATTTAGAACACTTATCCCAATATTGAAACCACAAAAAGTGATGTCAACCTTTCAGTTATGCACATGGTATATTGTAACTTACCTGGGTGTTGATACCACTTTTTTTTGTGTGAATATTTTTAAATTAAATTCACATATATTTACAGCTTTTACGTTATAATTCATTATATTTTTAAAAGTATTTAAGTAATTTAATCCGCCATTTTATGTTTGAATATTTTATAATTCAAATTGGCTAATATTTTTTTATATTTAATGATATATATTAAAGGTATTTTAAGTAATTTAACTAGTCATAAGCCCTTATAAGCCCCATTTTATAGGCTTGGTCTTAACATGGAAGCCTGTACCTTATTTTATGTCATGCTCTTCTGACAAATGGTGACTTATTTATTAGTCTGGCTTATTTTAAAGTTCCCGCCTAATACCTCATGCTCCGCCAAACATAACCTATATATTGTACATGTGGGGTGCATATTACCATATGATGAGGTTATATCGCCAATTGGTTTTTTAGATCCTCATATACTTGTCTGGTAAAATTATATGAGGTTACCACATAACATGTCACTCTTTTAACTCTATAGGATGGACCATTTCTGTCATTCTTTTGTTCGTAGTCATACATACTCAATTCGCTATTTAAGGTTGTCAAATCTCAAAGAGTGTGCAGTAAATTTTTTGGGTTTTCAGCTAATTTGGCTTTAATATTTTAATACCTCGCTATTTAATATTTTAATTTTTTGGGTTTTCAAATTTTGTTATGGCAGCTGCTGAAATACCTCGGTAGAGGAACAAGAAGAAAACAACTGAAATGCTTGGTTTCACTATTTTAATATGGACGCTCTTTGAATCGACTGAATATGATTTTCTTAGTCTACTAAGCGAGATTCTAATACTGTTGGAAAAGGTTTTGATGAAACAGCTACGTTGGTAACAAAATCGTGTTACCAGCACACTCTGTTGGTCATCTCAAGTGGTAAGGCAACATCTATCTTCGACATCCATTTAGGCCGTAACAACATTTTAGTGCAACCTTAGTACCATTTAAAATGTCATCATGCAATAGGATTATACTGATTAATCAAAAGATATGGATGTCGAAATGCTGTAGAATAATTAAACCATTACAGACATCATTTATGGTTCATGCCTAGAGTTGAATAGCTCAATCAAGATTCAATTTAAACCAATACATAGGAATAAACAGAAGACAAATTTCTTATTACAACCCAAATCTGTATTTCATATTTACAAAGTGAGCAAATTTGCTATGTTCTGAAATCACTAAATCTAGCAATTTCTCCTATTCTTATATGTGTGGTTTATGATAACATTATCCGAATCCAATCTAATGTTCCAACTTTACAATTCAAACTAATATAGAGAACCTGACAAGGAAATTTGACTCATATGAATGAGCTTCCGTCCACCCCCCACCATGGACACTGTCTTAGAACAAAGACCCAGGCTTCTTTGGATATGCCCAAAGCTTGGGGACAAATTCATCATATGAGTCGGAATCAGTATCACTGTCACTCTCTGATGACGCATATTCACCATCAATGTACTCAACAATCTGGCAAAACAAACATTTTTGCAGCAACCAACATTATCAAAAATTATTCTTATAGTTCTCCAATTGTTTATACGTTATTTCTCCGGTTTAATGACAATGGCCTTTATTTGTATCATCGGAAAAAAAAGGGTTAAGAACCATGAGTGTGAAGTTACCTGTCGTGTGGATATTGGATTGATTTGGTGATATTTGCATTGCAGCCTAGAAGTGGTTCCGTTCGCCATGTCACTAACCCAAAAAATTGTTTGGCAATGCTTGCAAAATCCCCTAGAAGATGTAAGAAGTTTCTTTGATGAGAATCCTGTAATCAAAAGAAATCTAACAATGAAGATGTAATCATACATGGTCAAATGTCATGATCAGTATACTGCTTATTTGATCCCTCAAAGATGTAAGATACAAGAATGTTAAAATGTGCTAAGTTCTTAAAAATTGATGTGTAGCACAGAGTTTGACCGCATACCATCATATGCTTTCTTAAAGGAAGTTCTCCAGTCAAGGCTGTTATTGCATACAATGTTCCCTTGGGACAATTTTGACTTCGCCTCCTCAGTCAATCCACCAAGAAGCTTATAAGTCTTACCAAAATTATTAGAAGTGTTGTAAAACACGGTAAACATTAACTGCCACAAATGGTTATCCCTTGAAGCAGCATTCCAAGAACTACAATGAAACATTTACAAATATTTAACAACATCCACATATTCATAGCAGAAATAAGCTGATTTATGTTTGTTTCTACACTACATTGTTTAATACTCCGTAGTTTTATGGTTTGATTTAGACTAGGCCAACTAATTTGGTGAATATATTTCTATTAATAGCGCGACAGATAATAATTGGCACACTATCCAATGGGAAAGCGCAATTTTTTGAAACAGCAGTGTGTGAGAATCCATGGTGGGAATAGGAACATAATATAGAAAAGCAAAAAGTTCATAAACAATGGCAAAAAAATACCGGCAAACTTGCAGAGCAGAATGTAAAGAGTGTAAATCCAAGAAGCTGAAGATATGCACGATAACATCTTGTGGAAGCTCAACCAAATCTGTTCAAAAAACAACAGTAAATATCTCCTTGCCATCAAAAATTTGCAAGTATATATATACATCCATAAATAATACTATGCCATATAGACCTCAAAGAGCTAATTTGTATTACAAGAATAGAGGCAAAGTACCTGAGTTTTTTTTAACCATGGTGGGGTGTGTGTGTGTTTGGGGGGGGTTGTTCCGCTACGTCACCAGATAAATGGGTAAGGGTTGGGGTTAAACATGTTCAGGTTCACTTGAACAACCCGTATGAAACGAGAATAATGTATGCGATTTCATGTTTTCGTAAACCTTAAATCCCGTCAACCTTTAAATTCATAGTGTTTTATTGATTGGAATGGGGGTCGATATTCTGTCAAAGGGGTTGACATTAAGTGCAATCATGTGTACTTATTGAGTTGATTAGAAACTGAAGTTGATAATAATCTTATACTTGCTACGTGTTGATTTTGATCATATACTTGTTTATGATGATTTACCCAAGTTGCTAACTTTGGGCACCCACATGGCCACATACTTGGCAAACCTACTTAGGCACATGAAGCAACTACCAGCAAACCACAACCGCCAAGTATATATACTTTCAGACACTTGTCGTGGGGGATATCAACTGTTGGTTTTATGGATATAAATTAGTAGACGCGAGTTAGGATCGAACTCGAGACCACGGGATTGCACACTTTACGTATGAGAATTAAAGTTAATAATTAAATATAAATGTTGTATTTATTTATTAATTAAACGAAATAACTAACGGACGTTAAGTAATTAGTTGTAACGGATTAACGGTCGTTAAATATAATCATGGAAGGACTAAAGATGAAATTAGAGATCGAGAAGGTTCTAGAATCCCTTGTGGGAGTCCTAGGCCGATCGTCCCAAGGGTTACCATAACCCAATCCTTAGCCAACTTGTTCACCAAGTTACTTTGGGTATAAATACAAAACAAGTGTGTTTGTAATTTATCTCTTGTACCTAAAACTTGTTTTGTGTGTTTTCTTTGCTAAAACCGGTCGACACTTCCTGCGGAGTCGATCTTCAAACTTTTCCCATACAAAGTTATTTGTTTAATCAAAACTAGCATTACTTTAATTCCGTATAGTACGCGGTAATAAAGAAAGTGGTACTAACACAATATTGTTAGTATTCTTGGATTGAATTACCAAACGGTAAGGGGTAATTCATATAATCCTAATTAAATCAAATTAGGTTCTTCCTAATCTAGTTTGTGGATTTGATTCTTGTTCGCTAGAATCAAGTAAGTGCACGCCAGATTCTTGTTTATGTTAATTAATTATTCGTTAATAAATCTTATACGCTTACACATGTATACTTTGATGTTTTGTGATTATTTATTGATTGTCATGTTATATAATTCTAACGTTGGCATCACGAGTCATTGGTTTTAATGAGTAATTAATTACTAAACGCATAAAAAACGAATAATTGTATGTTGTTTGATATGGTTAATCTAGGGTTTTGGATTATTTTTTTTGGGTTGATTTAATTTTTTTTTTGGCATTCCATTATTTTTTTAGTCGACACTTTAAAAAATTTTTAGGGTTTGAAAATTGTTTACTAACCTTATCGAAACCTAGAATTAATATATATGTTACGTGATTAATTCATGAATAATTTGTTATGAGACATGGGATTATTGATACGATCTTACTATTTGTGTATAATTTTATGATATATCCATGATGATACATGCATGTTTGTCATGGATGGTTGCTTTGATATTGTTTAATTGTTAAGATATATTTATCACATGTTTATTTACGATAAATCTTGAATTGGGAAGACTCCAATTATATACATTAATGAATCAATTATGTGCAATATGGTATATTATTATTATGGGTTTAACGCTAATCGATTCATCGATGTATGCGCTCACTTTCAATTGAGAGAGTGAAAGCCCTAATTAATATATACATTAATTTAACGTAGACATTGATTATTAAAAGGGTGTTATCGAATAAGCCAAATGCGCTACTTGTTTACACGTATTAAATTGTTTATTATGCGCATTGTTTTTTGTTGTTTATTTTTATTTGTTTACTGTTTGTTTATTATTTACAAGCAGCTTTTAAGCAGGGTAATTTTGAATAGAAAATAATAATAGACTAAACAATAGTGAAATTTGATTTGTTTTGAAGAGTTAAATTTTCAATAGTTTAATTGATTGATAATTTTGGTACAAATGGTCGAACGGCTCATCCAATTGATCTGACCATGTGGAAGTACTAGGAGGGGAGCGCATTAATATTGTGCACTTAAAGAGGGAGGTTATTGCTTCAGTGACTTCAAACTCTCCGCTTGCTTGCAGTCAAATGGAGCTACTAAGTAAGCCATAAATGTACAAACTCATCTTAAGGGCGAATTAGTTTTAATTCCATGCACCACTTGGTGGTAATTACTCCAAACACTAAGTGTTTACACTTATGCAAAAGTACCAAGATAATAGACGATAATTAACGCTAAATCTTGATGGTGAACCCAATACCTCAATCAAAACTTTGATAATTTGATCTTTATGAATTGGTAATAAAAAGTTTTTATTAAAATTATGCTACAAGATGCATGCATGACATCTTTGTACATCTTTGATTTGACCACGAAAATCAAAACTGTACCCTCAAATTAAGTTATGTGCCATCTAATTAAAAGGAACACTTGAAGTTGCAATTTACGGATGACAAGACTGCTAGATTGTGATGGAGAGGTAAATCTCTATGTAAAGGAGACCTTACATGGACATATATTTGCAGCTTTAAGTTAGACACTTGTTGAAAGAGAAGCAGAACTCGACTCATGGCATAAGATGGGATGAAACATGTTTATATTTGCAATAGCGTTGGAAAATATAAATCCCATAATGACCTAGAAATTGGAAATTGTTTCACGATTATTGTAACATATTACCTTTATTATATGCTTTCTACTAGCGAGATCAACTGATGTAATGAACCTATGATAATTTGGATCCTAGTTTTCGAGAAAATTATATGGTTATATGTTTATATATTACCGTTGGGTATATTTTATTTTCTTGAAAAGTTGTATTATCGAAAATACAAATACTTGAACTTTTTCGTGAAAAATGGCTAAAACAACGATAACACTAATAACTGCATCAAGTTCTCGCTCGAAAAGCTTTTTGATCGGAGTTGACCGCTCTAAGAATTTCAATGATGGCACGCTTTGAGAATTGTCATAGATTATCTCAGACAACCTTGTCCTCTGCCAACCAATAATACCGGCTACTCAAGTGAAAATGATGCTTGAAAAATATAAGCGGGCCATAATGATGGGCGCTTATGTGGGGACGATGGAACTCTCACCAAAAGTTTGAAAACTACTCCATTTAATATGCTCAATGAACTTTGAACTATGTTCGAGAAACCGCTTGCTGTCGAGATTTATGACTGATCGATGCATTACACAACAGGAGAGGGTAAACCAGTGAGGTTTCATGTGTACTGAAATGAAAATTTATATGGACAATTAAGGACACTTAGCAAGACTTTATGAAGATGACATGGTCGTGAACTTGATCAATGATCCCTTAACAAGGATTTCAATGGTTTTGTCTGAACTTCATATGCACTGCGTGGGAAGACAGTTACTAACCTACACGCATTGCTAATGACTATGAAAGGGTTACCTCAAAGGCTCCAACCCCAGTGCAACTTGCTATTCAAAGGAAGGATAAATAAGCCAAAACCGCACATGGCTTAACAAACGTTGGGCGGGGCAAAAGTGGAAAGTTGATAAAGGTAAAAAGTTATGGCCTACCAAACTTAAACCAAGAAGTACCCTACTCCTGGAAGGAAAATCCTAAAATGATCAAGCATGCCACCACTGCAGTTCGTTGGGCATTGGAAGAAATCAAGGCTTCATCTTGATGAATCGGGCAAATAAGATAGCACGACTGGGTCCTGGGCCATCATTCGTAATTTATTTGTCATTGAATTATTTACTCTAAATCATAAAATTCCCGGTATGATAATGGATGTGTATTCACATTTGTAATATTAATCGGGGGATTTAGAGTGGAAAAGAAGCTAACTATGGGGAGCAATATCCAAGACGTGGGAAATGGCGCATTACATACTGTTGTGCCATGGAACGTTAGTTTAGTATTGCCTTCTACTAAATCGTTATGAACAATTGTCATTACGCACCTTCTATAATTAGAGGTGTTTCTTTTCGTTTTGTTGGATGATGGTTTTACTCATACTATTTCAACGAATGAAATTTATGTTTTAAATGGTGTATTTTATTTTAATGCGACATGTGAATGGTGTGTTTGAAATTGATGTGATTGGAAATGAATATAACAAATATAATAATTCGATGTTTAGCATCAATAAGAAAATAAAGTTGGACTTGAATTCTTCTTATTGTAGACTTGCTCATATAGGCAAGGCTCGCATGCATTTTCGCAACAGAAGGGCTTTGCAAAATATCAATGATGAATCATTTGATAAATGTGAAGTCATGCATATCCTGAAGATGACGGAGAAACCTTTCATAGCAATATGGAGAGGCTTCGATCTACTTGGTCTTATTCATACTGATGTGTGTGACCACTTAGACACGTGCAAGAGAGAGGCTATTACTTCTTAACCTTTACTATGATTTCAAATTTTATGGATATGTTTATTTACTTAAGCATAAACATGAGGTGTTTGAAACATTTAAGGTTTTCAAAGCAGAAGTAGAACTACAATTGGGGAGAAGATTAAAGCTCTTCGATCCAATAGAGAAGCAGTATCTAAGCCAAGATTTTAAAGATTACTTAGTCGAGAATGGAATTTTCCAGAATCTCACTTCTCCATACACCTACAACAAAATGGTGTATCTCGAGAAGAAATCATACATTGTTGATACGATAATGATATATGTTTAATCTTACTACTCTACCTTTATCCTTTTGGGATTATGCTTTAGAATCATCTGTCAGATTCTAAATATGGTTCCCATGTTAAGGTTGATAAGACACCATGAAATATGGCATGGTAGTTCTCTAACCTGTCTTATTTAAAGGTCCTGGGGTTGCGAGGCGTATGTTAGACGTGACCCAGATAAACTCCAACAAAGATCTCAAAGTGTATCTTCAGAGGATACCCTAAGAAAACTATGGGTTACTACTTTTACTATCCAACTGAAAATAAAGTAATTGTTGCTTGGTATGGAGATTTTCTTGAAAATGATCTCGTATCTCAAGAATTCAGTGGGAGAGTTTATGATGTAGATGATCATGAAGATGCATTACCTTCGAAAACACTAACGACTTAGAACCTGATACCGGTCCTCCACCGTGGTTGAAGTGATTCCCGTCAGATCCGTAGGTCTACGCTGCACCTAACGTCTATATCTTAACGTAGAGGTTGAGGAAACTATGTTAGAAGATCTTGGAAGCCTACTAGTTATTGCGCTTGCGGCAAGTCCCTAAAAGGAAAAATGGCAAGTTGCAATGAATGGGAAATGCAATCCATGAGAGAATGAAGTCCAAAGAGGTTGACTTACCTCCAAAACACCACCTGGTTGGAAGTAAAAGTGGCCTATAAAATTAAGACCCACATGGATGGCAATATATTAATCTATAAAGCCTGTCTAGTCAAGGTTTACTCAAACTTATGGCATAGATTACGAGAGACCTTTTCCTCAGAATGACATTAGAGCTATTAGAATTCTCATAGCTATAGCAGCATACTATGACTATGAGATATGGCCAATGGATGTCAAAACCGCTTCTCTTCTTGAATGGCTTAGATGAAGACATCTATATGGCAACCCAGGGTTCAATCCACAATTACTAAATTGTGTATGCAAACTTCAAAGGTCCATTTATGGATTGAAGCAAGCATCTAGGCAATGGAATAAGAGATTTGATGAAGAAATCAAAAGGTATGGATTTATTAAAAATCTTGATGAGCCACAGTGTATATCACAAAGTTAGTGATGATGTAATTTTCCTTATCCTTATGTCGATGACATATTAATAAGGGAAAAGACATTCCAAGTTTTCAAAGTGTTAAGGCATATCTTGGAAAGTGTTTTTCCATGAAGGATTTGGAGGAAGTCGTACATCTGGGAATCAAGATCTACCGAGATAGGTCAAAGCGGTTAATTGGTTCAAGTCAAAGCGCTTACATTGATAAAATATGAAGAGATTCAATATGCAAAATTCCAAGAAAGGATATTTGCCGATGGAAGTAAAGCATGGTTTATGTAGCGATATGCGTTTGCCAACACTGCCGGTGGCTTGATGCGAAAGTTCCTTATGCTTCTGAGGATCTATTATGTATGTTGTGAGACGCATTGGCCGTATGGCGCTCGCCGTAACATGACTAGTCGATATCACCGTAATCCCAGTAACTTCACTAGGATCATTGTTAAACATATTCTAAAGTATCTTAGGAATACGAAAGATATGTTTTTATTGTATGGTGGAAATCCGCACTCGAGCTGGTGTTACAAGTTACGTGATGCCCCGGTAAGTGTGATAAAAGATGATATGAAGTCTCAGACGAAGTTATGTCTTTGTCATCAATGGAGGAGCAATTGACCGAAAGAAAGCGTCTAAGCCAGTACGATACATTTCTGCTAAGGTTTAATACATAAATAAGCCCTAAGCTTCAAATGGAGGTTTGTTTGGATTAGGAAATTCATATCGGGCTTGGTGTTATGCCTTCAATGAATCGCCTATTGATATGTATTGTGACAATTCTGCGCAATCATATTTGCCAATGAACTCGAGTCATGAAGGCACTCGCACATTTTCTACTTAAGTATCACTATGTTCGGGAACAAGTCCGGCGTGAAATTAATCTATTGAAAGTTCACATAGATGATAACTTAGCTGATCCTTTCACTAAGGCTTTAGCTAAAGACAAGCTTATGGACTTGCCCATGGACTTCGTTTAGCTAAAAGTTTCATGCATAACCGTGATTAGTATTTGGATAAAGGATATTGTAAAACATTTATTATTTTGATGAAATAAAGTTTGGATTATGTTTATTTGCATTTATAATATTGGTGTCCTATATTTGCATGTTTAACCACAGTAACTAAGTTATTCTAAATGTCCGTTGTCGATTAATGATAGGAGTATCATTAAATCCAAGCATAATCTGAGAGATATGGTAGAATATACTTGAAAGTATATTGATGAGAATGCATACCAATTCGCATGATATTCAATGAATCAATATAGACTTATCCCAACTACATAATTTACTTTGTGGATATTGTTATAAGTAAATTATAAATAGTTATCCTCAAACTTGAGATACCGATGTGTCATGAATGTAGTGCATTTCTCGTGGAGCAACTTAACTACCATAATGAATCGTAGTCATATGGTTGTTTTCATAAATGTTACAAAGTTTGTGGGTTACTTTCAAGTCAAGATAACTGTTCCTTCAAATTTATTGAGAGTTTAATATCACGTTCCCTCGTGAGAGTTGACAAGATGTTTGTCCCAGGCACCCAAAATCTCCCCTAAATATGTTTAGAAGATTTGGTAATCTTGGTCAATCACTTACAACGAGAAACATAATAGTTTTATAAAGAATGATTTAATTCCATATCTTTATTTAACGCGGTATTAGAAACAAAAGGATAATAATAATGAGAAATCATTAAAAGGTTTTCCAGAGCCTTACTGAGTCGCACTAGAGATCGGGTTGCAAGGGGACGCTAACCGATGTGATCACTCTATAAGATATATCCAAGTAGGAATTGTATTTTATGGATATAAATTAGTAGAAGTGAAGTTAGATCGAACTCGAGACACCTGGATTGCACACTTTACGTGAAGAATTAAAGTTAATAATTAAATATAAATGTTGTATTTATTTATTAATTAAACGAAATAACATAGCGGACGTTAAGTAATTAGTCAAATGGACTAAGCGGTCGTAAATATAATGGGAAGGACTAAAGATGAAATTAGAGATCGAGAAGGTTCTGAATCCATGGGAGTCCTAGGCCGATCGTCCAAAGAGTTACCATAACTCAATCCTTAGCCAACTTGTTCACCAAGTTACTAGTATAAATACAAAACCGGGTGTTTGTAATTTATCTCGGTACTCATTACTAAACCTAAAACTTGTTTTTGTGTGAAGTTTTCTAAAACGCTCCATTACTTCCCAAGGAGTCGACTCAAACTTTTCCCATAAAAGTTATTTGTTTAATCAAAACTAGCATTACTTTAATCCGTGATAGTACGTTATGTACAAAGAAAGCCAGGTACTAACACAATATTGTTAATATTCTTGGATTGAATTACAAAACTAAAGGGAATTCATATAATCCTAATTAAATCAAATTAGGGTTCTTCCTAATTGCTAGTTTATGGATTTGATTGTTCGCTGAATCAAGTAGCGACGCGATATTCTTGTTTATGTTAATTAATTATTCGTTAATAAATCCTATACGCCTCGCGATGTATACTTTGATGTTTTGTGATTATTTATTGATTGTCATGTTATATAATTCCAAAGTGTTGTAAAATCGGCCTCATGGCCGATAAGGCTACCAGCGGTTATAGCGGTCCAACGCCACGATTTTTGGCATATCGGTCTAATTTGGCGTTTTGGTCAAAATCTGGGTAAATCGGTCAAAATCGGAGCTTGGCGGTCAAAATCGGCCTTGGCCGGTTTGGTCAACGCGTCAATCGGTGGTCAACGCGGTCAACTTCAGACTGTTTTTTTTTTTTCAAATTCACGTCAATAATTAACCCGATTTTATTGATTTTGTTCTAATTTAAGCTAGTTTTTATAATGAATCTTGCTAATATTCATTTCTAATAAATTCTTTGTTTTAGTGGTATCACCGCTTTATGGCGCCGCCTAGGGCCGCTATAATACGCTAGGCACATGGGTCAACTACCACAAACCACCGGCCATTTTACAACCTTGTATAATTCCAACATCAACAACACCCTACTCAGGATCCAATCGCTTCTAAGCAGGCACTCAAAGGTATCAAACTACCCGGGGTGAAGTCGTTGTAACAATGGCTATGAGTAACACACGGATTATTTGGTCCTCCCCCTTCCAACTATTTTTTGAGTCATATGGCTATGTGGCACAATGTGATCGGCAAACACGTCTTGGATTTTTTGAACATGGTAAAAACTTTATAGACATGTCATCTTCATCACAAATGTACGCACACAACCCTAATTTTACACATAGTAAACCTTTTTCCCTTTCTTTAATCCGTGATACGTACTTGCGTCACAGGTCAGACGTGACGCCATGATAACTTTCTAATTTTTATTGTAAACAACATTTGATCCAACATTGGATTAAAGAATAAAGGGTGAAGAAGTGAAAAACATACAGTGGTTTTATTGGGTATCAAACATTAGACAGAAGAATAAAGGAGTGAAGAACGGATCTCAGCCAATCAAAATCATCCTTTTATCTTATTTTTCGCCTAATAAAAAAGAGATCATTATAGGAATACAAGAACTGGCACACTTTGTTGCTAGGCAACTATAGAAGGAAAAAAAGGTTCAGAGTGTGTAAAAAGATGACAGCCCTTTATAGTTTGTTTCCATGTTCTATAAAGATACTGATGTATTTAGCAAATCAAAATTAAAGAGAATACTTGTGATATTCACATGGAATCAGATTGCGCCATGTAACTATGTAGCTAGAGAAAGTATTCAGGTTAGGGGCCGTCAAATGTTCCTTGTGTTAGAGTTTGATACAAGTATACAACTGGCTGCACCCAATGGAAAGTTGATAGCTTTGGGTGCAAACTAAAAACTGATCAAATCCTGAACATCAAAACTTAAGGAGGCGTCGACATCCCCCCAGTTGAAGTGTACCTAGGTGTTACGTCACCGAGAGACATAAATCTATGTAAGAAGTCTATATGTGGGGTTTTGTATGTGAGTAGCCAGAGTCTGAAACTCGAGTACATCATTAGTTTCCTATGTCTTATTTTGTAGTAGAGTTATGTAAATCAATAACACAAGCAATACAAATAGGTTAGACACAGGTAACCCTTTCAAAGGAGGTGTCATGGTTATGATTTGAACTTACAACCAATTACTTAACTGGAAAGGCCAACCAGAACTCACCACGATTCCTAGTTTTAACTATTTGAGGTTCCAGTAATAACTTCATGCCTATGTCATGTTATTCTAGGCACTTTTTACACATCCAAAAACAAAGAAAACTTTAAGCATCTCAAACACACTAAACAAAAACAAACCTTGTTCATTTTTACGGGCCTTAGAACCCCTCTTATGAGCAACCATCGCTTGCTTAAACTCAGTTACTGCTTGGGCCTTCTTTTGCTTAGGCAATGCTGACTCCACACTCTGAATAAGGGCATTGGCTGCCGAAACCGCAGTTTGTGTTTGCATTCTGAATTAAATTAAACAACCATTACTTACAATCTTACAAAAGTTCGTACGAAAGATATAATACAAAACCCAAGACACAATTTTCCTATTTCTTTTAATCAATAATTCAATATGGAAACAGCATACCAAATAACTTTTACCCACACTAAATAAACATCTGTTTACTCTCAACAGCATTGTTTGTAATCAACATTTTGCATAAACTAAGTTGTTACTTTTATGAATGAGTTTTTCCCTGTTGAGGTTATCTGGAGATGGTGAGTCTTTTGACTCAAACGTACGCGGCCTAACCCGTTTCAGATTCTTCCCAAACCACCCCCAAATGTGTACCTAGAGAGGCTTGAACCATCAACCTCTTGTGAGAAAGCCGTACGCCTTACCACTAGGCCATTTAATGGTTGATTACTTGGTTGCATAAAGTCATAAACTAACTTGTCTCCGTACTAAAATAATTATCCGTTGTTAGTGGGCACAATATATTTTAATCTCAGCATTGCGGGTTATCAACATTTCGCGTGAAATAACTAGCCCCGCCAAGTTAACATTATAAAAACATCACATTAATTTAACATTTTATTCAATATCACATTTCTATTTTTCCAAACATCTCTAACGAGACTCGAACCCACAACCTCTAAGTTAACGGGCACGCTCACATACCACTAGGCCAAAAGCGCGTTGATAATTCTAATCAATATAAAACCAAAAAGCTAACTAAAAAAACATAGGATTAAGATTTTAACGAAAGATACCTAGGAAGAAGGCGGATGGCGGTAAGGATATCTTGGAAAACAACAGATTGCAATGTTTTAGGGAGTTTAGAATAAGATTGTTTAATAATTGAAGCAAGTTCTCTACAGGCTGATGGGTAATGACATGTTCTCTTTAAGGAATCTTCAAGAGTCAATTTACGGTATCTATTGTAATAAGATCCTTCCATAGTTACAACAATCAGGCCATCATGGTAACGACAAGAAATAAGGGATGTTAAAGCGGTTAGGTTTCGATGGATTTTTTGTTTTCATTACCGGGTAGTATAAAATGATAGGTTTATAATGGGTCGGTCAAACCATACTCATTTGCCTTCGGGTCTTTCACTTTTTTTGTTTTATTTTTTTTCTTTTACTAAAATACATCGTTTGGTCCTTAAACTTGTCATTGCGCATTATAATGATACAAACCTTGCATTTATCATCATTGGGAGTCCAAAACTTGGGTTACTTCTGCAGTGCGTTCTTCGACCAATTTTATGTTAGTAACGTTAATAATTCCCATACGCTTCACAGCATAGGGCAAAATAGTCATTTCATTGTTTTGGGTGTAAGACCTGCATAAACTTAGACTAATCCATTGTATTTAATCAATAAAATTATACCATCACCACCACCACCCTTCCTGCTTCTCTCTCTAAATTTCTGCTTCTCTCACTAAAATTAACACCATCACTATTCTCAAATCTCATAAACTCCTCCAAAAAAAAACATAATCTCAATCAAACACCATCATCATTCTCTCTCTAAAATTAACTTCATCACCATTTCAACCGCATCACTATACCCAGTGATCCGATGCAACATTTTCATAACAAATTTACTTGTAACACACTTTGAAAAGGCACTATCCTAAATTAGTACGTAACCATGTTCCATATCATATTACATGCCACGTCATCATCATCATTTCGATAGTATACATAAAACAAAACAAACCCAATTATAAAATCCATTTATATAAGATACCCAGATATTCATTTTCATCATCTTCCTCTTTTTTAACCATTTGCTTCATAAAGATTCAATCTTTATAAAAAAAGATTTGATTTTTATAAAAAAGATTGATTTTTATTTGTGGGTATTATGGCATCTATAATGGGTTTAAGTAATTTGGCCGGAATCAGCTCCGGCACCTATTTTCCGGCGAGTCAACGACGGTTGACCACCGAAGCAAAAGTGGGTAGTAGTTTTAAAGATTATGTGTAGTGGTGAAAAAGTGGGGGGAGCCTGATTTGAGTGTGAATGTGAATGGGTTAAATATGCCAAACCCGTTTGTGATCGGGTCGGGTCGGGTCCACCGGGTACTAATTCCATTATAAACAGACCATACATCAGTTTCAGACAGACGTGCCGGCGCGTGAATAGTGTTGCGGCTGTTTTTCGCCGACCAAAATTTCCAGATTTGTGATTGGGGACATTCTGATCAGATCCCCAGTGAGATTTAGTCAGATCTGTGAAGTTTTAGTTTTTTTTTTATTTTGTTATTTTTTGGTGCTGATTACGGATTCTGATTTTTGAGGAGGATTATTGGTTGTTAATTCTGACGGAGGTTTTTGATTTTGCTTATTAGTTATTGAATCTGAATTTGGTTCTCAACTCGATTAGGGTTTTGGTTTGTTTTGAGGATTTTGATTTTGGTCTATGTGAGATCAATTTGTATTCAGATTCGGATATGATGAACATCCTGGTTATGAATATGGGAATGATGATCAGTTTAGGTTATAATTTATAACTACGAGTTGGTTTTCTGTTAATAGTAACGAGTTTGATTTTGCTCTACCAAGTTAATGGGGAGGTTTTTAGGTTGTTTAGGAATTTGAAGTTGTTAAAGAAATTTAGAAAGAGATAAAAAGATGGTGGTGGGTGGGTGAGAAGATAATTTTATTGATTAAATACAGGTGGTACCTAGGTGATGGTTACCATCAAAACAATGAATGATCATTTTACCCTCATGCATTGATTACACATGTGACGCTGACTAACTAAAATCGGCATACGGACTGGCTTCTGAGAAGATAAACCCAAGTTTTGACTCCCAACGATGATAAATGAAGCCATTCCATTACGAAGCATGACAGTTTAGGGACCAACGATGTATTTTAGTCTTTTTCTTTTAATCGTAGTTTATAGCAAAGTTATAAATAGCGTGAAACGTGACGTGCAAGCATGGTAAAGCCTCAAGCCTGAAGCGTGACAACATGGCATTTTTAAGGCGTGAATATATAAATTTATACTCCCTCCGTCCTTAAATAAATGTCCAATTGACTTTCGTAGTCAAATTGGTTCAACTGACAGAATATTTTTTTCATGATATATAATACTAGTTAAAAACTACACCAATGAAAAATACACTTAAAACCGAATTCATTTATATATTTTTCATCGAGTATTATATAACACCCAAGAAAATAGATAGGCCAGTTGATCCAACACTCAAAAGTCAAACTGGACACTTATTTAGGGACAGAGGTAGTATCATATTTCATAATTATATGTGTAGTAAACATTATTAAATCCAAACTCAAATTCAAAATATTAGTAAATGCAAGCCCAAATTCTAGATAGAGTAAATTGCAAAAATCGTCCATGTGGTTTGCTCAGATTGCAAAAATCGTCCTTGTGTTGGCTAATCGCGGCTTCCTCACCTGAACTTTTTCATCATTTTGGTCCCTGGTTTCTAACGACGTTAGTGATGGTAAGTTAGTTGAGGCACATGCTTTGCACACGAGGACAAATATGTCATTTTACATGGTTACAACACAAAACCCCCCTAATTAAATACTCCCCACCTTCCCCAAAATCCCCAAATCTATTTCCCCATCCCTAAACATAAAAAAACCTAATTTTTTAAGAATACAAATCAGTCAAATTAATGGAAAATGTGAATTGTTTTTGTGGTATCCAAGCGACTATTCGCACTTCTTGGACAAACAATAACCCTGGTAGCAGGTTTATGTGTTGCTCTCAAATGGTGAGTTTTTTGTAATGCATTTTTTTATGGTATATTTACTAACTTATGTTAATACTTCATTATAGGAACCACATTGTGATTTCTTTTTATGGTTTGATCCACTTATGTGTGCTCGTTCAAGGCATATTATACCTGGTCTTCTAAGGTCAAGAAATGAACTCCAAGAATCTTTGGATGCTATGGCAGATGGATATCGTAGGGATTTGTTTGATATGTAGTTGGTTGGTGGTTGTTTTTATGATCTTTATGTAATCTTTTTACGTTTTTTATGTTCTTTATGTTAACTGATCAAGGTAGTTAGTTGATCAAGGTTGGTATGTAATGGTCAACAAGTTTTGGTACATGTAATGAAGCTATAGTTAATGTAACATTTGTTGCAGCATATCAGTGTTAAAACATCTACAAACAACTGCATTATAAAAACATGTGAATGCCATACATACCATAGATTGAAAATTGGTATGACATACATACCATAGTGTTAAACATAGCAAAGTCTTAAACATACTAAGGTCTTAAAAACAAAACATGGTCTTAAACATACTTGTGCAGCAACATTTGCACTTAATTTTAGACTACACTTAATTAATTAGGACTCAATCTTGAAGCCATTTTCTTGGTTCTTTTGGTTGGAGTAACAAATGGTGCAAAGAACATTTGTTGGTGCAAAGAACATTTGTTGGTGCAGCTGCATTTGCTAGTGCAGTAGCATTTGCAGCTTGACTTTATCCAACTTCATGTCCAATTTGACTTCCAACCTGACTTGATCCAGCTTCATGTCAGCTTCACTTCCAACCTGACCAACCACTTTGTTTCTTGGTCTTTGTTTGATCCCGCTTGACTTGTTCCAGCTTCACTACCAACACCTTTAGCAGGACAACTTCTTTTGTTGTGACCACTCCCTTTACAAATACAACATGTCACAGTTTTACCTTTCCTTGTTAGTTTGCCCCCTTCACCATGTCAATCTCACCAAGACTTTTCTTCCTTTTCTTAGGTGGCCTACCATTTGAGGAACCGACTTAGGTGGAATTAAGGTAGTAGGGCAATCAAACTTGGCCCAATATTGTCTCCAATTAACTGGATTCACTTTAAAAGAATACACATCTCTCCATGTCCGAGCTTGTATGATTGATGAACATAGTCTTCGGCCCAACATTCATACCATTGTCTGCCAAGTCATGAATACAAGCTAATGCATGTTTGCAGGGAATTCCAGACACTTCCCACTTCCTACAACTGCAATTCTTTTGATTCCAATTTACCACACATCGTTCCCCCCATGGACCCTTAACTCAAATAAATTTGATCCGTTCCACTCAACTGTATAATTAGTTGCAAAAGATCTTTGATTGCTTTAAAAAGCTTTGTGGAAACGTAGAGGGGGGGTGAATACGTTACCGTTTAAAAACTTTAGATCTTTAGTATCAAATCGCTTATGAAGCTTGTTATAATATGAAAGTACCAATTATTGTTTGTGACTAATATAAAGTATGGTAAACCAAGTTGTCACACAATCATGAACATCAAACCACATCACAAACAATAGTATAGTGCAAGTATAAAAGTAAAGAGATAAAGAAAGGAAAGTGCAAACCGAACACGAGGATTTATAGTGGTTCGATCACGGATCTCCTTTTCCATTTACTCCACTCCTCGAAAGTACCCAACTCGAGAGTTACTTCACTAAATCAACAAGCTCCCTTCTCGGCGGAGAAAACCTTACAATCGCCGCTACACTTTTTCCGTACAAAGCTAAATACCGGTTCTAGTTCGAGGTAGAACCAACCTAACGCCGCCATACAATATTTCCACACTAAGCTAGATGTCGAGTTCTTTACAAGGGTACAACCACTCCCAATATGTTTTATGGCCCAACATAATAAACCTTGTGTTTTATGGCACAAACACATAAACCATCTAATCTAGTTTGGTGAAAGTGTTGTTATGATGCAATGATGTTTACACTAATGATCCATGACACAAATGTCTAATGGATATGAATAACTACTTCTAAATGAACTTCCATTGATAGGAAGCCTTCATGATGAAGATCACAAGTTCCCTAAACTTCTTGTGATAGATCTTCAACTTGTGGTAAGTGGGGATGACTAAATCTCCAAACTTTCCTTGGTTGATCAAAGAGTATGCTTACAACAAAGATGAATGTTAGAAGCATTATGATCATGATCATTAGGGTGTTTAATTTATGTTATTACATTGTTAATGATTGATCTAAATGTATGCAAGAAGGTGGAGAAGATGTGATTTGAAGTGGTGAAGAAATGGGAAAACAATGGGCGTCTATTTATAGCCAAAGTGGACAGAGCGCCCACGGACCAAGGAGCCCTTTAAAGGGTTCCGCCCTTATGCAATTTGGTGCCGTGGTGTACCTGATAAAATCTAAAAATCTTTCTTCAAATCTTTCCAAGATATTACCAAATCTTACTAAGATCACATTTGATATATTGAGTGTCAATCTAACCAAAATATTCAAGTGATCTTTCAAGGGTTTCAAAGATGATGCATGACATGATGTAACATGTATTTCCATTTTAGATTAAAAGGTTTATCAAGGTAAACTTGTAAAATGTATTATGTAACTAGTTAATAAAATGTCTAGTTACCTTTTGAAATACTTGTGAATGCAAAATGTAAAATGAGGTTCGAAATAGAATGGTTAACCTATTAAAATACTTAGTGACTCTAAATGTATTTTAAACATTCTAAATGATTTGTTAATGGGTTTGATCATAATGCCACATAACAAACATGTACTAACCTGTGTTGTAACATACGAGGACTTGAGACATCGAGAGGGGTTGAATGTATGTTGAGACAAAGTGTGATTACAAGTAACTTGTACATTTTACGTTATGTATTACAAGTTACATGTTTGTCAATAATCAAAACAAACGAGGATCAGATAGATTAAATATCGTAATATTTGCACTAACAATCTCCCCCCTTTTGATGATGACAAAGATATGTAAACGTAATAGAAAGTAAAATGTAAAAGGTTACTTGTATCCTTACTAATTTTACATTACCTTCTCGCGTTTACTCTTCTCCCCCTTTGTCGAAAACAAAAGGGCTGTGTCCTTGGAGTTTAACTTATTTCTCCCCAAAAGGCTTAGCTTGCATCATCCCTAGTGAAGTTAAACCGTCCACTTCAATCCGTCCCTTGTTTGGTAGCGGATCCATGGATCAAATGAAGAGGCTTAACCTACATCAAGGTTAGTTTTATGCAACAAAAATTATGAGAAATATATGGAAAAGAAAAATGCATAGCAATGTTAGCCTATTTTCTCCACTTTTTATCGAAGCACAAATGCTTGTTGAAAAGTGAGAATGATGCTAAATGCGTGCATGCTCCCCTTGACGGTTGCTCCCCCTTGTTTGAGGCGTCATGGTATGATTAAAAACCTACAAAACAAATATTAGTGCAAAACTATATTCGTCAATTGGACGAGTAAGTGTTATACAACAAAGTGTGTATAAGATGCATTCAAGAATTCTTTGACGAAGCTCCCCTTGCTCTAGGGCGTCAAGATGAACCTTCAAAATAAATATTAGTATAATAGAAGCTTTGTCTTTAGATAAATATGTCATATACAACCAAGTGTATAGACGATGCAATATGAGTGCTTAAAGGATATTCCTCCTTGTTCTAGGGTGTCAAGAAGCACCTAAAATAAGAAAAATAATTGATGCAAACTTCATCCTTAGATGAGTAAGTTATATACAATCAAGTGTATATGATGATGAACCTACAATGAAAAACATTAGTGCAATATATTTCATCTTTTCACAAAGAAAAATAAGATGTATATATGTGATAAATGATATAATCAAAGATCTCATGAAGTGTAGTCTACTAATTACAATCATAAGAAAAGTGAGAATATAATATGATAAAAGCCTACAAAATAATTCCTAGAAATAAGATATGAAGTCTTCCAACGGGTGTGCCACTAGTGGTGCTAGTGTTGGTGTCGGTTTACTAGTAGGATTCATGTGGTGATGATAGATGACTCGAGATTTACAAAAGTAAGTTTTCGCTAATCCATGGTGGTGATGATTAGTGAAAGTGGTGATGGAAGGTGGTGGTGATTAGGTAGGAAGCTATTAAGGAGTTAGAAACTCGTATGTATAGCAAATATAAAAATATGGACTCATGCAATCCTTTCATCATGTCAAGTGACCAAAGCTAAGAGGAAAAAATGTGAATGGACATTGCATTTCAATGATGCATAAGGGTTATGATTTGAATGATTTATTGATGCTAACAACCTATTGTTTTGAGCAAGTTCTCATATGCTTCAACCCAAAAGTAATCAATAATGCTCTATCTAAGAATATATAAAAGTGATAACATGAAGATAAATTCGTTCATTGATTGACACGAATTATAAAATGACCTATTCTAGGTGACAATGGGAAAGGTAGTATTAGCATGGTTTTGACCGACATGGATGATTATCACTTTGAAAAGAAGTGAAGACAATATGGAAAATACTAATAATGAGTACCTATATGAGGATGAGAATGACATCATATAAGTGAGAGTTGGATGGACCAACGTGTTGGAGATGGCTGTTTTGATTAATATATCGTTTGCCCGACAAGGACATGCATGATAAGCGAAAAGGATAAGATCCTATGATGGTGTTCTAGATAGTGAAGTTGTAAGGTGCTAGTTTAAGGAAAATTATATATGTGGAGATGAAACGCTTTGTAAAACACATGATGCTTTTCACTTGATGAGGTATTGTGCTTAAAAGGTTGAACTAGTTGTGGTTTCATGAACCGTTTTAGCTAAGTGGTGTTTACCTATGTGTTGGTATTTTAGAGTCTAAGAGACATAAATTTTGACAAAAGACAATTATGTGAATGGATTTCTCTCCCCCTTAATTTGTGGACATCCAACATAATGTGTAATGTATCAAATAAGGAATGACAACAAAGTGTTTAGGAGGTTATTCGGGTTAACGAAAGAGATGAGCTTAGTGATGTTTTTCCGGATGATGGTTAGCATACAATGAACTTCATCCTTAAAGTCACGTACCTCTTCTCGATTAATATGAGATGATCGTATGATGAGGCATGTGGTTTCCTAATAGGAAGTGAAGAGGATTAGAGTATTGTTATAACTAAATAATGATGGGGATGATTTTTGGAAAGCGGAAGCAAAAATGAGATTTGGAAAGAGGTCGGTTGAAAGACAAAATGCAAAACCAACCCTCTAGAACTTAATTCTATATGCTTTTTAAACTATATGCAAGTGTAGGGGTCCCATAAAGCATAGTACTAATCTACGTAGCAATAAAGGGGATTATGCAAAATGAGCATATAAAAGTTAGAACCAAGTGAGATAACAAATAATTTGTTATCAACCTACAAAACAAATTTGTTAGTGACAAAAGATGTTAACATGATAGAAATCAAATGATAACATATTATATAAGTAAAAACAACACATTGCACTTAGTAGACAAGAAATCACCACACAAGATAGCATCAAAACAATCATATTATGCAAGAATACAACTTTATTCAAGACATTTCATTATGAGATTGTTTTGTCGTTAGACTTAGACACTTAAGCATACTTGGATATACAATAATCTATGTGATTAATTTGTAAGATAAAAAGGCTTCTAAAAGTTTGTCATACCAAAAGCACTTTGACAGATTATATGTGCACACGTAGCAAACAAATAGTGTGACAAGAAGCAAAAGAAGCAAGATGAAAGATTCATGCAAGCCATGTTTAAGACATAACAATTTGGAGCATGTATCATTTGGATCGTACTACACATAGATATAATGAATGCCAACTAATATCTTTCAAACACAAACTTATCATATCAGAATTATCACGTATCAAAATGACATATTATGATTTCATAATTAACATGTTAATCATGCTAAAACTAATTCAAAAGTAAGTATCATGCAAATAAAGTTTAGGTTTAACGCTTAGTAGCATGAAACAAGAATACAAGCATTAAAGAAGATAAAACCGTATCTAAGGTTTACACATTTGACTAGTTATCAAACACTAAGATAATGTCAAATCAACTTATAGTATCAAACAAGAACATGTAATCAACACATGTAAGTGCAATGCAAGTGGTTTTAAAAGAAAAGTCATATATACTACTTGTTTGATTAGTATTCCTAAGCGAGGCAAACTATCAATGTTTTAACACTTACTTTAGGCAAGTATAGGAAAACAGATTTTTCAAGTTGGAGAATGAATATGAGACTATTACTAGCGGTGCTCAATTAAGGCTAAACACGACCATTTTTACGGGTGATTCCACATACCCAACTTCTCTCGAGGAAGCAATTCAACCGTTAGGTCAAATTGAGTTTCTAGTGCAATAGGTTCTCCATTAGTCATTCTCATGTTAGAAAGATGGGAACTCCTACTTTTGCCTATTAAAGTGCATAAAAGATGATAGTTTACCAATACTTGGCTTAATGTGACACAACTAATATGCAATATAACTAAGGTGATGAAGACGTCATGTTATACACATGAATTTTAACAATGGTGTGTTTGATAAACAATGTGTTTGAATCTTGTGTTTAGAATCTAAAGTTGTTCAAATTACACAGCTAATTGTATGATCTAATGGATGACATATTTTATTTGAAGTGTGTACTTTAAATGTGAATTGATCATCTAAGACTAGAGAATGGAATATGTTAAACTAAGAACGTTTCTCAAGAGAGCTCTTTTATTTAACAAGAATCTAAATAAGGTTACCAACTTCAATAGATCTTGTGTATGCTCTAAAGATGTGTAGTTTTAACCTTGGATGCACGGTTTCGGAGAGCAAGGTTAGGTTATGATGTACACTTGAAAGGAAATAGATACAAATAGTATCTTTCAACAAATGAGATTATCCATGGGATAAAGTTATCATGCTTATGAAAACAAGTATGACAAGATGAATTGGATATGCTAGTTCATAGAACTTGTAGATGTTTGTTTCAAGATCATTTAGCCAATGAGGTGTAATGAAATCTCTTGTAACACAACTATTTATGTCGTAAGAGTGATGCATAGGATATACAATATCCTTTTAACAAAATGAAAGCTTAACGCATGAATCTTAGTCATAATGTTGTTCAAAACATCATGTTTTCCTAAATGAAGATATGAAGCCAAAGTATTTGAATCGGATAGTCCCATCTAAAATAAACTTGGTCTCAAGATTATATTCACTAGATGATGACAAGATGAATTCACTCGAGTTTCTTATGTATACTCCTCAAGAGTCATTGTTGCTTGGGGTGTATGATGTTGGCTTTGAGATTGCATTTTAACATATGTTGTTAAAATGTTGATTTGAGGTTTAATGAAATTTATGCAGAATGTTGGGAATTATAAGTTTGAGTTGATAAAGACAAAAAGAATGAAACAAGAGGGACTTAATATGACAAGAAGGAAACCTACTAAAAGATGGAAGGGCTTGCTTGCAATGGAAGTTTTATTATTTAGTCCTTATCCTCTAGTATATAAAGAGGACATAGGTGTAGGTTTTAATTATGTCTTCCAATATGTAGTCTAATTAAAGGTGTGTGTTGCTTAGCCTAGACGCATGGGAGAACGTCTAGGGTTTTGGGATTAGGTGTGATCTAGGAGTATAGTCTTGTGTGTAAACGTCTAGGTTATTGTTTAGTTAGTAGACGTGTTCCTATAAACGCCTATATATTAGAGTATTAGTTAATGGTGAATAAAAACCTTGTTCAATAACAAAGTATTGTTTTGATTATTCCACTGCGTATTTATTATCTTTGTTATTGATCCTAAAGCTTATAAACGATCTTCACAATTGGTATCAGAGAGGGGAGCTCTTGATATAGGGATTTACAAGGTTTCGTTGTCGAAGAAAATTGCTGATAAAAGGTGATTCGTATTATTACGAATATTATATATGATTGAATGAGAGTCATGGCTATGTGAATGCATTAATACTGGTCTTTAATTCTGGTGAGATGCACGTGGTCTTTAATAAAAAAGTCTTTAATGTCGTGTCGTGCTTTAAGGTTTTCTATTGGTGGTCACATGGAATTTAATAATACAAGATTTCTGTTGGATGAGTGTGTTCACACGAGACTTTTTGGACGATTTAAATTGGTCTACAAGTTAAATTGGATGGTGGAAATTTACTAGTTGGGTTTTGATCCTCTACAATGCATATGGGACAACAGCTAAAACTGTTTTCATGGTTTTTGTTTGGTGCATTGATTAAAACATGGGTCGGTGACTTTTGGGTTATAATCGTATAAGACGCACCATGGGACAGTGAGTGTTTTACAATTGATTTGTGTGATTGGTCGGCGTGTGATGGTTCATTGTTTATCTCACGTAATATATTTTCATAAGGTTTGTACTGATTTCTATGTGATTAGATCTTTTAAAGTAGAATGGGAGATTCGGTGGTATGCGGTCCATGGTTAGTATGGTAGTCGTGCCTTTTGATTGGTCGGTTTGATATGTTGATAATCACGTGTTCCTACTGATGGTAACTATTTGATGGTCACGTGATATTTGGTTTATTGGGCGTTGAAATTGGCTTATCCTGGTCCCACTGATTGATGAAAGTTTTGATTATTATATTCGAATCATTCATTCACACTTTCTTATATCAGAAGGGATTTGTCGTCTAGGTGCATAATAATAGGTACCCTTGTACTGAATAAATTAATTGTACCGAGAATGGTGGTTTCAAAGTTTGTTATATCTTGGACAATAATGTGGAAAGTTTCATGTTATATATTACCTCTACCTGCTAGCGCTGTACTCGAGGTCAAAAGAATAGTTTTGGTTTTTCGTGATGGTTTTCGACTGGTGGGAATGAAAGCGAAATATGGTTATGGATTTTTGGTCGACACACAATGAATGGTTGTTTGGTTCACAATACCTACGAAGAAATTTATGTTCTTAAAAGATTTAAAAGGCTCGTATTTGATTTATTGAAGAATTGATTACGAAGAGGATTATTTATCACTTATTTGAAGGTGAAGTGGAATTACTTGGTTTGTGTTCTTATCATCTAGCTTGATAAATCTAGCAATGTGTGATTTTTCTTATGATGCTATATGCACACATTGGCTATCACTTGAGTTGAGTTACATTGTAAGGTTTCAGGTCTCATTGCTACTAGTTGAGGATTCTTTTGAGGATTATGCCTACTTATATTTTTGTCCGTATAAGTATGGAGTTCCGTGGATAGTAAAAGATTTAAGACACAAATTTGAGAAATTTTACTTCTTCATCAAGTTCGTTATATTCGGTTTTCTTCACAAAGTAATCATTACAGCAAGGAGCTTACTGATTAAGAATCAAGAAGATGGTTAACATATGGTTTTTAAAGGAAGCTTATTGTTAAAAGTTTAACCATCTACATGCATCACTCAAGGGAAGTGTTTGATTCTTATTACTATTGATTAGTATTACTACTGATGGTTTAGATTTCTACATTTCAAGTTCATATTTTAGTTATGGAAAACTTCATGGAGGTAATTTGAGACATTGGAAGGATGAATTGATGTGTATTGTAACTGTGGTGGTCAAGATCATTATTTGCATATGTTCCCTATTTGGATAATAACAAAAAGGGGAAGAGATTTTTGAGTGGCATGGCATGGATTAAGGGGAAGACAAAGGAAGACATACTTGTTTCATTCATGGTAAGATCCATGATCTCATTTCTCTACTAGGGAAGTTCGTTTTCAAGAATGGTTTTGTCATTATCAACTAGGGGAAGATTGTTGGGAATTATAAGTTTGAGTTGATAAAGACAAAAAGAATGAAACAAGAGGGACTTAATATGACAAGAAGGAAACCTACTAAAAGATGGAAGGGCTTGCTCGCAATGGAAGTTTTATTATTTAGTCCTTATCCTCTAGTATATTAAGAGGACATAGGTGTAGGTTTTTAATTAAGTCTTCCAATAATGTAGTCCACTAAAGGTAAGGTAGTTTAGCCTAGACGTTATGGAGAACGTCTAGGGTTTTAGATTAGTGTGTCCTGGATATAGTCTTGTAAACGCTTCTAGGTTATTAGTTTAGTTAGTGACGTGTTCTATAAACGTCTATATTAGAGTATTAGTTAATGGTGAATAAAAACCTTGTTCAATAACAAAGTATTGTTTTGATTATTCCGCTGCTTATTATCTTTGTTATTGATCCCTAGCTGAGCTTATAAACGATCTTCACACAGAAGTTTAACGACAAAGTATTACTAATACTTTGATAATTTGTGAAGGTAGTACTACTTATACCTAGTGGAAATTGACAACAATTACCAAGAGCACCATGCTTATTTGATAGTTGAGGTTCTAGCCGTAATGAATTATCTAAGTCCTTATATGTGGGAATGGATGGTTGAGTTTGTTCAAACGCGGCATTTGATTCATATAAGTGTTGGACACAAGGGCTTTTTGAGCACACTCAAACGATTCAAATGATGGTAAGGATGGTGGATTGGTTGATCTAGGTGGTAGGTCTTCTAGTGTGTCTAAATAAGGATGTGGTGATGTAGGGGTTTGTTGTGCTATTGGAGTACTTAGGTTGATTATTTGTCCATAGATATTGAACACAAAAAGTACCTGGATACTAATTCTTATGGTTCATTGGTTGCTACAACTAGTGGGTGAAGTGCTTGAAGTTTTGGTTATGTTTATGAAGCTTAGGGGTTGAGGTATAGGTTCACCTTGAAAGGGCACGTTTGATTTAAACTATACTCTTGGAAGTTCATGAAAGCAATCACGGTTAATGGTGCCAAAAGATGGAAGAGGATAGTAGGTGTCAAAGAGGATAAGTGGCACAAAGGGTTATTTGTTTTGGATAAGTGTTTCAACATGTGTTGTTAAAATACTTGGGTGTTGATTTTTTAGGATGTGACTTTTAATGACTACAATCGTAAGTCAAGATATACTTGAATATTTCGATGAAATACTTAGTTGTCAATCCTAATTTGTTGAGATTATAAAGCTTAGATTGAACTCAAGGATAACAAGACTTGATAGTATGTCTTTAACATACATGTGAGTTATGATTCTATGTAAATACTTATCATCTTGAAGGATGACACATTATTTTCATGTTTAACCAAGTGAGGCAATACATGTAGATTCAAAACAATATCTATCGTCATATGATAGATTTGTGTATGATATCTTTGCAAGTAATGATTCCGATTTGTTAGTCTTGTAAGTCATCTAAGTAAATTAAATCCGCCAACGTGAGAGATGTTGGTGGTGTTTGCACAAAGTACAAGTTTTGGAGACTTTGGTAGTGAAGGTGTTTTGGATGATGGTGGGTGATTTTGGTGGTAGAGTTGGAGTACTTAAGTTTAGAAAGTTCACATATTGAATGGGTGATGAGATATTAAGAGGTAATGAGTCCGAGGATGAAGAGTTCAAGTTAATGAAGCAACAAGATCGAATGCTAATCCTAGTGGTTTTTCTTAAGTGAATTATTTGAGGTTGAGGATTAAGTCATTTTGACTTTGCTTTGAGAAATGCTAAGCTTAAGGAAAGTAACTTGATGAAGGTGTGAAAATGACCATCCTTAATGTGTCGATTTATGGAACTAAGGATTCATGCACTTGATGTTAATTCATACAAAGATAGTAGTTTCTAATGAGATGGAAGTGTCTAAGATCATGTCAAACATCCTAAGTTAATTCATTGAGGATGTGTTGAGTGAGGTATGAAAGATATGCATTAACAACTATCCTAGAAACAAAATTTGGTAAATTAGATTGCGAGATTTAGTAAAATTAAACAACTTACCTGTAGAATCCACGGCACCAATTTTTCGCACAGGCGGAACCCTTAATTTGGTGCCAATTCTTTTGATTCCAATTTACCACACATTGTTCCCCCCATGGACCCTTAACCTGAAATAAATTTGATCCATTCCACTCAACTGTATAATTAGTTGCAAAGATCTTTGATTGCTTTAAAAAGCTTTGTGGAAACGTAGAGGGGGGTGAATACGTTACCGTTTAAAAACTTTAGATCTTTAGTATCAAATCGCTTATGAAGCTTGTTATAATATGAAAGTACCAATTATTGTTTGTGACTAATATAAAGTATGGTAAACCAAGTTGTCACACAATCATGAACATCAAACCACATCACAAACAATAGTATAGTGCAAGTATAAAAGTAAAGAGATAAAGAAAGGAAAGTGCAAACCGAACACGAGGATTTATAGTGGTTCGGCCACGGATCTCCTTTCCGCCCTACCCACCTCGAAAGTACCCAACTCGAGTTACTTCACTAAATCAACAAGCTCCTTTCTCGGAGAAAACCTTACAATCGTCGCTTACACTTTTTCCGGTACAAAGCTAAATACCATGTTCTAGTTCGAGGTAGAACCAACCTAACGTCGCCTATACAATATTTCCGACACTAAGCTAGATGTCGAGTTCTTTTACAAGGTACAACCACTCCCAATATGTTTTATGGCCCAACATAATAAACCTTGTGTTTTATGGCACAAACACATAAACCATCTAATCTAGTTTGGTGAAAGTGTTGTTATGATGCAATGATGTTTACACTAATGATCCATGACACAAATGTCTAATGGATATGAATAACTACTTCTAAATGAACTTCCATTGATAGGAAGCCTTCATGATGAAGATCATAAGTTCCCTAAACTTCAAGATAGATCTTCAACTTGTGGTAAGTTGGGATGGCTAAATCTCCAAACTTTCCTTGGTTGATCAAAGAGTATGCTTACAACAAAGATGAATGTTAGAAGCATTATGACCATGATCATTAGGGTGTTTAATGTATGTTATTACATTTTTAATGATTGATCTAAATGTATGCAAGAAGGTGGAGAAGATGTGATTTGAAGTGGTGAAGAAATGGGAAAACAATGGGTTTCTATTTATAGCCAAGTGGACGGAAGCGTCCACGGACCAAGGAGCCCTTTAAAGGGTTCCGTCCTTTATGTAATTTGGTGCCGTGGGTGCACCGGTAAAATCTAAAAATCTTTCTTCAAATCTTTCCAAGATATTACCAAATCTTACTAAGATCACATTTGATATATTGAGTGTCAGTCTAACCAAAATATTCAGTGATCTTCGGGTTTCAAAGATGATGCATGACATGATGTAACATGTATTTCCATTTTTAGATTAAAAGGTTTATCAAGGTAAACTTGTAAAATGTATTATGTAACTAGTTAATAAAATGTCTAGTTACCTTTTGAAATACTTGTGAATGCAAAATGTAAAATGAGGTTCGAAATAGAATGGTTAACCTATTAAAATACTTAGTGACTCTAAATGTATTTTAAACATTCTAAATGATTTGTTAATGGGTTTGATCATAATGCCACATAACAAACATGTACGAACCTGTGTTGTAACATACGAGGACTTGAGACATCGAGAGGTGTTGAATGTATGTTGAGACAAAGTGTGATTACAAGTAACTTGCACATTTTACGTTATGTATTACAAGTTACATGTTTGCCATCAATCAAAACAAACGAGACTGTATAGATTAAATATCGTAATATTTGCACTAACAAGCTTGGTAACAGTTGGAGTTAATGGACCTTCACCCTTCTCAATCACCTTTTGCACTAACACTATCCTCTTCATGAGGTATTGTCTAACATACTCTAGTGCAGAAATTATTGGACTTTCCCTAGCTTCTAATAGTTGCCTATTGAAGACCTCACAAACATTGTTGATCAGTAGATCATAATTAGCCCTTCCTGTCATACAAAATATTACAAGGTCAAAATTAGCCATTCCTGTCACAAGCATATAGTTTATACACTTGATTTACTAAATATTACAATGTTAAAATTAATTGATAATTAAATACCTGGAAAGTGAGATCTGCTCCAGTATTGTGGTTCAATCTTTTTTAACCATTCATAGGCCTTTTTGTTGTTTCCTTTCAACTATTCCATATGTCTGTTAAATTCAACTACAGTTAAAGCAGTTGCACACTTCCACAACAAGTCCTTGTACTCTGCACCTCTCCAAGTAAGATTCATGTTTTCATGAATATGTCTTACACAGTATCTATGTTCTGCTGCAGGAAAGAGCTTTGCAATTGCTGGTAATAAGCCCTAAAATACCAATTTAAAAAGCAATTAAGAAGTAAGTCAAAACACATAATTGAACGAACATTTTAAAAACAGTTATGAAACTAACCTTTGTCATGCGGATAAATGTGAAGTTGGAATTATCAGATAGATCCAAATCATCACCAAGGCAGGTCAAGAACCATGTCCAAGAATAAATATTTTTTGATTCAACTATCCCATAAGCAACTGGGTATATACCATTATTAGCATCCACACCAACTGCTGTGAGTAACTGTCCTGGATACTGGCCTTTCATAAAAGCTCCATCTAGACCTAACAAATCTCTACCAGCAGCTCTAAAACCTTCCTTCAATGGACCCAAACACACATATATCCTCCTGAACATTCTTGTGGGTGAATCTGGATTTGCTTCCCCATACACATAAATCTTAACAGTGGTATTAGGGTTACACCTCATCAATTCATTCACATAATCCCTCAATAGTGAATCACAAGCCGGCATCACCCCTTAAAATAACATGTGCCTTTGCTTTAGCCCTAAATGCTTTGGTATTAGTAACACCTACATTAAATTTTTTTCGCATTGGTTCTTGGACCTTTTGACAGAAATATCGTGGTTCATTGTCAACAGATCTTGGATGTGTTTTGAGAGAGGAGTGGAAGTGCATGCTTTAATTTTCCTAGATTGTAAACATTTATGCACATTCTTTAATGTTTTAACTACCCACTTGCCTTTATCACCCTTTGAAACATGCACAACCCAAGGACATACAGGTTTTTTGTCTTCTTGTGCATTTACACTCTTGCCCTTACCTTTATCATGTGCATTTACACTCTTGCCCTCCTTTGTTTTTTGTCTTTGGATACTCTCTTTTGTCACTTTCACATACTCAGGAACAACCCCAAAGCACTGTGCCCTAACCTTTTGTTTATCATTTTTTATTATCATAATGTTCCTTCTAGTCTCAACTAAATGTGCCCTGATTCTATCTTTTGCTTCATTTCTGTTTGCAAACTCTTGTCAAGCATCTAAACTATTTATGATAGTTGAAGCACCAACAACCTTCCTTAATTTTCTCAAGCCTTTTCTCCTATCATATTTTGTGTCAGATCCTACATCACTTTCAAATGATTCATAATCTATAACCTCCAAAGCATCTTTACTGATATTCACTACAGGTTGCATTGGGTCAACACTATCTGCTTCAACTTGAAACCTAAAACTAGTCATGTTAACCTGTACTTCACTCTCATCTATTATATGTTCCTCATCAACAATATCTTCTATGTGTTCCTCACTCTCATCAGATTGTTGCTCATCCTCACTCTCACTTTGTTGCTCATCCTCACTCTCACTTTGGTCCTCATCATCACTTTCATTAGTTTCCTCAATCCCATCACCATGACCCTCATTTTGTTCCAATTCAGCTAGTGATTCTAAGTCAACTACATTCACATTACTATCTAACTCCTTGATTTCAACCTTATGCTTCAATGACTCCATTTTTGTGCTTCTAAATCAACATTTGTATACCCATGCTCAACTTACACATACAGAATCTTATGCTTAGGAACATGCTTTAACATGTCATAAAAATCATTTTCACTAATTAAAGGCTTCAGTCCAAAGTCTAAACCTTTCATAGGTACTTTGTAGTGATAATGCATTTTCACATTCTCATCATAACCTAGGCTTTGGTACATTAAAGAGTTCATGAGATCACTATTAAACTGATCAATAGCTATCAAGTCAACAAAGGTTACCTGACCACCAACATACTTCCTGTTTGGTAACTCTGTGAATATTCCTTCATGATGAAACCTTATTGAAAACAAGTTTGGATATTGATGTGTTTCACAATCATAGAGTAGTATTTCAGTTACAATTACAATATATCAATAAGAAAATTAACAAATGATGTAAATAACAACTTAGGACTTTTACCATAAAGTGCTTTTGTATCAACTTTTTCTCCATCTGGTCTTATGTACCATAAATCGATATTCGTTGTCATGGTTAGTGGTTGTAAAGCATAAGGATGAAAGTGAATTAAGTGTAAAACTTGTAGGATTGAAAATGATGGTTGCAATTAGGGTTTAAAGTGGGGGAGTCGGGTTTAATTTGGGACCACTTTGGGGCCAAGACTTAAAATGACACATTTGTCCTTGTCCCTTTGATATTTGCAAATTGGGACCACGACTTAACTGACCATCACTAACGTCGTTAGAAGCCAGGGACCAAAATGATGAAAAAGTTCCCCCACAGGGAGGCCGCCTGCAATTAGCCAACCACATGGACGATTTTTGCAATCTGAGCAAAACCATAGGGACGATTTTTGCAATTTACTCTTCTAAATATTAGTAAATTCTCTAAATATTTCAAAAAAAAACTCGTCACGCTTGCGCCTTTGCGCGCCTTTTCATGCCTCAACTCATGTGTAACACCACCAATTTCATGATATGCAGAGGAATTCAAACTGGGTGTTACTCGATAGCACAACAGTCATAATAATAGAAAACAATCTCTAAATGAGTCGTTTTAAAAAGGATTTATCATTCAAATTATTGATATATATAAGAGTTTACAAGATAGGTCCCAGTTGGTTCCATTGTTTACAAAATACATCAATATAAAGTCTTTGATGTTTTGTGAATGATAAAATAATTATAGCCTTCTTCATTTAGTCCTTGCCCCTCCATTCCAGCTTCCGACATCATGGATCTGAAATACATGCTTAAAACTGTCAACACAAAGGTTGAGTGAAATTCATAGAGTTTGTTTGATGGTTGAACACATTGTGTTGGTAGTGTGAGTTAATTAGACTCACACCGATGGTTTGAAAACAAAACAGTTATTATTACACTAAGCATCATGCAACCAAGGCATTAACGTGTTACAAAATTAATTGGTGAAATTGTTGGTACTAGCCCTAATAGGTAAAATTGCCGTTTTTACCTAATGTTACTCAAATATAGTGCGTTTGTTTGCCTTTAACTAGGCCAACACAAATGGGATTCGTCAATCCCAATAGATCTATTCACAATATTTGTGCTCACTCTCTATAGTGATTAATGGTTCATGATTTAGGGATTTATCTTTGGCAAATGCGGTAACTTAGTGCTAATAAAACAATCAGATAAGCATACAGTTTGAAAGCAATGTGTTCGGTTTAAAATAAAGCATGTATCTCCCCCAAAGGTTTGTAAAACAATTAAACAATAGAAATTGGGGCTATGAACTCACTGTAGTGATCAGCAGCGGAGTGTAACGATATATTGTATGTCAACAATAGAGTATGGTAAGACCAAGATCTTTAACAATTACCTACGAAAGCATAGTATTCGTGTTTTTAGTATAGTTTATGACTAGGTATAATACCCGCGCATGCGCGGGATTTTTTCTATTTTTTTAATATTTTTTTTTAATGATGTTTGTTAATTGTCTTTTTTAAAAGTATTGAGTAATTTATGTCTTTTTAATAATGTTTGTTATTTGTTGTTTATAATAATTTGTAGCCTCGTTGATAACGTGGTTAACATAATTGTTACATAGACGTGACTTAATAGCATCCCGGAGTTATGTTTTTTATTAAGTTCTAGTTCCGTACCTTTTGCACATCTCAGAAGACCATTTTGTATATTTCAATTTCAATGTAAGTTACGTGTGTATAGTTTTATATAAGTATGAAAGTTTATAGGAAACAGTTGTAAGGTACCTGTTTTTTTGTTCCTTTAGATTTCTCACCAATAAGATTATTTGGTTTTTTCCTTTTTTTTTGGCATCGGTTTGTTGATGTTAGTGTTATTTTGAACGGTTGTTTCCGTTGTATTTACTAATGCAACGTCATGCGTGGTTTGTATTTTTTTCCTCCTTCTTCTTCTCACCTTTCTTTGAAGTAATATATCATGTGTTGTGTCCAATCTTGAGTATCAACACAAGTTGGTTGTTGCTAAGTGTTAACGAAGCTGTCAAACGGTTTTTGTTTTACGTCTAAATATCTTCAAAATCAAGTAAGACATGTATAATAATAGTTTCACTTTAAGGAACTTATCATGTTGTATAATCATTACACTATAAACTGTTTAAAACATCGAAGATTATATCTGACCTGGAGATGTTTTTGTATTTTCGAAATCGTTATATCATCATTTTTCATATGTTCTATAATTTTCTTAGGAATTGCAGCTGCAAAAGATTGAGATTTTCACCCAAAATTCTTAAAGTTAGTTAATACATAAAAGAAAATATTTGTAAAATGTTTTTATTTGCAAACTTTGACATCCTCCAAGTTTGACAACTATACCTTGAATTTCTTATCCAAGCATGCATTCCATGGTTTCCTTTTCTATAATGGTTAATCATCAAATTTGTTTGTTCTTGAATAATAGAATATATTTGAAAACAATATTAAAAGATAAGTATTAGAAGAATATGTTCATACCTGTTTTTTGTTGGTTGTTTCTTTTTCTGACAGAGCTTGTTCTTTTGTTATTTTCTATTTTAGTCATATTGTTGATCATTGGATTGTCTACTCATGTGTTTTTGGTTTTTGTTGGTATATAAAAAAACCCTTATCTCATACCCAGATGATTGGGTATTGTAGTTTAAACTTTTTGGGTATAAATTTAGGGATTGGGTATATGGAGGTGATGGTGGATGGAAGTGATAGAGCTGGTTATTGTACATGAACCGTGAATGAATGTGGGTGATGAGTGGATTCCTTTTTTTTTTTTTTTTTTTTTTTAAAGTTACACTTTTAGCTAGCAATTATGAAAAATATCAATGAGGCCCATGCGTATTTTCGTTTTTTTTGCACATGAATACAAAACGATTTTTCTTAATGTAAAAGTGGTATTATTTAAAAAATTACTTAATAGGGGAAGGTTGAGTTTTTTTTTTAAATGTAAAAGTTCCTACTAAGGGGTTATTTTTTAAGATTTTCAATAATGTATTTTTATTTATTAAAAATAAATAGCTTAATTTTTGTTTTTTTATTTTAATTATGGTTCTTAATATCATTATTTTTTATGTACGTGGTAAAAGTTCATATATGACATTTTTATAAAAATGGTCATCTTTATATAGAAAATTTAGCTACTGCATTTTGTGTTTGTATATCGATAATTTAGATCAATATATTTTTTAATCTTATGCTGAAATATTAATGGTTGTGTTATCATTTCACTTTGTAAGTTAAGCTATTATAATATATTTTTTAATTAGACAATAAAAAACACTAATATAATATATTGTAGAATTATCATCTTTTAAAATTCAAATGAAATTGACTAAAGCTAGCTATTCATAAGACTTCAATTATGAGAGCTAAAAATATATAATTTAACCATTTTTAACATAGTGATGCAAGTATTTGGCAAAATCTGAGACATGTTATAACAACATATAATTTAAAGTAACGTATAATTTGACAAAGAGATAACATTTGCAGCGATGTCACATGGCTGCAACAAATAGAAAATGCTTCACAATAAGTTATAAAAATATATATCAATGATGTATTACTAAACTCGCTGGTAAGCACAAACGGCCGTTAGCCAAAAAGACTAACGATGCAAAAAAAATGACTCTAAAACGTATGATATTGAATTAAAATTTGAAAGTTTGATGAGTATTGTGATATTTTATCGAATATATTACTTATAAGTAAACATTTGAGAAAGTTTGTTACTATTAGATGTCATTGACCCTACTTTTTTTTGCTACTTTATATATACGTTAGGTAACAATGCTAACTTGGTTCTTCAATGTGCATAAAACAGAGTTAAATTTATTAGCAATTTGTATTTGCCATTTGGCATTATCTAACTTAAGCATTTATTGAAGGGGTTATAAGAGTTAAGTGTAATAAAAACAGAGATATATCATATTGTTGGGTATAAACGAAGAAACATAAACAGAATCTCATATTGTTGGGTATAGACGAAGCAACATTAACAGAATCTGCTCAAGTTAGTCTTTAATTTTGTATGCATTATCTGTTCTTTAGCTACCATCTATAAGAACCATACCAAAGCCAACATGTTGAAAAAGAAAACTTTAGTATCGTATGCCTAGCTCATCTTGTATACCTAAAGGTTTTAGATACATTTCACGTAGGAAAAATCAAGTGATCCACAAAGGCATCACAAGGAAAACATCACAGACATAATATGTCAGTAGACTTGATAGAAATCATTAAATCTAATATGTGGACTTACGGTCCGTTATGATTTCCTATAGTGTCTCAATAATATATCATAACCCACGAGTTTTTCATCATCCAACATGGTATTATATTAGGTCGATCATATGACCTAGTCGGACTTGAGCCACCGCCTATTGTTCGAAAATGTTTAATGGCATTCCGACCCAACTCACTTTGTCAATAAAAAATGACCCATTTTGACCCAACTTCTTTACCAGTAAAATACGTTACAGATTAACACCCCTAAATTTAGTATTTCCATTAAGATGGGAAGATGGGCATGGCATGACTTTTCATGGCATTAAGTTTTTTTTCCCATCGTCAAGCTAAGGTTGCTGGTCATCGTGGAGAATTTAGTCAGATGTAAAGTTTATAAAATTTTTGCGTCTAACTTTAGGGTATACGTTTGGAGTTACGGTTTTTCACCTATACGGCAAAATATAGTAGTAGGAAGATAAGAAATGAATTGTAAGGAGAAAAACAACGTTGTGTACATCATCAAACCTTATGAAGGTCAGGAACAGGTGAATATTTGCCTAAGTTATATATTGCTCACATTTGTATCCTTGCTGTTTACTAAATATTTCTCACATTTGTTGAGAGCTTTGTATAACTGTTTAGTAGCCTACATACTGAGCATAAACACAAACAAATAGTTCTTGAAACGCTCCAATAAGTAACCTTTACAGCAGCTTGGTACAGAAACAAAATAACTATAATATCTTCTCATAAAGGCCTTGCTTCTTAGCAAATCCACATTTGTATTTTGTAACCAAGATGCATGATTGGTTGGGACAAAATCCCAGATTTTTTTCTTAAATATTGTTGCAATGATGATTCCACCTAATTAACAATATCTAAACCCATAATTGAAACTCACATTTGGCTGAACTAATTTAACTATACAAAACAGAAATTGAAATAAGGATTAGAAAATCGATATAAACAAAAAGTGAATGAGTATATTCATTTGAATTTTGAAAAAAGCCTAATTAAGATCTTTTAAACCAAATATAATAATTACTAAAAAAAAGTTCAATAATACAATTAATGTATAATTAATAACAGTAAACAAAAAATAAATAAGAACTTTGTACCTTTAATCACGATTTTGACAAACAAAATTTTATATTTTTTGTTGTAGATGGGTTTTTTTTCAAGCTTAATAAAAGTGACACACACGGTGGAGAAAAAGCGCAATAATTATTATTATCACTATTCCTTGAAAGAATATAAAAAAGAGAAAGAAAAGAAAAAAAGAGGAGATAAAAGAATTGTTTGGTGGTATTTCAAGGGTTTTAGTTGTGTTGGATGAACTACAAAAGATAAGAGAACAATTTTTTCTCAGGCGTTATAAGGATTTGGTGGTTCCGCTTTTTTTCTTCCAATATTATGTTTTAGTCCACAATTATACATAATTAGCTAGTAAGTACATGTGTATTTGGCTCTTTTTTCCGATGTGAGTATATAAAAACGAATTTATGATTTTTTTCTTCTAAATTAAGAAATACTTAGGTTTATTTTATTAAATAATTTTAAAAATAATAATAACAATTAAAAAATATTACTAAATAAGGTATGGTTTGATTTTTTTGAAATGCAAAATTCCCACAAGAGGTTTTGTTTTATTATATAAAAGATATAAGTATACAAGTATATGTAGTTTGTTGGCTTATGATGTTGTACATAAATCTTAAGTTGATGTATCCCTTAGGTGTTGTTTGGCCTATAGCCCTTTTATAAATAACCTCGTACCATCGTTCGGGCTATCAAAATCAAGAGGTCGTGAAGTAGTTTAACATGACATATGGTCATTTACTTAGTTTGTCAAAGTCTAGTGAACAAGTTTCGGGTCATTAAGCCCAAACTAGCCGTGCGGCTAAATATGTTTAAACAATAATAATCAAGACCATATTAAGGATGTGTCTAAATTAGACAACCTCAAGATAACAATCTTGACTTAATCTTGGCTTCATATTAGCCTCAAATGATCAATATATCACTTAAAGTTTCTCACTAAGGTTGTGTTCTAGTCAACAACAGGTCAGTTTAGTTTTTGTATTTTTTAGCATTTTCTGTTCACTTTCTGCTTATGTACCCCCGAGTTTTTGTAAAAAAAAGTGATTCTGAGAAACTTTTGTGTTTTACACTTTTTCTGATTCGGACCAGAAATGGGTCAAAACCTCGTTTAAAATCTTATCAGCAAGCTTTATTGTTTCAAGCACTATATTTACCTCTAGTAACACTTAACTAGGCATAACTTTTTAACCACAAGTCCTTTTTAAGTGATTCAAAATCCTAAGTTTTAGTTTTTACTTCCTCTAACAGCTTCTCAACCTTAATCAAGTCCAAAGTCCAAATTTTACTTTTATCAACAGTCTAATGACAAGTAATTACATATATTTCATTGCAGAAAGTTTGGTTGCACATTCAGTCCTGCCAAAACGACCATAAGTTGAGTTCTACAACTTTTTTTGACACGCGGCTTTCGCCAAAATTCAAGTTTAGGTATTGGCTACATTTCATAAAAACTGAGTCGACTTCCAAAAGTTGTCAGAACCATGGGCTTTTTTCAAATGAAATCTGGTGTGCAGATTTTGACATGTTTTGCCATTTTGGCTCTCATTTACTCATCGGGAAGAGTTGTGAAGTGCGCCACCCGGTGAAACGACCGTAAGACATAGCTTTACAAGCCTATCTTTCTAAATTAACCTTATATTACATATACTACTTATATCAAATTACATCAAATAATTTTATAGATTATTACAACCATATTAAATGACAAGAAAATAAACTCAAATCTTACAAGGATTAGGATGAAAAGTTACTAGTACCACAAGAACAATTCAACCCTTAACCACTTCAAATCTTCAACCCTTCTTAAATCTTTAACCCAAGCTTACTTTAAACTTATGTAAGACTTGTATTAACCCTTTTTACTCAGCCCCTAAACCTTCTAATTAAGCCAAGAATACCACTTTGTTTGAAGAGATTGAACCTTGGACTTGTTAGGACTTATAACCTTCAATCTTTAACACTAGAATTAGCCAAGAAAAATTGATGATGATGGTGGTTTGGGGTCTTGGTATTTACGGCAGCAAGAGGGAGGGCAAGGAGGATTTGATGTATTTCTTATGTCAAAATGAGGAGATAAGGTTTAGATACTAGTGAAAGACAAATAAGTACATGTGTTAATATGTATGTTCAAGGGTAGTAAGACATAGCCATGTGGCTTGGTTGTGTTCATTTGGACGCCACCTAGTGTGGTAGTAAGATAACTATAAGTTATCTTACTAGTTATCTAGTGTACGGGGTGTGTAGTTTGGTTGGTAATTACTAACGTTAAGCCCTTAAGTCACGAAACTTAAAACCGGGTAACATAAGAATATAATACTTATGAAAATATCTAAACTTATCAATATACTCCAACTAGGTATATTAAAGGTGTGATAAGTCTATTTGGGTGCGTCTATGTTGTTAAAACCTAATAACGTAGGTTTGAGCACGCGTATTACGTAAAGAGTAAAATATTTACGTAAAAATAACAAAGTACTAATAAGTCATATAAAATATGCATATTGGTGAAAGTAGAGTATTTTGAACACCTAGACTTATCGTAGTCTTGTGTTGACCGCGAGGAAAGTTTACACGATTAAACTTTCGTATTTAATAAAGTTACAACTTTAAATAGTTATTTATTGCCAACGGTGAACAAATGTTTAGAGTGTAATATTCCAAAATAGAGTGAATTATTTAACTTGGGAAATCACCAGTTACTACCAGTTACTGTATTTGCTTTTACGTTATAGTAAAAGTCAGATAGTCAAAAGTCAAAGTCAAGGTCAACTTTAAGAAGTCAAAGGGTAAAATAGTCATTTTACCTTATGAAAATTTACGGGTTGCTACATCATGCCACGTCTAGAGCCGACGACTTGGTGTATTTCGTAACTTTGGGGTCACGCCTCGCCCTTTGGCATTGTCATGGCGCACCCTTTATAACCCTAGTTTACAGTTAGAAATCAATCTCACATGTTATTAATCATGTACATATATCCGATGCATATATTAAAGTGTCCCATCAACAATCAATGTGTTATGTGTGTAAATCAATTCCTTTTTCACAACTCACAACCATTTGATAAAAATATTTTTCACACAATGATCCGCGCCAAACCGTCAAGTTTTATCACTCAAGCCGGCCACTTGTGAATGGCCAACTGTAACAAACTTAAAACGTTCGCATTAACGAACTCAATGAAGATCTGAGGAGTATAGGGTTTCCCCGTCGTTATATCCCAATGAGCTATGCGATGGATTACCAAACGTAAAGTGATCGAGAAATTTGAACAGAAAAAAAAAGATCTGATAATGATTATAACTACAGAAAAGCCAACAAATTACAACGGCTTAAATTCAAATTAAAGGAAAGTTAAAAAGATAAAAAATATTAAATTAACGCTATCACTATTTTTAAAATGATGTTTTTGTTTTTATGTTTTTATAAAACTGAACTAAAAACTACGTAACGTACAAACAAAAACGTGAAACTTACACAATATTAACCCTAAAAATATGAAAATGATGTTTTTACAAACCTAATGATAAAAGAAAATATTTAGAAAAAGAAAATTAATTTTATAACTAATTATCTAATTATTATTAATTAAAAACTATTTTTAACTATTTAATATTAGCCTAAAATACAAGAAAATAGGAAATAAAGCTAAAAAAAATAAAATTAAGACTTAGAAAAATCTAAAATATCAAAAGAGAATTTTCAAAACTATTTTTGTAATTTTCTGATTATTTTTGTATTTTTTATGAATTAAAAACTATTAAAAACTAATTAAATTATTTAAAAATACAAATTAAACTAAGAAAATCTAGAAAATATTTTTTGACTTTTTATATTTATCTTAACCTAAGAAAATGAAAACTTATTTTTTGAAACTTTTCTGAATTAATTGTATTAAAAGCTAATTAAAAAGGCCTAAAAATTAATTTAAATGCAGAAAAATAGCAAACCAACTTAGAAAAATCTAAAAATTTCAGGAAAATTTTAAAATTATATTTGGAATCTAGGAAAAATGGAAAAACAGGTGCTTATGTGTGGAATTATGGAACTGATGTGTAAAGTGCTTATAAATAAGCACTTTGAATAAGCAAATGGAACAAAACAAGCACCAAACTGATACACAAGCTAAAATATGCTAAAAGTGACCAAATGCAACTAGAATCAACAAGCTATAACCTCTGGATTGCTGAATACCAAGATTTGATGAAATTGAGTTTTGTCTAAAATCGATTGAGGCCAACTTGCAGCTGAATAATAAGCACTTGAATAAGCTGGAAACTAAATACTAAAAGCTGGATCCTAAAGAAGACCTGGGTGAGAGCTTGTAAACCAAAAAACAGACTTGGATAAGCTCTTATGAGCCCAATGCAAGCTCTACAAATGGCCTGCACACACCAGTTAATACTGAGTGTGTGACACGTGGCATATAAGGCCCTGTTGCCAAGCTCATTTGAAGCTTAAACAAAAATCACAAAAATCTGTAAAAATTGTAACAAAGAAATAGACCAAGAGAAGTTTTTAAAACAACAATTTTCATTGACATTGGCCCAGAGATGAATCCAAGAAAAATCACCCTAGTTGGCCAAAAACTGACTTTTTCAATGTTTTGACTTTTTTAACAAAACTGAAAAGTTGACTTTCTTGAACTTTGATCATGATTTAAGGACTGATAATGAAGTAATATGATGTAATGACACTAATGCAAGCTATGTTTATTGATTCTTAACACAAAACAAGGTTTTGCTTATCCAAATTTTCAACAGTTAAGTGAATGAGACATATTTAATACCATGTTGACTTTAGGCTTATACATGCACAAAATTGTGACAGAGATGAGTATACTTGAGCTAAACAAACATAACACCACAAGTCCTAACCACTGCATAGGTCTCTGAGACAGTATTGACAGCAATGCCAAACACACCTATATCTACTGATTTGCACATTAAAACTGATCTAACTACTAATCCAACATGTTTCAATGATCAAACTATGTTCAAATAACCTAAATACTACTATTTAAACAAGTTTTAACTACTTGTAACTACAAAACCGATTAAGCCATGAAACTAGAAAATGACTTACAACTGTCCCCAGCCACTATGGCTTGCCACTATTGAAACCAGAGCCTCTAACTAATCTAAACCAACCCACTGCTTCTAAATAAACCCAATTCCAGCTCTGAACCATCCCATATCCATTTCTGCATCACTTTTGCCCCATGTTGATTTTCTTTGACCAATATCCAAAAATGTTTGAAACTTAAATTTGAGCTTATAGAAAGCTTTAATAAGCTAGTATAAGCTTGTTTGAGCTTATAAATAAGCTCATTGAAGCTAGGATATAAGAGATTGAAAATGAAAATTGTATCAGTGGCTTGAAATTTGAAATATGAACATAAACTTGGAATTGATACTTAAAAGAGTTGCAATATACTTGAACAAGTTAATTTGATACAAAGAACTTTAAAAAAAAATACAACTGAAAGCTATTTAAGACATAATAAGCTAAAAAACGACATACATTGTGAAATTTAAAACTAAGTAGTCTCTCTTTTGCCTTCCTCTTCCTTCTTTTTATACCCAAACTATCTTTCTCTCACCTTTCTGAATAGTTCCCAGCAATAATATCAACCCTTGGATGTGTAAAAGTGATCCTGGCCATTTATGCATTTTTGGCGCCAAAAGCTGTTTAAGCCAGCTGGGTTGAGTGCTTGGTTTAAAGATGCATTAAATGCATCCTTGGCTTGTTGTGTTTGGAGTAATAAGGGTAGGGATGATGATGGAGGACAGGGGTTGAGTATTGCAGGCAATGGTGATGATGGAGAGGATGCCCGTGACTTGTTTTCTATTATTTAAAATGGGCGGGTAGTGGGAAGTCAAAAGGGTGGTTTGACTGGGTTTTATTATTAAAGGGAAGGTCCAAAGGTAAGGGTCCAAAAGGGTTGGCAGGGTCACAAGGTATTTTGACAAGGCCAAAAGAGGTGAAGGGGGGTTTTAATTATCAAGGGCCTATGTTGCCAATTCTGAAAATTGAGGGACCATAACTGCCAAATTGCAAAGTTTTTCCAAGGGACCATAAGTGACAAGTTTCAATAATGCAAGGACCAAACTTGACATTTTCCAATTTTCCAAGGACCAATTTTGCCAAATTTCAAACTTGGAGGACCAAACTTGTAATTTTCTCAAACTTTTTATATTTTTCACCAAAGGACTAATTTTGACAACTTATGATTTAAAAAGGACCTTTGGTGACTTTTCTTTTGAAATTTTGACTCAGGGACTATTTTTGACAATTTTAGAAACTTGGGGACTGAAAACCGCCAATTATGCAAACTTAGCTCATTTTCATCTGATTTTAAACATTTTGCATCTGAAACATATAAAATGCAATTTTGGAATATTTTCAGTATTTTGATGCATTTCTGAGCATTTTTAGACGTTTTGCAGGTCAGATTAACCTAAAAATGATGAGTATTTACACACTCATCACACAACATGGTACCACTAGAACGCGAACATTCTGATAAATTGTGATGTTTTAGTTAGGGTTTACGAAACATGCAATAGCAACAAATTTTTCTCAAAATCTTGTTTTGATACGTAAATTTGAAAAAATAAAAGTAAATGTAACAAACTTTCACAAAGTGTTATAATTTGCACGTTTTGATGTGTTGTTATACCAGAAAATCTTACACATATCACTATTTTTAACGTGAAAACAAATCAAAATGTGCATATTATAACACTTTATAAAAGTTTGTTACGTTTGCTGTAACATATAGGATTTCACAAACACACTAAACCATAATCACTAAGTGGCGTACAATATGTTTAGAGAGAGAAAGTTCTAGTGAGAGAAATGGAAGAGAGTTGGGAACTTTAGTGAGAGAAAGAAAAATCTTATTATGAGCTCCAACTCTCTACCTTGGAAGGTAGAGAGTATTTATAGTCTTACAATAAAACGCCACACAACGGGCTGTGGATCAGGCATACAGTGGGTAAAGACCCGTCCATCCTCCACGGTGTTACATAACTAAATACTACTTAACATTAAATAACTACGACTACGAGCTTTCTAACGATTACATATACTTGAGGTGACCGACACTTTAACTACTGGATTTTCCAAATCCTAACAATCTCCCCCTAAGGGAGGTCACCTCAAACATACATTAAATTTCATAGAAAACAAACAGATATTACACTGAGATTGTTTGTTCTGTAGCTCGTAGTCTTTGATTCTTCATATTTGCATGTTTTGGATAATCTGAGTGGAGGTCTTTAACTGATCCACGTGATACTGAGTTTTGAGCCAGCTTTGAGATCATCAGCAACATTAAACCTCTGACTCATCCATTTTGGTGTTGGTATTATGTGATGTTGTGACTTTTGGACCGACATGCTCACATTCTGGATCTTGATTTATTCTTATCGAGTAGCGAAGCTTCGTTGATTCATGATATTGGCAGCAGTAGCGTAAGCATGGAGTGATAATATCGAGTCATTGATGCACTAATCATGATTTCTTTAGATATGAATGTGTTGTGTGAGCATGCGGCTGTGAATTGACCGCTTCATTCGATCACGCAAACGCTCGGGTGTACCGCATAAAACAGTTAGCAATAAAGCGCATGAAAGTGTCTTTGATCACTTTCGAAGAATTGAGGTACACGCCCACGGCTGATCAAGACAAGTAACGCCTGTGATCGTGTATAATTCAAGAATTTCCTTGACAGTGGTTTCGCAGCTGCTATAGTTGTTCTCAAACCGAACGTCTCAAAGAAGACAACACGAGTGAGTGAACCAAATAAACGAGATTCACTCGATTGATGAAAAGAGATTTGAAAAACAATCGTGTATTGCTCAATAGAAATTGTTTTTGCAATACAACGAAGGTTTTAATGAAAATCAATTATCAATCATAAACACCTTTTATTTTGAGAAATAAGTACACCGTCGATGTGCTAAAGAAAAGAGTTTTTAAGCACAACGACCGGTTTTTCAAAGGTATCCGTCAATCCATAACCTGAACCGGATTGATTCAAAAGATTGAATCTCTCCATTGTTTCTCAGTTGTCACATGGTTGATCTATTGGATAGATCTCACATGCCACCTACCAGAGCTTGTTTGATGTTGGCTCCAGAAGGCTTTCCATCTTCATCATGAATATAAATGCATATCACTTAGATGTTCCGCAATACCACAAGGATAATGCGTATGACTCATAAGATATAATCTCTCATTCCACATTGTGTGAAACAGAGAGTCTTCATTGAAAGTGTCCTAAAGAGATTTATTGATGATCTCGTGGCTCTAGACTCAATTGTGCATATTTGGTTCCAATGCCGAAGACTAGGGAGAGGGTCTCCTTCTTCAATATCAACAATCTCTAAGAGAAAGTCGATAGATTATGTCGGTTCCCAGTGAGAATGAAACAAGCCCTTTTAAGAGGAACTTGAGTGGTTTGGAAAGTTGAAGTGCAGTGCGTCACTGGGTCCATGACGTCTTGTCTTCAATACCGATGTTACCTTGGTAACCACCAGTAGTATATGAATTGAACCCGGTTTCCGCCCTAAAGTTGAATAAATGGAGGGCTATTTCTTTTCACCCTTTTTCACATTCAATTCTTTTTCATTCTTCAACCCCTTCAGTGCTTACCGAGACTTCATTACTAGAACCTTGTTGGGTTTATTCCAGTACTAGCTCAGCCTCAGTCCAAGACTCTTCCAATATATCACTTTTCTCCTTTTTTCCATCATACCTAAGGACTTCTACACTATCTAGTGGATTGTCCCTGGGTAGATCCCTCCGGTTCTGGCGGATCATGGGACCTCAATCTAACCTTATCATCCTTATATCACCATACATAAAGTAAAGTTGGTCGGTCTTTTTGGTATCGTTCATCTGCCATTGGAACCAATTGAAAACCATTTGAAAAATCAATCAAGATACTTGTGATATTGAATCAAAGCATTTTGTATCTTAATTGATTTGATATTTTAGAAATGCTCCCCCTCAACATATGCATAAAGATTTAGAAATTGTTTAGCACATGGAGGCAAGAGATCTTTGAAATCGTTAGATTAAGAGTGAAAGGTCCAATCTTTTTATTAACATTTTCTAAAATCATCATCATCACTTCCCAATCAATTTGAGTAGATAAGACATTTTGAGGAAGGATGAGGTTTTCAAAAGTTTGCTCCCCCTCAATATGTGGCTCGAATTTTGAAAGAGTTTTGCACATATTAGAGGGAACCTGCACTTAGAGACAATTCAATCACGTTTCAATAATTTGAGGTTTAAAATAGATGCTCCCCTCAACATGTGCATGGAAAATTTGAAATCGCTTGTCACTTGCGGGGAGGCAAACATGCTAATCACTTATGAAACCATCTATCGAATTATCAGTTTAAATCCAATTTAAATAACAAATTCTCCCCCGATCACAATTATCAAATCATTTGATATTTGTGATCTCCATAGATTTAAATTGATTTTGAAAGCTTTTAAGGAGAATTGTGACTTGATTATGAAAGCGTTTTAATCTGATAAGGATTGGATTTTGAGACTTTAAACTCCATTGATTAAACATGCATAATTATCTTTTGAAAACATAATAATAACCAACGTCTGGAACCAATTGTGTAACATTTTGTAAACCATTTAGAGTAGACCTTACTCATTTAAGTGCAAATTGTTTGAAAAGAACACTTTTTGATTTAATTGAAAAATCATTCTCCCCCTCAATCAATGACGAGAGTCGTTGATTGATGAATTGAGATTTTGACACTTGAAAAGTTCTTTTGATTTTCAAAAATAGAGTCCAAAGTGTTTTCAAGACAATTGAGTTTTCATAAGATTGCAAATATTTTTCAGAGGAATCATTAGAAGGAAAAATATTTGTAATAGAACATTTGTCTTGTTGATGACAAACGTTTGGTTTTAGAATCAGAGCATTAGGTTTGAAATATGAGATAAGACATGGCTCTGTTCTTCCTTTGAAAAGCGGGTTACTGTCTGAAATAACAGTAAACCATTTTTTCTCTTTCTCCCAAAAATTATTATTATTTTATTTATTTATTTATTTATTTTTTTTAAGAACATTCGAACAACATCTAAAGTCCCGTATCATTCTTTGAATGACAGCATTAAGACCGTAGATATTATCGAATCGAGAAAAGCATGAGAAAATGACAATATTTTTGAGGATTTTTCGAATTTTTCACATTTTTATGGATTTTGAAAATTTTATATTTTTCTATTTGATTTTTTGAAGGTTTTGTAATTTTGTATTTTGCTTTTTGGATAAATATATACAAAGATATAGATGAAGGAAAGACATTTACTCCTCGTCTTCCTCCTAAAGGCGTTTGAGTGTTTCTGGTTGAAGGCTTTTCAATCCAAGTCGTGGAAGAATAAACTCAAAACGTTCTCTTGGAAGAGTTTTGGTGAAGATGTCGCTAACCGGTATTTCGACTTCACAAAATAGAGTTCCACCACACCGTTTCCACTTGCTCCCTGATGAAATGATATCGGATGTCGATGTGTTTGCTCTTGAGTGTTGAACGTTGTTGCATGAGAGAGCAATAGCACTTTTATTATCACAGTACAGAGGGATTTTGTTGAATTCAAAGCCATAGTCCGATAATTGGGATCTCATCCAAAGGATTTGAGCACAACAAGATGACATGGCTATGTATTCAGCCTCTGTAGAGGAAATAGAAGTACTCATTTGCTTCTTTGAAGACCAGCTTACAAGCTTATCACCCAAAAGCTGAGCACCTCCTGATGTACTTCGACGTGTATCTTGACATCCCGCATGATCAAGCATCTGCATAGGTCGTTAGTGACATACCGGTGTCCTTCGGGTACCATAGTCCCATATTGATGGTTCCTTGGAGATACCGAAAACCCGTTTAACCGCTTCAAGGTGCTTTTTAGTAGGCTTAGCCCGATATCTAGCACACATGCACACAAATAACAATATGTCTGGTCTGCTAGCTGTGAGGTACATCAGGGATCCAATCATGCTACGTTATTTCGTTTGATCTACCATGATCCCTGAGTGGTCCTCATCCAGCTTGGTTCGTTTAATCATGGGAGTGTCAACGGTGTCACATGATACAAAAGCAAATTTCTTTAAAATCTCCTTTGCATATTTAGATTGATTTATGGAAATGCCTCCGGGACTTTGTGAAATTTGTAATCCCAAGAAAAATGACATTTGTCCCATCATAGACATTTGAAATTTGGAACCCATTTCATTTGAAAAATGATCACATTCATTGGGGTCAGTCGAGGCAAAGATAATATCATCTACATAAATTTGAACGTGAATTAAATGTTTGCCTGACTTCCGGATGAACAATGTAGGATCAATCGCTCCTTTGAATCCAGTGGATAGAAGAAACTTTGACAGTATCATACCATGCTCTAGGAGCTTGCTTTAAACCGTAAAGAGCCTTTTTCAAGCGATAGACATGAGTAGGATGTTTTGGATTCACAAAACCCCTCGTGGCTGGCGACATAAACCACCTCTTTCAAATCACCATTAAGAAAGGCTGTTTTCACATCCATCTGATATACTACCATGTTCTTACTAGCCGCATTAGCCAAGAAGATTCTGATAGCTTCGATACGAGCAACAGGAGCAAAAGATTCTTCAAAGTCAATACCCTCTTCTTGACGGTATCCTTTGGCAACCAATCGAGCCTTGTTCTTTAGGACATCACCATGCTCATCAAGTTTCACTTTGAAAATCCATTTCAGAGCAATGATCATAGCACAATCTGGAGCAGGTACTAACTCCCATACATCAAGTCGATCAAACTCATGAATTTCTTCTTGCATGGCGGTTTTAATGTCTTTTGGTTCGACCTTAGAGAGTACGGAGTTGAAGAAGCACCATAAGGCATCGGTTGCAAGTTGTTTCCGTGTGGATACTGGGCGAGAGGGGTTTCCAATGATGTTGTCCAATGGGTGATCATGTGTCCATTTTCTAAGGTGTTCATGTGGTTGTTGTTGTGGAACTGAAGTAGCAGAGTCGATGTCTCTTGATGAAGATGGTTTTGATGATGATTCAGGAGCAAAGATATTTTCAAATGGAGCATCTTCGGGAGTTGCAAAGGGATTTACTTCATCATTGATGCCAGAAACACTTCCATGATGTACACTCGATGATTGATGATTTGTTGATGAGACAGAGTGATCAGCAGCAGCGCTTCTTGACTTAATGATATTGAGACTGAAGGGTTCACTTCATTCAAAAGGATAGGAGCAGCCTCGTTGATGGGATGACATTTCATCAAAGATTTGGTTCATAGTGTTCATCAAACATTTGATCAAACAATTTCTTTAAATCATCTTCTGATGGAGGTACATATGGAGTTGCTGGAGATGAGTTTGGTACAAGAGATGAACCAATGGGACTGATTTGAAGTGCGGGTCCGAATCTGGATTGTCCAGAGCCATTTGACCGGTCAGCTCATCGAACGTAACGTGAATAGTTTCCATGATATTTCGGGTTTCTTGTTGTAGATTCGGAAACCCTTCTTGTTTGGTGCATAACCAACAAAAACTTCAATATCTGCCTTTGCTCTTAGTTTACCTAAGTCTTGACCATCATTAGTTGGATAGCACAAAGCACCAAACACACGAAGGTAGGAAAGATCAGGTTTACGTTTATGAACAAGTTCATATGGAGTTTTTCCATGAGAGGTGTGTATAAGGGAACGATTTTGGGTGTAGCAAGCAGTGGCAATGGCTTCAGCCCATAGAAACATTGGAACCTTCGAATAAAAAAGCATTGTTCTTGCGGCTTCCACAAGAGTTCGATTTCGTCTTTCAACTACACCGTTCTGTTGAGGAGTTCGTGGAACACTTCTTTGATAACTGATTCCAATACTTTCATAAAACCAATTAAGTCTTTGTTGACAAACTCGTGCCATTGTCTGTTCGAACAATTCGACAATATTGTTGAGTCGAACCCGGCTGTTTGATTAGTTTGATGATGACATCTGGAGTTTCATCCTTTGTCCTCAAAAACTTTACCCAAGTAAATCGAGAGTAGTCATCAACAACTACTAGAATGTATTTCTTCCCATTTATCGTTTGCACTCTCATTGGTCCGCACAGATCCATATGAAGGGTATGAAGAACTTCCATTAATGAATTTGTGGGTTTTGGTTTGTGGGCATATTTCGTGCTTTTACCCAATTGGCAAGTGAACAAAGATGATCTTTTTCATATTTTAATCTGGGCAAGCCTCGACAAGATCCTTTCTCGAAAGGTTATTAATGGTGCCGAGGTTCAAGTGATTGAGACGACGATGCCATAACCATGACTTTGTTTTAGAAGCCTTTGACAAGCAGATTGGAGAAGACTTCATCATGTCTTCGATAGAAATGGTGTATAGGTTAGAACCTCGAGTACCTCTTAATAATTCCACACCATCAAGTTGTCTAACGAAGCAAGTATGTTTTCTAAAGGCCACCTCTAGATCGGAATCACAGAATTGACCAACAGAGAACAAATTATGACCAAGACCTTCCACATAATATACCCTGGAGATTACACTTTTGCCAACTACATAATCACCATAACCCATAATTGCTCCAAAATGGTCGTTCCCGAATCTATTAGTCCCGATGAATTTGCTCACGAAGTTCATGAGCCGCGACCGGTCTCCAGTCATATGCTTGGAATAGCCTGAGTCCAAGTACTACAAAACGATTTGAACGATCTGCAGTTGAACACACACAAGAATGGATAACTGGATAATTGGGATCCCCATGCAAGAATGGGTTCCACTTGGTTAGTAACAATAATTGGAACACCCACATCAGAAATAGAAACATCCATATCAGAAGTAGAAGCAATGGAATCATTAGGAATAGATGCAGTATGGTGTCTGTATTTGACCTATTCAAAGTATGTTCACTTCTTAAGGGAATAGTTCTACCAATAGGCATCCATTTTCTAGTGGGCATAGTCTTAGCATTTTGAGGGCAAAATTGATTATTCTTATGGCCAAAAGGTATCCAATAATAACCTATCTTTATAAATGTTCTTCCTGTGGGTTTCCACTGTTTTCTAACAATCTTTCGTCTTTGCCTTTTAGCCTTCTTTGCTCGATTATTAGCATTAACAATTTTAACTGGCATTTGACAGCATTAGACAAAGCATTCACGCCATAATCATGATTAGCAAATGTAATTCATACATACATCATTACATGGTTTGCAAATAGTATCAGAATTTGAATTAATTACAGTACGCCTATGGCTAATACTAGAATCAACATGATTCGTTTTATTCAACACAAACATAAAGTTCCTAGGTTGGTCTTCTACTCTCTTCCAATGCACATTTTTAGCTTGCGAGGTCCTATCTTGCTTGGTATTGCCTGGAGGCTTTGACCCGCTTGCTTTAATGTCACTGATTACTCCTGTAGAGGGAATTATGGGAACATTAGTTGGTTGATCTACTTTTTGCATTCCCGAACTAGACGTGCAAGGATCTCAGATACTAGAAGGCACATTGATGTTCACTTTCTTAAACCGGGCCTAGAATGGTTTGATTGCTTGGCACTAGGCATAGAACAAGGCATCACATCTTTGCCTTTTGCACCTAAGGATTTTGGACATGTTGCAATTACACATTCAAGAAGCTCTTGAGATCGTTTGGCCTGGAGGCAAGCAAACCTAATTTCTCTATCAAGAGGTTTATTAATGAAATCCTCTTCAACAATCTCATGGAGACATTCTAGACTATCCTTAAGGTGAGCACAATAGTCATGAAACGCAGGTTCATTATTCCTAAGATGAGGAGGAATATATTTAACCGCCACAGTGTATTTGCAGTCTAAGGGTGACTTTGAAACAACATTCTTATTAAAACAAGTGGCGCTTCCCATTTTCCTCGACTTCTCAGATTCTCAATTTCCTTTTGTAAAGACGTTATTTTTTCGTTGTTTTGGTCACGAGTGACTTTCATTGAATCATATAACTCTTTAAAGTGTCGTTTAACTTTTTCATTTTCTTCTAGAAAACTCTCGTTTTCCTTTTGTAAGGCATTAACTAAGTTTTGAAGATGAAAAGTTTGAGAGTGCTGAGAATCTAAAGGAGGAGGCATTTGGGATCCAGTCGCATTGTTCTTTTCACCCTTTAATTGAGAGATTTGAGCTTTTAACTTTTTGATCGTGTTACAATGAGCTCGAATCTGTTCATCACGTTTGCTAATTTCAAAAACTGCATCAAATTCAGGAACATCCAAGGATGTCTTGATATTTGAGGTTTTAACATTTTCTTTTAGATGTTGATATTTCAGTTGGAAATCAAAATGTTCAACTTCTAGTTTAGAAAGATGTTTTACCAAATTATCGTGATCATCCCGATCAATTTTCTCATTAAGTTTTGAATTAATCTTTTCAAGCTCAATGACACGATCAGGAGAGACTTTCAGAGCAACAGATAATTCATGAAATTGAGAAGCATTAATGGAGCAATTAGTAGCGTGTAAAACACATCTTGAGCAATACATTCAGAAATAAGATTCTCATTCAAGGTATGCAAGTTCTTCCTCTCAATCTCATTATATTTTAATGCTCGCTCATAGTCACTAACCTCAACTATCATTGCATCAAATTCCTTTTCCATTCCTTTAATATCTGAATCTATCCCCTTTTTAAGACTCTCAAAATGATCTTTTAGTAGTTTAAAGAAAGGCATGACCTCAGTTAGATAGCATTCTTTTGTTTGCTCAAAACCCCTTTCCCCTTCAGTTATCCCAGTGGGTGTGATCCTTTTCTTACAAGTTTTCTCAAAATCGACAAATAGTTGAAGAATAACATATTGGCTGATTAAGGTCTTGCTCTTAGTGGCAATAGTTCTAGGAACTAAATGCATTGGTGTATTTGGAGGATACACAGTCGCTGCAGGCATTTTCCTAAGGGGAGGGTTTGTTTCAACAAGATTTTTAGCTTTTTACTTATCTAAATCCTTTTCCAGAAAACTTGTTCTGGTGTTAACAACGTTTGAGGCTTAAATTTGTTTAAGGAGATCCAGTTTTCCTTCTTGTAATCATGGGGTTTGATCGTGATGTTATTCTTTTTGCATTCAGGATCTTCTAGCTTCTTATTCATTTTCTCCCTAGATGCATCATCTAATTTTCTATCTTCCTCAAAGCACTCAACGCAACTAGGTTTCTGTCTAGGTTTAAGAATCTCATTGCCATCATAAATTACATTTTGAGCCGCTTAGCTAACTTACTGTACTCCGGGTTGGGTTTATCTATAATGGGAACACTATGCTTATCGCTTAAAACTCTATGCTTAGTGACCATGTGAGCAGTATGAATGGTATTCCCTTGTACGTACAACTTATTTTCAAGCTTGTTCTTCAAAGTTTTTAGATTAGAAAAATCATTCAAAAGTTTTGATTCCTTGGCATGAAATTCCTGCTTAAGCACTTTAACATTTTCTTGAAGTTCTTGTTTTTGCTTAGCAGCTTTTGAAAGCTTTTCTTGTAAGGAATTTAACTCTTGTTTTAACACTTCTTCTCTAAAATTACTTTTCTAATAATTGTACGCATTTGGTTATCCAACTCCTGCTCACGAGTAGTTAGCTCAAACTTAGCACGTTGTTCATAAATGGCAACTCGTTCTTTATAGGCATTAAGTTCAGAGATAACAGAATCATCAGGTGCACATGCAGTGTATTCATCAAAAGCATAGTCATCGTTGACTGCAGAAGATGCATCACTTGGTACAACTTCACTTTCACTTTGTTTCACATATTGATCATATGGGACAACATTGATATTACCCATATCTTCAATATTTGACTCAATAGTTTCAGTTGATTGTACTTTGTCATGCATCTTTTGCACATCAAGATCATCGATAGTTTTAGTACCTCTAAATGAGTTTGTCTTTGGATGGACCTACTTGTGGTGATGAAGAGACTTTAGGAGAGACCATTGGAGAAATGCTAGCCATGAAGATGGTTTGTGCAGTAGGTTCATCATCAACGTCAGAGTCGTATGCATCACAATCAACGACTTGAAAGGCATTCTGATGATTGTGGCCTATCTCCTGAATTGGTTGCTCATCCACATCTGCATCATAGGTCTTGGCATTGCCCTCAGTGAGAAACAACAACTCCTCTTCATCTAAGGCAGCACCATTGTCCGAGCTGTGCAAGCAACATCTTGTCTCTGAAGTATTCTGCGTTCTGTGGACGTTTTGGAGATGTGCAGTTCCTAGCAATATGTCCCTCACCTCCACAGTTGTAACACTTGATCGGCTTTGCTTGTCCCTGATTTCCATTCCTTCCCCTGTTCTGATTTGTCACATAGCCTCTACCAACTCCACCTCTTCCTTGTTCATACTGCCTTTCTTGAACTGGTTGTACTATAACCTTCCCATCTCTGACAGTGGCTTGATTGTGTGGATTAGATGCTGTTCTGAGGTTATTGTTGGTGTGTGGGAGAGAGTTCATGTTTTGACTAATATGGAGAGCCAGTTGATTAATGAAGTTACCCACGTGTGCATCAGATCGCTTGTTTGAACATTGGATCGGGAATGAGTTTGTGAGTTCCATCACCCATGGGTATAACTTGTGAAGCTTTAGTGGTAATCCCAATGTTTGAGTAGAAGGCAGTTGAATCATTTGATGAGCTTGTCTCTCCTGGATTTGTTTTGAATTGTTCAAGAATCCTCTTTTCAAACATGGCATGTCTCTCATTCTGAAGAAGGAAGGCATAGAGTTGCTCATAGTTTGTATTCTTCAATCCTTTGGTTAGCTTCACAGAGGTGACAAACTTGTGCCATTCGGGATTCATGTTGTTTACAAACTTTGAGTTCAACTGAATGTTTGGCATAGTCATTCTGATATTCCTCATGTCATTAACAAGCTTGTGGAATCTCACGTAATACTCATAGACACTCTCATCTGGTTTCATCTTGAAGTGCTCAAATTCATCATAGAGTTGTGATTCTTTGTCTTCCATAGTTAATTCGAACCGAAAGAAGCATTTTGACATTATCCCACACAGCCTTGGCTTCGGTGTTGTGATTGATCAGCTTGTAGATATCTTTTGGAAGACCTTGAAGTATGATGTTAGAAGCCCTGATATCAGCATCGAATCTCTTTTTCTCTTTATCATTGAGCTCATCATACGTCTTTGGTCTGTCTATTCCATAGATCATTGTTCCATCTTCAGTTGTATCAATTATGTCTCTAGTAGTCTCAACTCTATACGGTCCTTCATCAATCGATTTGAGAATGTTGACCCCATTTTCCTTTCCAAGACAGTACAATCTGATTCTCTGAGCCCAAGAGTCGTAGTCAGTTCTGTCAAGCATGGGTGGACGAGTATCGACCTGCTTGAACGTCCTCATCTACGGAAGAAACAATAGTAGGAACGATGTTTGCCATGATTACAAGTTCTACCGGATTTTACAATTCTTTGATTAAACCGGGAAATTGATTCTTTCACGGGATTTTACTAAACCAAAAGAACAACCGTAAGAATGTATCACGAAGAAGTGACAAGTCTAAAATTAGACAAGTAGTAAAACACACAACTCGCTTAGTTATCAACTCGCTAAACACCCAACTCGCTCAAGGAGACAACTCGCTTAAGGAATCAACTCGCTAAATAGCCAAGTCGCATTAGCATGAACTCGCAACACTGTCAACACGCTTAATGGAACAAGTCGCTAAATAGCCAACTCGCTTTAGTATCAACTCGCAAGACATACAACTCGCTTAATGAAACAACTCGCTTAGAACCCAAGTCGCAAGAAAGTCAACTCGCTAAATAGCCAAGTCGCATATACTATCTCGCATACAGAAACAAAGCAACTCGCTTTGAAGAAAAGCAAGTCCGAGACTCAACTCGCTTCGTCCTATGTTCACAAATAACCACTTTATCAATAAAAAACAACCAAACCACAATGATTTAAGTCTTCCAATTCAAAACATAAGCACATATGATGATCCTAAACACAAAAGTACAAGCAAAATTCAAACTTTAACACTAGAATTTGTCCAAATGAATCAAACTCTCCTAAACCCTTAATACCCCAAAAACCTTATGAAATCCACCAAAACAAAAAACATGAAAGATAAGTGATCAAACCATGGCTCTTGATACCATTTGTAACATATATGATTTCACAAACACACTAAACCATAATCACTAAGTGGCGTACAATATGTTTAGAGAGAGAAAGTTCTAGTGAGAGAAATGGAAGAGAGTTGGGAACTTTAGTGAGAGAAAGAAAAATCTTATTATGAGCTCCAACTCTCTACCTTGGAAGGTAGAGAGTATTTATAGTCTAACAATAAAACGCCACAAACGGGCGTGGATCGGGCATACGGTGGGTAAAGACCGTCCATCCTCCACGGTGTTACATAACTAAATATTACTTAACATTAAATAACTACGACTACGAGCTTTCTAACGATTACATATACTTGAGGTGACCGACACTTTAACTCCTGGATTTTCCAAATCCTAACATTTACTTGATATTTTTGAAGTTTGCATACCAAGACGAGATTTTGGAGAAAGATCGTTACTATTTCATAGCGTAAACCCCGTTAGTTAATAATCGGCAACAAAGTTTTGTTAAAATTTCGTTTTGAGTACATGAATAAAAATGTGTCGAACTGAATGTTACAAAAATTCAAAATATGTTTTAATATGCACATTTTAATGATGTATCATACCTCAAAATGTAATAAACGTGGCACTACTTTTTATGCAACACGTTACTAAACGGTTTATTGAAACACAGTTTTAAAAAATTGTAACATGTAGAGAAATAGTTCAACGAAAATTTGTTCTTCTTTAATAGCCAATAATTTGGATAATATCAAATAAAAAGAATTATAAGTTTACAACAAATATAAAAGGTGCGATAATTTAAGTTAATTTTATGTATTGTCAAAAGTAAATAATTTTTTGGTATTTTTTTATGAGACTACATTTCTATTCTCGACATAATGGCAATTAGTTTAACTTAACGATCAACGATTTATGAAATATTTAACTTTTAAAAGAGATTATATAAGTGAGTCTTTTATATTTTGATTGAAAAATGATTGGCTTAAATTCTTCTGATTGACTTTTGATTTTTTATTCATCTTTATGGAATTTAAAATGAGTCAATTGCATATATATCCACTAAACTTGCATATTGGCATATATACCCAAAACATGTTTAAGTTGTATTGTACATCATATATTAAAAACTTGTATTATTGGGAAATATGCAAATTTTTGAATCTGAGTGGATATATATGCAATTCCCCCAATTAAAATCTATAAAAGGTAGATAAATTTGCTTAACCAGTAGTTCAAAACAAATATATATATACTAGCAGGGTACTCGCGCGCGATACGGCGGCGGGTACCTTGTGACTAAATTTTCTGGCGAACAAATGTTATTTTGCTTTGAGCTGCTGGATATCAGATTTATGTTTTGGAAGTTTAATTAGATTGTACATCGTGGTTAAAGAGTTGTATATTTTGGTGAAGGGGTGAACTAAATTGTGTATTAATGGTATGTGTTAAATAGTGTGTTTTTAGTCTTATTTGTATTTGTACATTGTGCTTAGGTAGTTGTATATATTGGTGATGGGGTGTATTAATTGTATGTATGTAAGAAATAGTATTTGCTTAAATCAAGTGTGCTTTACATAGCTGTACATTATGTTTTATAAGTAGTATTTACTTAAATTCTAATTTAGGAAATTTTAAACTCATAAATAGGAAAGAGGGTCATCCATCCATTAAAAGTAGTATAGATAAACAAGAAAAAGGTTCAAAGAAATTATTCAAGTTGGGCTTGCCCCCCAAAGACTTAAAAAGTACGTAGTATAAATTTGAACGACATGACATTGGTTATGTTTGGTAAAAATAGATTGTGCTGATGCTGGTGTTGTTGTTGATGCTGGTGCTGGTACTGTTGCTTAAAAAGATTACAATAAGAGATTATTTTTATAAGCTACATGACGTAACCTTTTATTTTCAGAGATTATGAAAGATTTTTTTTATAATCTCATATATGTTATGTCTGCCAAACAAAGATTCGCATAATCTCTCAATAATCTTGTGTGCCAAACATAGTTAACTAATATTTGGGTGACTTGTGTTGGAAATAAATCTATACTACTTATAATGGAGGGATGACCCTCTCTGCCAAACAAAGATTATGTCTAGTCCATTCCTTTCTTATTGGGCTTTGGCATAGGCTCATGGGCTTTCTACATGAGCCTAGCCTTTAATATCAAACATAAAATCCTAGTTTAAGCAACCTATTACATATTAAATAATGGACACATTACATGTGCTTTGTATTTTCTATATTGTCTCTTAAGACTTGTATTATTGAAAGTAACAATCACATTGTTTGATCGGTGACATGGGGTGTGTTTGGTAAAAGTAGCAGTTAGTAGTAGTTGTGAGCAGTGAACAGTAGTCACATCTCATCGCTCACAGCTTCTTAAAAAAACATTGGAAAAATGAGCATTCCTAAAAAATAGCAAAGCTCACCGCTCTTTTCCCAACGAACAACAAAAATAAAAAATCTCGTCGTTCACCGCTCATCGCCCCTAAAAACTCTAAAAAGCTTCGCGCCAAACATAACCATGGTATGACATATATAAACTTTGTAGATCTTAAAGAAAAAACTTATTATAATAAATACTCTTAAGAAAAGTAGTATTGTTTTCAACTTAGCCATTTTCTTATCTTAGTAATTTTTTAGAAAAAAGAAAAAAAAAAAAAAAACATTACATGAAAAAGTTGAATTATAGAAAAATTAATACAAGAAATCTTTGACGGGATATCAGAATCTTAAAATACATTATAATAAGATTTAAGATCATTTGAGGACAAAAGATTATTTACATATCAAGGGATCAATCTCCACCATCCATTTTTATTTGATCTAATGGATGAGATTAATCCCAACAATTTAAAAAACCCACTTTCATCCTCTTTTTTCAAATACTAATAACTTTCAAACCGTTAATCGTTAAGCGAAAAAAAATATCATTGCGACGAACATTTAATTATCTTTTTATAGATAGGCACTTTGATATACTTTCGACAAAAATTTTTTTTCGTGTTTTTCACGTTTTTTTTTTTAAGTTTTTTTGTTTTTTTACGTTACTGAAATTTGCATTAAAAAATCATATATGATTAAACACTAATTTGAATATCACATGTGATATTAGTGTTATATCATATATGATATTAGTGTTATATCATATATGATATGTAATATCACATATGATATTAGTGTAATATCACATATGATATACATATCATATCACATGTGATACCACATATCATATATGATTTAACACTAATATCACATGTGATATTCAAATTAGTGTTTAATCATATATAATTTTTTTCATGCAAATTTTAAGTAACGTAAAAAAAGACAAAAAAAGGTGAAAAAAACGAATGTTTTTTCTTTTTTCGAAAGTATATCAAAGTGACCGTCTATAGAAAGATAATTAAATGCTCTTCGCGACGGTGTAAATATTTTCACTTAACGATTAACGGTTTAAAAGATATTTAAATTATAAAAAACTAGCAGGGTACCCGCGCGTTGCAGCGGCGGGTACCATGCAATTAAAATATTCAACGATTTTTTTCAGTTCTATATTTTACTATACAATAGATATACGAAAGGCGACAATTTAAGTTTTTAATAATTTTACGCAATAACAATATTTTTTATATAAAAACTGTAGATTATCCACATGATGTTTTGACAATATTGAGTTGGTAAGTGCATGTAAAAGTAGTTTACAATGGCTCGTAGTCGTAAGTTATCATTAAATAATAACACTATAGGGAATTTTAAAAATCACTTACATTATACTAAGAAAATTTAGTTCTCTAAAAACAATCTTTATTATATTTGTCCCACATAGATGGATAATACAAGTAAAATAGAACTTATAAAGATAAAGAAAAACTAAATATTCAAAAAGTTATATGGGTTACTTTAAAGAATATAAATATTATTATACAAATATATATAATAAATATTAAATATATAATTAGCACTTAGCACTTAGCACTTTGCATCATTTGCTTTGAAAAAATTGTCCAATTTTCATAAAACAAAGTTTTTAGTTTTTAAGGTAAGTTTTATCACCAAAATTCTAAAAGATGTATATGTTGGTTCTCGAGACACTCTTGGGGCGGCGAGTACCCTGAAATAAAATTTTCCGGTAAATTTTTTATTTTAGTTTACTATGTTTTTTTGACAATAAATTTACGGATATCAAGAATTTCGTTTAGCCAGTGCCCGTTGGGGCTCGAGCCCGTTTGGCCCGCACCCGTTCGGGCTCGAGCTCGTTTGGCCCGTTGCTCGTTCGGGCTTGAATATTTGTATAATGTGTTTTATTATTTGTATTAGTGACATTTAATGCAAGAATTGTGTTTAAGTTGGTTGTACAATATGCTTGATAATTTGAATTTCTTATATAAGGGGTGTTTTAATAATTGCATTAATTGTATTTATTGACCAGTTAATTAATTGACTGCGTTAATTATCTTGACCACATTAATAGTGCTTTGTATTTTGTACATTAAGCTTTAAGACTTGTAAGTCTTAAAATTAAGATTGATGAGAAAGCTCATTAATAGTGCATTGTGTATTGTACAAAAGGCATTGTATTTTGTAAGTCTTAATTTTAAGACCATGAGGAGAGAGATTCATTCCTCTATTATATGTAGTATAGATATAGATATGTGAAATAATAAAATGCTTTAATCTCAACTATTGATTTTTTTAAAGATGGATGGTGGATATGAGTCCCTTGGTATGTAAGAAAAGTTTGGTATGTAAAATAACTCTCCTCTTATAATAATCTAACATTAAGAAAAGGATGAAATATTGTTTTTAGGAGTCATTTTATTTTGTTTACATATAAATTCATGCTTACCAAGGGATAAATTCTCACTATCCATTTAGTTTGATCTAATAGTGAGGATTAACCTAAGATTTAAATATAAACATAAGTCTATGTTTTTTTTTTCTTGTCTTTCTGTCTTTCTTTTTTATTTACATTATTATTATTTTTTTTTTGTAATTTTTATTTTAATTCACGTTTTTTTAAGTCTTTTTATCTTCGCTTTCATACGTTTTCGTCCGTTTTCATACGCTTTCGTCCGTTTTCTTACGTTTTTGTCCGTTTTCATACGTTTTCGTTCGTTTCGTCCGTCTTCCTCATTTTTATTTCGTTTTCGTCCGTTTTTCATACGTTTTCAGACATGTTTTTACTCTTTCATACGTTTTCGTACGTTTTCATACGTATTTGTCCGTTTTCGTCCATTTTCTTAAGTTTTCGTCCGCTTTCATACGTATTTGTCCGTTTTCTTCCGTTTTGTTAATATCACTTTGTGATTTTTTGAATATCACTTTCTGATATTTTGAATATCACTATGTGATATTATGAATATCACTTGTGATTTTCTGGATATCGCTATGTGATATTCTGAATATCACGAGTGATTTTCATGTTACAAAACATTAGTTGAAAATCATTTGAGATATTCAGAATATCACAAGTAATTTTCTGAATATCATAGAATATCACTTGTGATATTCAGAATATCACATAATATCACTTGCGATATTCACAATATCATTTGTGTTATTCAGAATATCACTTGTAATATTCTGAATATCACAGAATATCACTTGTGATATTTCGAATATCACAAAATATCACTTAAGATATTCACAATATTACTTGTGATGTTCAGAAACGTATGAAAACGGACGAAAACGTAATAAACCAGAAGAATATGTATGAAAACGTAAAAACACAACGGACGAAAACGTATGAATAATGGACGAAAACGTATGAAAACAGATAAAAACGGACAAAAACATATGAAAACGGGTGAAAACGTAAGAAAACTGACGAAAATAGATGAAAAAGTATAAAAACGGACGAAAACGTATGAAAACGGGTAAAAACGGACGAAAACGTATGAAAACGTAAGATGACGTATGAAAACGGACGAAAACGTATGAAAGCGAAGAAAAAAAACGTAAATTACTTGAATTTTAAAAAAATGAATTAAAAAGAAAGACAGAATAACAAGAAAAAAAACATAGACTTCAGTTTATCTTTAAACCTTAGGTTAATCCTCACCATTTAATCAAACTAAATGGATGATGGGGATTTATCCCTTAGTAAGCACCAAAATAACAGTAAACATCTGAAAATTCCTCTTGTTAGTTATATTTTGGGTGAAAATCATCAAAAAGTAACCAAGTTTGAGATTAGTTCTAATTTGGTATCTCAAACTTTATATTAATCATAAAAATTATCAAAGTTTCAAAACTGTTTCATTATTATGTATTTTTTATGTTAGAGTGACTTGAATGGAACACTTCTCAAACTTTGTTTTTGTGGTTATTATTTATGTTTAGTCGTGCATTAATGGTTTGTACATAAAATTGGTTGAAATTAGTTAAACTCAGATGGTAGGCGTTTAAAATTAATGTACAATATGTTAATGCATAGATGAATACTTTAAGCACACTAATTTTAGAAAATTACTTAAAAATAAAACGGTTTTGAAACTTTGATGTTTTTATGATTAGTATAAAGTTTGAGATATCAAATTGAAACATTTGTGAAACTTGGTTACTAATGTGTGATATATTTCCTATTTTATAAACATGCTAGTTTTAAAACCGTGCATGCATGGAGTTTTGGTAGATAATATAACATATAATAATAATTTCAATAACTTTGTATTGAAGTTAAATATTGTGACAATTTATAAATTAATGATTTTGTAATATTTAAGATTTTTTTTCAAATTATATTAAATTTTGGGTACTTATATAGTTATAATACTATTGCACGCATTAGCTTTTATACATTTTGTTATTATGTGTTAATATCGATTAATATTTTGTATAAATTTTTGTTGCACGTAGAATTTGTTAAACTGACATAGTGTTTAGGTTGATCTTGTTTTAATTTAACTATTGATATCATGTTCTAGATATTATGTGTGTTTAGTAACACGTAATAAACTTTGAAAGAAATATGTGTCGTTGTTATACATACAATATCGTTTATTTAATTTCATCTCACAGTAAGCTATAAGGTCGTGCATTCACTTTGATATTTATATTATTATTAATAACAATTTAAGTCGAATTTAATTTTAAACCCACGTGCGGTTGTTATTAAATGCGGATAGTTAAAAAAGACTTTCCGGATATCATTACTTAATCTCATAAAAAGGATTAACATGATTCGTTTGTATATATAATCTCTTGTATTCATTTACATGTCACAATAACATGTGCTTTCTTTTTATATCTATAGAGGGGTCTGTATAAACTCACCTATAAATAAATTAGATTAAACTTTACACACAAAAACACAATTGAATGCAAGATCCGGTAACCAGACCTTAACTACAAAAAAGAAAAGGGGGACCTAATAGGGAGGACGCGGTCCTTGGCTCGGTCGACAATAAGTTATGATCTCCATTACCATTAGTCTACCATCCCGCTAAATTTGCCTTTTCATTTTTACTATGTCGACACTAAAATATCATAAGATAGATTTTGATCGGTATGGTCATACTCATAAAGATAGTCATTCTTCAACTTATAAAGATAGTCTGGTTAAGAAAAATAAAAATATATACTCAAATAACTAGCAAGATGCTAGCAAGATGCTAGATAATACAATGACGCTATTAACATCCAACAAACGACCCTAAAAGTATTGCGAGCCTTACAGATGTCATCAGGGCCATCTTTGAGGGTGTGCAAGGTGAGCGACCGCTCAGGGTCTTAGAATTTTTAGGGCCTCAAAATTTGTCCCGTTAATAATTATATGTATGTGTAGACATATTTTTTACGAAGAAAAAAGTATTTAGATGAGAAAATATTTTAAATCAGTAATATGTTATAATGTTTAGATAACTAATTGCATTATATCTTATAAATGGTGACACTTTACATATAATATTGCTTAACAAAATGGCTCATTATATAATTTCGTAAAAGGCCTTCAAAAATTTTGTCGATTCATGAGACGCCCTGGATGTCATGACAGCCCAAAACCGTTGCATACAACCACTTTGTTTAAAACTTAAAAACCATTGTGGTTAAGAAAAAATGAACAAGATGTATCATAATGTACATGCGTGTATTCTAGAAGCAAATAAGCTAGCATGTTATAGATCGAGCTATAGCTAACAAGTTGTCCACCATTCCAAAAAAAAAAACTAGTTGTCCACTAAAATGTGAAGTTTTGAAGTGGGCTTTGGTGTGCACTGAAGCTTTTTTTTTGAACTATGCACTGAAGCTTCTTGATAGGTGTAAAAAAATGGAATACAGCTGGAATTTAAGCATGCACATACATAAGCCCCGTTTATGGGGCGAATATGTCTGCGTGTTACTTCTACCAACATAAATTAAATACTATATTACCTCTGCACACGTCAGTTAGTTTAGGATGCACCAGGAGGGTTAATCCCTCTCATTTTCTCTGTCACGTCAGCTTTCTCTCTCCAGCGACCTTTATTTGATTAGGTGCCCCAGTAAAGTGATCTACACTACAAAAAACATACCCCATAAAAATACATTTCTTCAAAAAAAAAAAAAAAAAAGGAACCAAGGTGTGATATCAATCTTGTATGCTACCCTCATCCACAAAAAAAGGAGTGATTGATTATTCCCCACAGTAAGAGGATTGAGTGTGAATGGATCTTCTCAATCGATCGAAACCCCTTACTGCGTCCAGCCTTAGTAATTTGTAAGCTGTCGAAAACGAAGACCAAGATATACAAATCATGAATTGAAGCATAGCAATAATGTTGTTGGTTGCTGAATGGCTGATGAGGATAGACGAAATTGTGTTCTAATGAATTAATGATCTTGATATTTGATTTTGATAATAAAGAAAGGGAGAAAAATATAAGAGTCATTATGCAATAAGAGTATCTGCAATGTTAAAAGTCTTTAAGGACCTTTACATTTAATATATACTACATCTTAGGTATATAAGAGTCATTAGGTGCCGTTTGATTTGTAAGAAGGTTTAGAATCGGATTCGGATTTGATTTAGGTATGAAAGATCAGGGATTAAAAGATAATAATAATATTTTATTAAAATAATTATTTTAATCAAAAAAATAAGAAAATATGAGAGTGATATTAATTTTTTAATATTACATTACTTATTGACAGTGTGTAATGTGAGAGAGTAAAGTGAGGTAGGCTCCACATTAAATAAGAATCAATCAAAACCACTCAATTTTGCTCGGATTCATTTTATAACCTGAGGGCCCAATTTTGTGATATAATTGTTGTACCAAACAATTATTTATGAAAATGAATACACTACTTGAATTCAAAAGTACTAAAACAAATGGCTCCTTGGTGTAGTTGCATTTATTGCATTTAATGCATAACTAATTAATGGCTAAAAGGTTTTTACAAAAGCTTGGAGTTTGCCGAGTCTTTTGTAAAAAGCTTTTCCAAAATCTCTTGCTACAATGCTAAAAAGCTTTTTCAAAAGCTTAATAGAATAGTAAAAAAAAATTGTGTTTTATGCATTGTGGATGATCTAAAAATAGAAAAAAGTACACTACTATTTTTTAGAAGTTATTTCACAAAATAAACGAAAAAAATAGATTTCTGTTTATCAAACTACCTATTTTTCTTGCACATTTTCGACTTTTTTTAAAGATCCTAAGTGTGCGTTTAGTTGTGGAAACATCCTTATTTTTCATAAGAGTAAAGTCTAAAATACAACCTTGTGGTTTATCCCGTATCTCGCTTTACATCCCTACACCTTTTTTTGGCACAAAACCATCCATCCCTTAGTAAAGTTGGCACAAAACAATCCCTTCGTTAGTAATGTTAGTCAGTGAGGACTAACGGTGCAAATTATTTCTCTGTTATCTCCTAACAGAAGAGAGAATATTTGCATCGTCAGTCATAAGGACTAACGGTACAATTTATTTTCGGAAATAAATTGCATCGTTAGTCCTAAGGACTAACGGTGCAATTTTTTTTTGGAAAATAAATTAAATGGGGACCAATAAGGTGGTGGTGGGTCCCCCTTGTCCGGCGGCGCACAGTACTTTTTTTTTTTTTTTAATTGTGTGTAGTGTGTTTAGTTGTATTTAATTAGGTATAGTGTATTTAATTTGTGTAGTGTTTTTATATGTATAGTGTATTTAATTGTGTAGTGTTTTTATATAATATTTATTTTATGTTATGCTTTTTAATTGTGTGTTTGTTTCCATTTAATTAAACAATAACAATAAAACATTAAACAAGTAAAACAACAATGTTTTCAATATTACAACGTCTACTCCACATGAAGATTATTAATGTCATCTATAAGCTCATAGAGTATTCCACTCGGCTGACATGCGTGATCAACTGGATTACTTGCCAGTTCCAGTGATGCTTCCAACGCCTTTATTTTTGCCTGCAACAAAGTCTTTTCAGCCAATAGCATGTTGATCGTTGTATCTTTAGTTTCGCAGTTTGAGCACTGCGTTGAAGAAGAGGCTTCACCAAAGTACTTTTGTTGAAATATTTCCTTTCACATGAAGTATCGACACCCATAGTCTTTAGTCCCTGGCAGTTACATGACGAAACAATTATAAGAAATGTATTCTAAACAAACAAGTTATTGATATATTTACGCAAATAAGCAAACATTTAATTATTTACCTTTGAGAAAGGACATGCATAATACTTGCACCACAAGTATGGGGCTGGTGGGATGTTCTTTCAATTATTAATCCACGTTGACAACGACACAAGTAAGGATTTTGTTGTTGCATCTGGCCAAAAGAATTTGTATAATTATTCACAACATAAATTAGTAATATGATGGTTCACAAAATTAGAAGCTTCGAATACATAAATAACCAATCTTGTTATAGATTAATAGTTGATACATGGTTCACAAAATTACAATATAACTAGAAACTAAGATCAATCACGCCCGATGCGTAGTCGCTCCAATGATACTGCCATCTGTCCCACACGAGACTCTAACTCTGAAATGCGTCTCCTCAATCCGTCAATCTCGCCCGTACACATCAACGCGAGACGGCTGTATCAGTAGATGAGGAAGAACCGGAGGACGGTCTATAAAATTGTCCTCATATGCAGCTGGAGATATAGCTGGAGAGGGAGGCACATAAGATTGTGAAGAAAGCACATAATCTGGACTCTCAACACGAGCGGGTGTGTGGTTGACACAATGAATGTCCCTCCACTGAATGTCATCCGATTCCTGTAACAAAAGATGGGGAAGAACCGGAGCAGAGCGTAAATCTGTAAAAAAGATGACGAGTCGTTTACTATAAATCAGTAATCGTCTATACATATTTTGTCATTTACAATATAGATCAAGAATCGTCTATACATGTTTTGTTATTTGCAATATAAATAAATAATCGTTTTCTACGTATATCTAAACATCCTCTGTCGTTGAGTAAACACATGTTCCCATTGCGCGGCCACGACATCTCTAAAATAACTCCATTGTGGGTGATTATACGGGAGTGGTGAGTCTTCGTCAAGAACCGCAAGAACGAAGTGAGCACATTCCTCGTTCCCCACACGAAGAATAACAACCGGAGTCAAGTACTGGGCTGAATCTGGAGAACCTCTAAGCGGAAGTAACAAAAGAGATTGTCTATTGGTTATACATACAATAGGACGGTTAATAGCTGTAGCAATAACCACTCCCATTTCTGGCATACTCATCCAATAACGTCGGGGTGCTGCACCGTTAAACCAATTCATCGAGTTACGTGTAGATGTAAAAGTTTGACCCCACATTTCCCGTAAACCGCTTCGTGATTGTCTACCTCTTCCTGGCAAGAGCTCAATTCTGGGCCACATTTCTTGCTGATCGCCAAGACCTATGGCAACAGCTCGATAGCCACAATTTCCATCACCCTCCACGTTAAAGATCCCTAGGATCCAGTCGAAAATAGGTGGAATTTCAGTCATACAATATTCGCTAAAGTGATCGGAACGCATAAGTGGTGTCTTAAGTCGCCCTCGCTAGGTCCTTCGTTAGGTCCTTCGTTTAAGTCTGGGATGTTAGAAGGATCTCCCACATAAGAACTGTGTCTCGCAGATTCTTTATTTACTTCTGGGACTTTTTTAGGTTTTGTGTAGCTTCTGCGGTGGCTTGTGGGGGGTCATCGTTCAAATCCAGGAGATTTGGTTTAGACTTGGATTTGTTGTCCTTTGCGCTTGGACGTCCACGATTATTTTCTTTGACAGCAGGTTGTTGGGCTGACACAGATTCAGGAGCGTATATACCTCTGAGCATGTTTAACATATTTTTTTGACAAACGACGATGCTCTGGTATAAACACTTTGGAATTTCTGTACGTCATCTTTACCGAAAAATATTCGGCTCTTCGGACCTTGTTGCTCTTGAGGATATTCAGCTCATCGGCTCATCGGCTCTTGGGTATTTCGGACAACAGGCCAGGGAACGCTTAGTGTTCTCCAAAAATTATCAACATAATCAAGCGGAATTGGCAATCCTGTATTCGAAAAAAAGAACTTGTTTTAATTATCGGGATTGACGGAAAGAATAACTTGTTAGGCATAAATTTTTAAATACATACCGTTTGCTTGAAGCCAATACAGTTGCGCAGCTATAATCTTGTCGACCGAACACAACAACGTGTCTAAGCTGGACTGTGTGGTGCCCAAGTATAACTTCAACAGCGCGTGTTGACCCTCAACTCTACATGTTGTTGTTCCCGAAGCTGCGATATTGATCGGTAATGTACGATACAAACATGCGGTCGTAATCTCGCAGCCGCCACGAAAATACCGGAAAACATCTGAGAAAACAAAGAATTACGAAAGTGAGAAAACTATCCGAGTAGTTATTTATTAAATAATAATAACAACGTGTATTATTAAAGTACAATTCGAGTACCCCTTTTTTGGACCAATAAACCACGTAGTTGCTGATAATAATGCCTGAACACTTCTTCGGTCGGAGCTGAAATCATCGAATCCCATGTGATTCTAACGGACTCATACTCCTTTAACGTATCGAATGTGTCGCAATTCTTTAGCACATTTTGATTGATATGCCATCGGCAGAGTAATCTGTTAGCGTTTGGGAATTCTTCTGCGCAAGCCCCAAGCAACGCTTGGTCTCTGTCGGTGACGATAACCCGCGGGTAGTATTGTTCTTGTATCACCAACTTAATACATTCCAACACCCATTTGAAATTTGGCTTTTTTTCTTTCTCCAAAAAGCTAAACGCCATTGAGAATGTTGTGTTTGTTGGAGTAACCCCAACACCTGTAAAGAATGGCAGTTTAAACATGTTGGTGTTGTATGTGGAGTCCATCAGCATGATTTCCGGATATGTTGTCCACAGGGCATATGACGTGGGTGAACAAAAAATATTTCATCCAGCTCATTTGTGTGGTCATTTATCCTAGGGTAATACGTATAACCTTTACGTCGCAAATGTACTAAAAGCAGTTGTATCGGAGTCAAATCACCACGACTGTCGCGACGTATCTTTTCTTGTGCATTATACACCGTTTTAATCGTAGACACGTTATTAGGATCCATCTCTTTTATTGAAGAAAGTATAATTCGTGGTGCTACACGTTGTTTTGTCATCTGCCTCACAAAAACTAACTCAGTTTCTTTTAATCGCATGGCCTGTGAAAAACCATGCAACGAGTCTGGAAAATTATGATTATGCTCCGGATACTTAACCCTCAATATCCAACCATTAAAACGTTTTATATATTTCGCTAGTAATCTGAATGGGCAATTACATTTGTCGGTACTAGTCTGCCGTTGAAGTTCATCTTCTAAACCTTCACGTGAAGACGTCCCATGTCTAGAACACAAAAATTCGATAGAGTACTTATAGCCCCTATCTGTTTTACTTTTTCCAATAACAATAACAAAACCAATCGTTTCAGCAGTAGATCGCACCCAATTAATTAAATCAACTTCAGTACCGAAAACCTATACAATATAAAAACACAACAACCTTTTTATTAATACATTTTCTTAAAAAAACTTTATAAATACTTTTAGTATCTTTATAAATACATGTTTTTATAAATATTTTTAAAATACTTTTATTAAACTTAAAAATATTTTTAAATACAACCTTGTAAACTTTTGTAAAATACTTTTATTAAACTTTAAAAAAACGTTATAAAAAAAACGCTTATAAAAGAAACGTTTATAAAACGTGTTTGTGTTTTGTTTTGCTACGTGTGTGGTTCTCGAATGTTGTACGTGTTTCGTTGTTTACCACTCTCTCTCGCACATGGTTTGGCAGTAGATAGTATCTGTCTCTCTCTCACTTCTGTCAAACGTAACCACTCTCTCTCACTTTTGCATACCACTCTCGCTCTAAAAATTTTAGATCTAAACATTTTAGATCTAAAATTTTGATCTAATAAGTGTTATACTTGTTAGATCTTTAATTTTGTGATACTGTGGATGTACTGGTGATGTTGTGGTGTTTTTACGTATGTTACGTTGTTAAAGTTTTTAGATCTAAAACTAATTTTAGATCTTGAAACGTATATTTTGTTGAAACAATTGTGAGGTTTGTAAAAAAAAGGTGAGTTCGTTTGATTTTCTTAAAAAAAAAGTAGATCTAACAAGTATTATACTTGTTACATCTTTAATTTTGTGATGATATTGTTTTGTGACTCAACTGTGGTGGTAGTGGTGATGCTGTGGTGTTTTTACGTATGTTACGTTGTTAAAGTTTTTAGATCTAAAACTAATTTTAGATCTTGAAACGTATATTTTGTTGAAACAATTGTGAGGTTTTTAAAAAAAAAGGTAAGTTCGTTTGATTTTCTTAAAAAAAAGTAGATCTAACAAGTATTATACTTGTTACATCTTTAATTTTGTGATGATATTGTTTTGTGACTCAACTGTGGTGGTAGTGGTGATGCTGTGGTGTTTTTACGTATATTACGTTGTTAAAGTTTTTAGATCTAAAACTAATTTTAGATCTTGAAACGTATATTTTGTTGAAACAATTGTGAGGTTTTTAAAAAAAAGGTGAGTTCGTTTGATTTTCTTAAAAAAAATTAGATCTAACAAGTATTATACTTGTTACATCTTTAATTTTGTGATGATTATGTTTGTTAGATCTTTATAAAACGTGTTTGTGTTTGTTTTGAAAAAATTATGAGGTTTGTAAAAAAAATGTTAAGTTTGTCTGATTTTCATTAAAGTTGCAAATTGAATCACTTTATGTATGTTTCGTTGCTTATATGTTTGTATGTTTTTTTGCAGGTTTGCCTGCATAGGGGGACCCTTTTGTTGTGGGCAAAGCCTACACAGGCACCTCACGTTATACTTGGCACCCCACGTTTCCTTGTATTACTGGATGGTAAAGTGATTCACTTTGCAGAATCAGTAATGAAAAAACTTTGTTTTTGTATAAAAAATTTCATTACTGGATGGTAAAGTGACCATTCAAGGTCATTTTGCAACTTTAATGAAATAAAAGGCAATGATGATTTTTTTTAAAAAAAAACTTAAAAGAGTTTTGGCGAGGCAAAACTGAATTTGTACCAACATGAGCTATAAAGCTAATAATCTGAGCCTTTGATAAGTTGTTTACCTCTTGTGTGTTAAATGGTGAACTAGACATGTTGGTTGATTGTTGTTGCTGATCTGGACCACTAGTTGCTGTTGTTGCCTGCGTAGCTTTAAATTTTATAATGTTGTTGGTGTTGTTTCTGGACCACTTTGGTGTAGCTTGCTTTCACCCTGGTATTGTTGTTGGTGTTGTTGCTTCACCAGTATTGTTGTTGGTGTTGTTGCTTTCACCCTGTGTATTATGTTGTTGATCTGGACCACTAGTTGTTGATCCTGACCACTTGATTGTTGTTGTTTGTGTTGTTTCGGACCACCTGGTATTGTTGTTTGTGTTTGCTATCACCTGGGATTGTTGTTGGTGTTGTTGGTGTTGTTGCTTTCATATGGGATTGTTGGTGTTGTTGCTTTCATACGTAACTTGTGAGAATCTTAGTACTTGTGAACTTTTGAGAATCTTAGTACCGAATGTGAACTTTTGTAGTGGTAACTTGTGAGAACCTTGTTCAAAACGTGTAACTTGTGTATCTTGTGAAACCTGTGAAACCCTGTGAGTCTTGTGCTTGTGCAGATTTGTGAGGCTTGTGCAGTTTTGTGAGGCTTGTGCAGATTTGTGAGGCCTGTGCAGTTTTGTGAGTGCAGTTTTGTGCAGTTCATGTGAACTGTGACTTTGTGCAGTTTGTGACTAAAACTTTTCCGAGGCGATGATGTATTTTGAGCCTAAAAACTTTAAAAACTTTTCGAGGCGATGATGATAAAAACCGAATGGACGGTAAAGTGAGATCTAATCTCACTTTGCAACCTTCGGGTTTGAGCCTAAAAACTTTAAAAACTTTCCGAGGCGATGATGATAATGGACTGAATGGACGGTAAAGTGAGATCAAATCTCACTTTGCAACCTTCGGGTTTGAGCCTAAAAACTTTCCGAGGCGATGATGAAAACCGAATGGACCGAATGGACGGCAAAGTGGGATAAAATCTCACTTTTGCAACCTTCGGACTGAGCCTCATATATTTTTCAACTACGATTTTTGAAAACTTCAAGTAAAACTGAATAAAACATTTAGAACCTGCCCAACCAAAAAAAAAAAGAAGTTGTAAAACTGTTGAACTGTAAAACCAAAACATTTGTAAAAAAAAAACACATGTACAAAAATATGTCAAAAAAACTTGTAAAAATAAGAGTTATAAGTGGTAAATAATAAGTTGTAAAAAGACTTGGCACGGAAATCGAGAAACCAATCATTACCAATCATTGGCACGGAAATCGAGGCACCAAGAAAATGCAACCACCCCCTACTAAGGGGTGCCTGCATAGGAGGACCCTTTTGGTAAATTAATTTAAGGATTTTGATATTTGCAGACTGATGTGACTTGTGAGCTACTCAATTTGTTACGTGTTTCATTTCGCTTGTTGTTCTCTATCATATACTCCGTACTCCGTACTCCGTAATACATACTAACTCCGTCTCAAAATTATAGTCCTCTATTAACTTTTTCAGTCTTTTCTTTTCAACTTTGACCTTAAATATTTTTATTTGTGTTATACAATAATTGATAAAAGATATATCAATGATAATACATTTAAAACTCAATACATTCATATATTTTTCATCAAATATTATATAACACAAACAAAAATATTCAAGAATACATTTAAAGACTATAATTTTGGAACGGAGGGAGTAATATAATAAAATTAAATTTTGTTCTTAATAGACATCGTTTAAGCTGTCTCATGTAATTATGGACCCAATGTTTGACATCTAAGAAATTTGAAAGTTGATATAAATCTAGCTATTCTTTTTTTTTTTTTGAAAGTTAAACTTTTATAGACACACAAACATCCACTGCCAATTAGCAGAGGAGCAAACCAATACAAACAGAGAAACTAACGAAAACTATACAATGTCGAAGTTTTGCCACTTCTCCCATGTTATCGAATGACTACCTCCTCTAACTGTAAAACAAAGATAACTAAACGAGATTATGTCATGTAAAATCTTTTGCGCCGTCTCCTTGCTTTCACCGAACTTCTTAGAGTTTCTAGCCTTCCAGATAATCCAACATGTGACGGTGACGACACCTTTCAAGGCCTTCTTCTTAAGCCTATCTAGCTGCCCCCATTTGTGGATCTTGAAAATATCTTTTGCCGAGAATAAAAAAATCATAGGACACCTGCACCATTTGCTCACCTTGTACCAAACCTCGGCTGCCATTACACAGTCACAGAACAAGTGGTCAATAGTCTCCTCTGTGGATTCGCAGAATTCGCATAACGTGTTCCTGATGTTGCAGTTTATGGTCCGAAGGGCATCAGTAGTTGGAAGTCTTTCCAGGCCAAGTTTCCACATAAAAACATTGCACTTACCAGGAATCCACTTGACCCATTTATACCCAGTCATGTTGACTCCTCCCTGTTTGTTTCTGATGAGATCCTTAACCCCATGAGTATTAAAGATTTTTCCGCCCTTCCCTTCCATTCCCACTTATCCCTTAGACCATCCATCCGAACACTTTCCAACTCTGCCTTCAGAGCCACTCTTTCTGCACAGACCTGGGATGTCCCGACAGTCCCAATTCCAACCTCGTCAACCTTAAAACTTTTCAAGGACACACTATATTTATCACTAACCATGCAAGCTTTGTTCTTTTCCGCTTTAAACAAAGTGGGGTATGCGTTCATCAGTGGCTCGTTCCTGACCCAGGGGTCTAACCAAAACCTCACAGATTTTCCATTCCCACACTTGCCTTTTATCAATTGATTTAATTCGACCCCATCCACTTTAATTCCCAAAACTATTTTAACGATTTTACACCAAGTGCTTGCCATGGACTTTTTTATAGGAAGCGGGGACCAATTCCTCTTTGAGTGATGTATTGAATCGATAACCTTTTTCCATAGACTAGAATCTTCATTCCTATACCTCCACAGCCATTTGGAGATAAGGGCCACGTTAGTATCAAGCAACCTGTGTAGCCCAAGACCCCCTTCTCTGATCGGAGTCGTGACTACATCCCACGCAACCCAATGAATCTTACGGGTTTCCTCCGTTCCTCCCCACAAGAAACGTCTGATGATACCCTCTAGTCTGGTGATGACAAGAATGGGGGCCTTGAACATAGAAAAGTAATAAGTCGGAAGACTCTCAAGGACCGCTTTAATTAGAGTGGCTTTTCCTGCCATGGATAAAACAGAGGACTTCCACTTAGATAACCGGTTCTTGAAGATGTCAATCATGAAGTCCCAGTTCTTAACCCGGTTCATGTTAGCTCCGATTTTAAGACCAAGGTAGTCGAAGGGAGTCGTCCCATGTTTACATCTAGTTATTCTAGCTACCTCCATAACCACATTCTCATCAACCCCGATGCCCAACAGAGACGATTTTCTGATGTTTATTTTTAAACCCGAACATATATAGAAAACCCTTAGTAATCTCACCAGTTTCATAATATTTTGTTCGGACCAGTCACCAACGAAAGTACAGTCGTCGGCATACAGCAAATGAGAGATACTTGGCCCACTGTTAGGAAGGACGAGCCCCTTAAGGAGCCCACTTTTGGATGCTTTTTTCATAATGCCGGATAAACCCTCCATCACTATCAAAAAAAGGAATGGTGAGAGAGGGTCGCCTTGTCGCAAACCTTTAGAGCATTGGAACTCAAAGGTTGGAGAGCCATTAACTAAAACGGCCGACCTCGAAGACGAGACAATCCCCCGAATCCAAGCACACCACTTCTCCGAGAAACCCAACTGATTCAACATAGATATCAGGAAATTCCAATTGACGTTATCGTAGGCCTTATCGAAATCAACTTTAAATATGAAGGCCTTATGTCTAGATTTCTTGGCCCAATTCACAATTTCATTTAGCATTAGCGGCCCGTCAAGGATCATACGGTCCATGATGAAAGCCGATTAGTTCTCGGATATCAGCTTACCCAACACCCGTTTGAGCCTCTCCGCCAAGACCTTAGAAATAACTTTACTAATTATACCAACCAGTGTGATTGGCCTATAGTCGCCCAGCTGAACCGGGTCCTTAACTTTGGGTATGAGAGTTATGAAAGCCGAGCTACAACCTCTGTTGATCTTCCCCGACTCATGGAAATAAGAAAACACCCCCATGAAATCCGACTCAAAGGTAGACCAGAAGCGTTTCAGAAATTTGAAAGTAAACCCGTCGGGTCCCGGGGCTCTCTCGCCCCCACAACTAAAAACAGCTTCCTTAATCTCCTTCGCAGTGAAACAGGCTTCCAAATCTTTACTTTCTTGGTCCGATAACTTGTTATCCAGAGTACATTTGAGAGGCGGCCTGTCTTTCCAATCTTCTTTAAACTTGCTACTAAAAAAGTTGAATACCAACCTTTTCATCTGGTTTGGTTTTGACACCCACTCGTCACCGTTCAAGAGGCCCGCAAATGAGTTTCTAACTTTCCTGTTGTTGATGAGGCCGTGGAAAAAACGGGATTTTTCATCCCCGTGAGAAACCCACTTGCATCTAGATGCTTGTTTCAGATCGCTGGCTTTCCTGTTCTCGATTTCCAATATTTTTCTCTTACATTCAAGTCTCGCCCAGTTATCCGCCTCATCAAGATCGTGGTCTTCCATTATTTTATCCAACTCCTCTAGCTCTTTTTTACACAAATCCTCCTCTTCCTTTTCTTTGTTTCTTAACTCGTCTCGCCACTCTTTAAAAACCCCTCTAATGTGTTTAAATTTAACGCCCACTTCTTATCTGAGGCCCACTGGGATTGAATGAGTCCACGCTTTCTTTAAAATGCTTTCATGAATCGGGATGCTCGAGCCAAGAGTTGAAGAACCTGAAAGGCTTAGGACCGAAATTGCACTCATTCCAAGATAGGAGTAACGGGCAATGGTCCGAATGCAATCTAGGAAGAGCCCTAAGGCAAGCATGAGGCCATTTGTCGACAAACTCCCGACTAACCAGAACCCTGTCAATCTTACTCCATTTCTTCCCTTTTTCGTCCTCTCTGAAATACGTGTATTTATTACCCTTCATTTCGAACTCGTTGTAATCTGCTTCTTCTATAAATTTGTTAAATTCTGTAGCGCACCTCCTTTTGAACTTAGACCCCTTCCTCTCCTCCTTAGTTCTACAATGTTAAAATCTCCCATGGTGATCCACCACCCGCCTAATCTATCTTTCATGTCTTTTAATTCATTCCAGATCCTAGTTTTCTCGTTGCTGTTTTGAGGAGCGTATACATTTGTTATGTAAACAGATTCCTCAACCCCTTTAATGCTACCATAACACACCACATAATTGTCTTTCAAAATCTCCGATTTTACGAAATACCCGGGGTCCCAAACACAAGCTAAACCCCCCGATCTATCGCTCGGGTCGACCACAATGCAATCGAAGCTATTGTTACCCCAAAATCTCTTAAGAGTATCCGCCCCAACCCCCGGTTTTGCGTTTCTTGAATGGCAAGGAAAGAAACCTTTTCCTTCTTCACAATATTCCGAATCCAACTCGGTTTGAGATCCCCCATCCCCGATATTAATACATAGACAATTCATTTAGACAGGATTAATACCGACTACGATGGTTGTTCGAATCTCCTCTCTTGCGTCAGTTAGGTTAGTACCCACCAGTTTTCCGATTTCAATGGTTTCGACCACTTCTTCTTCCATGTTTGTTTCTTGTAATATGGTGTCGCAAGGCATTAGGATGGTGATTATCCCCAACCCCTGTACTGAGTCAACCTTCTCTGCCTCCCTTCATGTAGCTGTTGTCCGCACTTTTATTGAGGTCGATACTCCACCCTCGATGAGATTAGCACCTCATCCCCATCACCGTTAATAGGGGAGGTCTCCTCTTCATTATAATTGTTTTCGTAGTGTGGCTTATCTCCCTTGGTCAAACCCAATAAACCATCCAACGAAAATGGTCGGGAGGGCCTAGGTCTTTGTTGGGCCTAATGGAAGGTCGAGATAAGGCTGTTGGCCCAATCTTCATAGTTGTATGGAAACCCACCTTTCTGTTTTGTAAGCGTGCACAGTAGTATTTGGCGTGGTCGGATGGTCCCCACCGCATGGTTTCCATTGAAGGTATTATAATTAATATTGGACAAAAAAACCTCGGTATTGTCCCCCCTTCCTTCCCCATGCAAAGACTTTAGAGATTCCCCATGCAAAGGACTCCCCGGTCCCCAACTTTTCACCTTCCTTCTCTCCTATTCTGAATTCCCCTTCTGTTAGGAATTAGAAATTCCCGGTATTAAAGAGTCGGTCACCTCAAGTATATGTAATCGTTAGAAAGCTCGTAGTCATAGTAATATTTAGTTAAGTAGTATTTAGCTAAGTAACACCGTGGAGGACGGACGGGTCTTTACCCACTGTATGCCGATCCACGCCGATGTGTGGCGATTTATGTAAGACTATAAATACTCTCTACCTCCCAAGGTAGAGAGTTGGAGCTCATAATAATATCTTTCACTTTCTCTCACTAAGTTCCCTAAACCTCTAACTTTCTCTCTCTAGAATTCCATCTATATGCTACCTTGTGTTAATGTTATGATGTGTATGTGAAAAGTTATATCTTACAATTGGTTTCAGAGCCAGGTTAGATCATATCTTGCACATCTTTGGATTTCTAGTGGTTTTAGGTGGTTTTTGAGTTTGAAAAAGTTTAGTGGTTTTGCATCATTTGATTGATTTCTAGTGTTAAAGTTTCGATTTTGGTTGTACTTTTGTGTTTAGAATCATCACAAGTGTTTAGGTTTTGATTTAGAAGGTTTGAATCATAGTGGTTGGGTTGTTTTTGGATTGAAAAGTGAGGTTTATATGGTTTTCAAGCTAGCGACTTAGTTCACGGAATATTTTCTTGGTAGCGACTTGCTTCACATTTTTGTAGCGACTTACCGTGTTGGAGCTAGCGAGTTAGATCTAGCGAGTTAAAGTACAAGTAGTGGATTCTCCACTACGGGTAGCGACTTGTGGTAGCGACTTGGTCAGGAGCGAGTTGCTCTTTAGCGACTTGTGTCTCTAGCGACTTGTGTAGCGAATTGCTGCCAAAAATTTGGTTAGCGACTTGCTTTTCTGTTAGCGACTTGGGACTCTAGCGACTTAGGGGTGTAGCGAATTAAGTCCTAGCGACTTGGTCTTAGCGACTTGGTGCAAGAATTCTTAGCGACTTGTTGACTTTTCCCGACAAAACTTCAAACGGCTATAACTTTTGATCTGTAACTCCGTTTTCAGCGTTCTACCCATCAAAACGACCGTGAGAACGAGGAGAATGTCACGCCGAATGAACTAAAGGGTCAAAATTCGAGGGCTAAATCGCTGAGCGGAAGTTATTGAGGTTTTATGTTTTAGACCTAAAATTCTCGGAAAATCGTGCAACAACCAACCAAATCACAACCAAACAACATCTCTACTTATCCACAAACAATCATAAGTCCTAACACACAATTGTCTATCATTGTGTCGATCCATCCGTCATCTTAACACATTCCATTGGTCATTGCTTAACGGTTTGGTCTTGATTTTAGTAAAATCCAACGAAAGATTCTATTTCTCGGTTTAAATCATAGACTTGTAAAATCCCGTGCATTCCACCACATAATGTCTTACTCTACTACTTACGACCCGGTGATTTCGAAGTGCTTAAATTGTATGATGATGTGGACAATAATGTTAATGATTGCTACACGAACGATTAAGATGTTTGAATTAAACAATGAGGATGTGAAATCTTCATGTTATGAGTACAATGAGAATGAATTGCACCTGCTACAGAATGCCATGCAAAGGGAATGCAGCATTGAGCCTATCGCTACTTCATCGCACCTCATACAAAGCTGTTATCCATAGCTGGGGATCGAACATGTAGTGCTCTTTTCCGCCCGGACTTACCTACATTGACAAGAAGCTTGCTGTTGAACTTAGAACACTTAAAGCTGCAACTTATCAATAAAGAGGTTCAAAGGATGGTTCGGTGCAGCTCTTCAAGTAATCTACAAACAATTTCGGCCATTCATCAGTGGGGAATATTCATGATTACGATCAACACTTGAGCTGAATTTCCTTCAAAAAAAACATCTTTGGAATGGAAATTGAGAATTCATTGAGACATTTATCCAACTCATGGATAATGTGAAAAAGTACATTGAAGAATCTGCTCAAAAGAATGAAGACGTGAATGAGTGTCAGGTGCAGTTGAAAGATTGTTGTGATAAGTTGGGTAATGCATATGTTGAAGAATCGGGTGTTCTTGAATCACGGGAATGTCATGACAACAAAAATGATGAGATTGGATAATGGAAAAATGGAATCTTCGTGCTCAAATTCACAAGAGAGAGGTGCACCCGGACAACTGTGCAAGTTGATGCAAAGGAACGCTCCATGGAAGCTTCGGATGTACCCAAGATAGAGATGCACTTTTCCGTCGGCACACTGTGCATGTCAATGCTCAGGTAAGTTGCATGGATGTTTTTGCTGTACCTAGTTGTGCATCTTCTACTCAAAATGATGATTATGAACTGCATGAGTATGTTGCATTTGTGCCTGATGATTCATGCCTTACCACCGAGCTTAACATATATAAGGATCGAGTTGCTATTTATGAACAGCGTGCTAAGTTTGAGTTGACCACCCGTGAGCAGGAAATGGATGTCCAAATACGTACAACTATTAGAAAAGTAGGTTTAGAGAAGAAGTATTAAAACAAGAGTTAAACTCCTTACATGAAAAGCTTTCTAAAAGCGCTAAGCAAAAACGAACTTCAAGAAAATGTTAAAATGCTTAAGCAAGAATTCAAGGCTAAGGAATCAAAACTTTTGAATGATTTTTCCAATCTAAAAACTTTGAAAAACAAGCTTGAAAATAAGTTGTACGTACAAGGGAATACCATTCAGACTGCTCACATGGTCACTAAACATAGAGTCTTAAGCGATAAGCATAGCATTCCCCTTGTTGAGGAACCTAATCCAGAGGTAATTAAAAGGCTAGAAATGCTCATAAGGTGCTTTATGATGGTAATGAAATTCTTAAGCCTAGGCGGAAACCTAGTTGCGTTGAGTGCACTGAGGAAGATAAGAAATGGATGAAGTCACTAGGGAAAGGATGAACAAAAACTAGATGACCCGAAATGCAAAGAGAAAAGATTATTATCACTCCCCATGACTACAAGAAGGAAAACTGGATTTCCTTGAACATGTTTAAGCCTCAAACATTGATGACCCCTGAACAAGTGTTACGGAAAAAGGATATGGACTTGCACAAAGCTGAAAATCTTGTTGAAAAGAATCCCCCTTGTAGGAAATTCCCTAAAGCGACCGTGTATCCTCCAAATACACCAATGCATTTAGTTCCTAGAACTATTGCCACTAAGAGCAAGACCTTAATCAGCCAATATGTTATTCTTCAACTATTTTCGATTTTGAGAAAACTTGTAAGAAAAGGATCACACCTTAGGGATAAGCTGAAGGGAAAGGGGTTTTGAGCAAATGAAAGAATGTTATTTAACCGAGGTCATGCCTTTCTTTAAACAACTAAAAGATCATTTTGAGAGTCTTAAAACGGGGACAAAATCGGATATTAAAGAAATGGAAAAGGAATTTGATGCAATGGTAGTTGAAGTTAGTGATTATGGGCGTGCACTAAAATATAATGAGATTGAGAGGAAGAACTTGCATACCTTAAATGAGACTCTTATTCCTGAATGTGTTGCTCAAGATATCTTTTTCACTTCAAATTGCTCTATTAATGCTTCCAAATTTCATGAACTATCTGTGGCCTGAAAGTCTCCCATGATCGTGTCATTGAGCTTGAAAAAACTAATTCTCAACTAAACGAGAAAATTGAACTGGATGATCACAACAATTTGGTTAAACATTTTTCTAAACTGGAAGTTGAGCATTTTAATTTACAACTAAAATATCAACATCTTAAAGAAAATGTTAAAACTTCACATGTCAAGACATCGTCGAGATGCTCGAGTTTGATGCAGTTTTCAAATTAACAAGCGTGATGAGCATGATTCAAGCTCATGCAACACGATCAGAAAGTTGAAAGCCCAAATCTCTCAATTAAAGGGTCAAGCGAACAATAAGACAGGCTCCCAAATCCCTCCTTCTTTAGATTCTCGGAATTCTCAAACTTTTCATCTTCAAAACTTAGTTGATGCCTTACAAAAGGAAAGCGAGAGTTTTCTAGAAGAAAATGAAAAAGTTAAGCGACATTTTAAAGAGTTATATGATTCAATGAAAGTCACCCGTGACCAAAACAACGAAAAATAACGTCTTTACAAAAGGAAATTGAGAATCTGAGAAGTCATGGAAATGGGAAACGCCACTTGTTTTCAATAAGAATGTTGTCTCAAAGTCACCCTTAGACTGCAAATACACCGTGACAGTTAAATATATTCCTCCTCATCTTAGGAATAATGAACATGCTTTTCATGAATACTGTGCTCACCTTAAGGATAGTCTAGAATGTCTCCGTGAGATTGTCGAAGAGGATTTCATTAACAAACCTCTTGATAGTGAAATTAGGTTTGCTTGCCTCCGGGCCAAACGATCTCAAGAGTTGCTAGAATGTGTAATTGCCACATGTCCAAAATCCTTAACCTTTGGTGAAAAAGGCAAAGTTTGTGATGCCTGTTCTATGCCTAGTGCCAAGCAAGAAATCCGTTCTATGCCCAGTCTTAAAAAAGGAAACACTAATGTGCCTTCAAGTAGTTCAGATTCAAGATATGTTAGTGCTAAGAAAGTGAACTTTAGTGTGCACGCAAAAGCTCAAATCACAGTCTTAAAGTATACACTAATGTGCCTTCTAGTACTTCAGATCCTTGCACATCAAGCTCGGGAATGCAAAAATTAGATCAACCAACTAATGTTCCCATTCCCTCTACAGGAGTAATCAGTGACTTTAAAGCGAGCCGGTCAAAGTCTCAAGACAATACAAGGAATGATAGGACCTTGCAAGCTAAGAATGTGCATTGGAAGAGAGTAGAAGACCAATCTAGGAACTTTAGGCTTGAGTTGAATAAAACGAATCGTGTTGATTCTAGGATTAGCCTTAGGCGTCTTGTAATTAATTAGAATTACGATACTATCTGCAAACCTTGTAATGATGTATGCTTGAATTACATTGCTAATCATGAATGTGGTGTGAATGCTTTGTCTAATGCTTGTCAAATGCCCAGTTAAAATTGCTAATGCTAATAATCGTGCAAATAAGGCAAAAGGCAAAAACGAAAGACTGTTAGAAAACATTGGAAACCCACAGGAAGAACTTTTATAAAGATAGGTTATTATTGGATACCTTTTGGCCATAAGAATAATCAGTCTTGTTCTCAAATTGCTAAGATTATGCCCACTAGAAAATGGATGCCTACTGGTAGAACTATTCCCTTAAGAAGTAAACATACTTTGAATAGGTCAAATACTGACACCAGCATTGCATCTATTCCCAATGATTCCATTACTTCTACTGATATGGATGTTTCGATTACGATGTGGGTGTTCCAATCACTTGTTACTAACCAAGTGGAACCCATTCTTGCATGGGGATCCCAATTATCCGGTTATCCATTTTTGTATGCGTGTTCAAGCTGCAGTCGTTCAAATCGTTACGTGGTACTGACTCAGCTGTTCCAAGCATATGACCGGAGACCGGTCGCGCTCATGAACCGTGAGCAAGTTCATCGGGACTGGTAGATTTGGTAATGATCATTTCGGTGCTATTATGGGTTATGGAGATTATTTTGTTGGTGATAGTGTATCTCAGTCTACTATGTTGAAGGGTTGGGTCATAATCGTTCTTTGTTGGTCAATTAGCTGACTCGATCTAGAAGTTGCCTTCAGAAAACATACCTGCTTTGTTAGAGATCTTAATGGTAAGGAAATGTTAAAAGGAACTCGTGGGTCAAACCTTTACACCATCTCTATCGATGACATGATGAGGGCTTCTCCAATCTGCTTGTTATCAAAAGCTTCAAAACAAAGTCATGGTTATGGCACCGTCGTCTCAATCACTTGAACTTCGGCACCATCAACGATCTTTCCCGAAAGGACCTAGTTGTAGGTTTACCTAGACTAAAGTATGAAAAGGATCATCTTTGTTCAGCATGTCAATTGGGAAAAGCAAGAAATATGCCCATAAACCCAAACCTACTAACTCTATCAGAAGTTCTTCATATGATTCATATGGATTTATGTGGACCAATGAGGGTACTGAATATCTTTGGGAAGAAATATGTGTTAGTTGTGGTTGATGATTACTCTAGATTCACCTGGGTCAAGTTCTTAAGGACAAAGGATGAAACTCTAGATATCATCATCAAACTCATCAAACACTGCGGGGTTCGACTTAACAAAGCGTTGGAATCGGAGTCATCAAAGAAGTGTTTCACGAACTCCTCAAGCGAGCGGTGTAGTTGAAAGACGAAATCGGACTCTGGTTGAAGCCGCTAGAACAATGTTGATTTACTCAAAGGTTCCAATGTTTCTCTGGTCTGAAGCAATCGCCACTGCATGCTATACACAAAATCGTTCCCTAATCCACCACGTACATGGAAAAACTCCATATGAACTTGTCCACAACAGAAAACCTAATCTCTCTTTCCTTCGTGTGTTTGGTGCATTGTGCTATCCAACTAATGAGGTTCAAGACTTAGGGAAACTTAGGGCTAAAGCAGACATTGGAGTATTTGTAGGATACGCACCAAACAAAAAGGGATACCGAATCTATAACAAAAGAACCAGAATTATCATGGAAACCATTCACGTTACGTTTGATGAGCTGACCGGTCAAATGGCTCTGGACAATCCATTTCAGGACCGCACTTCAAGACAGTCCCATTGGTTCATCTCTTGTTCCAAACTCTACTCAAGAAACTCCATATGTACCTCCATCAGAAGATGATGTAAAGAAATTGTTTGATCCTATGTTTGATGAACTGTATGATTCAAACACTCATGAGGTGATGATTCCCTGCACAGAGGATGCTCATATTCCTGTGAATGAAGACAATCCTTCAGTCTCAATATCTTTAAGTCAAAAGCACTGCTGTGATCCTTCAGTCTCATCAACAAATCATCATTCTTCAAATGTACATCATGGAAATGTTTATGGCATCAATGATGAAGTTAATCCCTTTGCTACTCCTGAAGATGCTCCATTTGAAAACATATTTGCTACTCGAATCATCATCGAGAACCATCTTCTTGGAGACATCGACTCGGCTACCTCGGTTCCTCAACAACTGCCACATGAACACCTTAGAAAATGGACTCACGATCATCCATTAGACAACATCATTGGAAATCCCTCTCGTCCTGTATCAACCAGGAAACAACTTGCAACCGATGCCTTATGGTGTTTCTTCAACTCCGTACTTTCTAAGATCGAACCAAAAGATGTTATTACCGCCATGAATGAAGGCAATTTGGTTCAATGCCATGCAAGATGAAATTCATGAGTTTGATTGACTTGATGTATGGGAGTTAGTACCGCTCCGAGCGTGCTATGATTATAGCTCTCAAATGGATCTTCAAAGTAAAACTTGATGAGCATGGTGATGTGTTGAAGAACAAGGCTCGATTAGTTGCTAAAGGATATCGTCAAGAGGAGGGTATAGACTTTGAAGAATCTTTTGCTCCTATTGTTCGAATCGAGGCAATCGAATCTTTGGCTAATGCTGCTAGTAAGAACATGGTAGTGTATCGGATGGATGTGAAGCGGCATTTCAAGCGGAGATCTTAAAGAAGTCGTCTACGTCGCACCAACCTGAAGGATTTGTGAATCAAGAGCATCCTACTCACGTTTATCCTCTGAAGAAGGCTCTCTACGGTTTAAAGCAAGCTCCAAGGGCATGGTATGATACACTGTCAAAGTTTTTTCTATCAACCGGATTGTAAAGGAGCAGATTGATCCTACATTGTTCACAGGAAGTCGGGAAAACATTTAACTCATGTTCAAATTTATGTTGATGATATTATTTTTGCCTCGACTGACCCAATGGAATGTGATCGTTTTCTAATGAAATGGGTTCTAAATTTCAAATGTCAATGATGGGACAAATGTCATTTTCTTGGGATTACAAATTTCACAAAGTCCCGGAGGCATTTTCATAAATCAATCTAAATATGCAACGGAGATTTTAAAGAAATTTGGATTTGATTCAAGTGACCCTGTTGACACCCCATGATTGATCGAACCAAACTAGATGAGGACCACTCGGGGATCATGATTGACCAAACGAAATATCGTAGTATGATTGGATCCTGATGTACCTCGGCTAGTAGACCGGACATCTTGTTATTTGTTTGCATGTGTGCTAGATACCGAGGCTAAGCCTACTAAAAGCACCTTGAAGCGGTTAAGCGGGTCTTCGGTATCTCCAAGGAACCATCAATATGGGACTATGGTACCCGAAGGACACCGGTATGTCACTAACGGCCTATGCAGATGCCGATCATGCAGGTTGTCAAGATACACGTCGAAGTACATCCGGAGGTGCTCAGTTTTTGGGTGATAAGCTTGTGAGTGGTCTTCAAAAAGTAAATGAGTACTTCTATTTCCTCTACAGAGGCTGAATACATAGCCATGTCATCTTGTTGTGCTCAAATCTTATGGATGAGATCTCAATTATCTTACTATGGCTTTGAATTCAACAAAATCCTACATCTGTGATAATAAAAGTGCTATTGCTCTCTCATGCAACAACGTTCAACACTCAAGAGCAAAGCATATCGACATTCGACATCATTTCATCGGGGAACAAGTGGAAAAAGGTGTGGTGGAACTATATTTTGTGAGGTCTGAATATCGGTTAGCGGACATCTTCACCAAAGCTCTTCCAAGAGAACGTTTTGAGTTTATTCTTCCACGTCTTGGCTTGAAAAGCCTTCAACCAGATAATCTCAAACGTCTTCAGGAGGAAGACGAGGAGTAAAGGTCTATCTTCATTTATCTCTTGTAAATATTTATTCAAAAAGCAAAATACAAAATTATAAAACCTATAAAACAAATAGAAAAATATAAAACTTTCAAAATCCATAAAAATGAAAAATTGAAAAATCTTCAAATATTGTCTTTTTGTCATGTGTTTTTTTTTCCGGTTCGAAAATATCTACGGTCTTTGTGCTGTCACTCAAAGAATGACACGGGACTTTAGATGTTGTTCGAATTCTTATTAAAAAAAAAAAAATCAAAAATTATTTTGGGAGAAAGAGAAACATGGTTTATTGTCATTTTCGTGCAATAACTCGGTTTTAAAAGAAAGAACAGAGCCATGTTTTACCATGTTTTCAAATTCCATGCTCCGATTCTATAACATTTATCTGCTGAAAACTAAATGCTTTGAAAAATAACTTGGTCTCTTTTTTTGATAATCATCGGACTTATTCTGTCAAAATCTCTATCGCTCAATCAACAACCTATGTCATTGATTGAGGGGAGAATGATTTCAATTAAATTAAAAAGTTATTTGGCATTAAATTGTTTTCAAAAGATGTACATGCATGTTTAACCAATGGAGATTAAAATCTCAACATCGATCCTTATCGGCTTAAAACGCTTTCATAATCAAGTCACAATTCTCCTTAAAAGCTTTCAAAATCAATTTAAATCTACAGAGATCACAAATCTCAAATGTTTTAATAATTGTGATCGGGGGAGAAGTTGTGATTTAAATAAGATTTAAACTGATAATTCGATAAATAGTTTCTTAAGTGATTAGCATGTTTGCCTCCCCGTAGAGTGACAAAGCGATTTCAAATTTTCCATGCACACATTGAGGGGGAGCATCTATAATTTGAAACGTGATCATTTATCTCAATGTGCAAGTTCCCTCTAGTATGTGTAAAACTCCTTTCAAACCTAGAAGCACATATTGAGGGGAGCAAAATCATGAAAACCTCATCCTTCCCAAAATGCTTTATCTACTTGATTCGATTAGGGAAGTGATGTTGATATCTTTTAGAAAATGGTAATCAAAGAAGTTAATTCTTTCTCTTGCCTCCGTGTGCAAAACATTTTCAAATACTTGATGCACATGTTGAGGGGGAGCTCTCGTTCAAAAATATCAAAAACAATTCCGGTACAAAATGCTTTGATAATATATCACAAGTATCTGAATTGATTTTCAAATGGTTTTCAATTGGTTCCAATGGCGGATGAACAATACCAAATAGACCGACCAACTTTACTTTATGTACGGTGATATAAGGATGATAAGGTTAGGTTTTTGTTCCCATGATCCGCCAGAACCGGAGGGATCTACCCAAGAACTATCCACTAGTTAGTGTAGAGTTCTTAGGTATGATAATAAAAGGAGAAAAATGTGGAATGGGAAGAGTGCGGTGAGGACTGAGCTAATCTGGAATAAACCCAACAAGGTTCTAGCTATGAAGTCTCGGTAAGCAATGAAGGGGTTGAAGAATTAAAAAGAATTGAATGAGAAAAGGGTGAAAACAAATAGCCCTCCATTTATTCAACCTTAGGGCAGTAACCGGGTTCAATTCATATGCTATTGATGGTAACATCGGTATTGAAGACAAGGACGTCATGGACCCGGTGACGACTTGCACTTCAACTTCCCAAACCACTCAAGTTCCTCTTAAAAGGACTTGTTTCATTCTCACGGGGAACCGACATTATCTATCGAATTTCTCTTAGAGATTGTTGATATTGAAGAAGGAGACCCTCTCCCTAGTCTCCAATATAGGATCCAAATATGCACAAATTGAGTCTAGAGCCACGAGATCATCAATAAATCTCATTAGGACACTTTTCAATGAAGACTCTCTGTTTCACACAATGTGGAAAGAGAGATTATATCTTGAGTCCTACGCATTATCCTTGTGGTATTGCCAGAACATCTGAGTGATATGCAAACATACTCACAATGAAGATGGAAAGCCTTATGGAGCCAACATCTAACAAGCTCCTGGTAGGTGGCATGTGAGATCTATTATCTGACGATCAACCATGTGACAAGCAAGAGCGAAACAATGGGGCGATTCATTCTTTTGAATCAATCCTGGTTCAGGTTATGGATGGACGGATACCTTTGAAAAACCGGTCTTTGTGCTTTAAAACTCTTTTCATTAGCATGTCGACCGTGTACTAATTTTTCAAATCAAAAGGTGTTTATGATTGATAATTGATTTTCATTAAAACCTTCGTTATATTGCAAAAACAATTTCTATTGAGCAATACACGATTGTTTTTCAAATTTCTTTCATTCAATCAGTGGACGTAAATTACCGGTGGTTCACTCACTCCGTGTTGTCTTCTTTGAGACGTTCGGTTTGAGAACAGCTAGAGCAACTGCGAAACCCTGTCAAGGAAATTCTTCGGAATTATACCCGATCACGAGCGCAAGTACTTATGTGATCAACGGGGAACCGTAGGGCGTGTACCTCAATTCAACGAAAGTGATCAAAGACACTTTCGTGCGCTTTTATTGCTAACTGCCTTATGCGGTACACCCCGACGCGTTGCGCGGTGATCGAATGAAGCGGTCAATCCATAGCCGCATGCTCACCTAACACATTCATCTCAAAAGAAATCATGATTAGTGCATCAATGACTTTGATATTTTTACTCCATGCTTCGCTACTGGCTGCCAATATCATGAATCAACGAATGCTTCCGCTACTCTGATGAGAAGATATCATGATCGAGAATGTGAGCATGTCGGTCCGAATGTCACAACATCACATAATACCAACACCACAATGGATGTATATGAGATTTTCTACTAGCTGATGATCTCAAAAGTGGCTCAACATTATTATCACATGGATCAGTAAAAGACCTCCACTTGGATTAACCAAACATGCAATGAGTGGAATCAATGACTACGAGCTTTGAAGCAAAGTACTACATCAAGAATGCAAGATCAATTGTTAATGTAATATCTGATTGTATTCAATGTCATTTTAGTATATGTTTGAGGTGACCTCCCTTAGGGGAGATTGTTAGGAATTAGAAATTCTCGGTATTAAAGAGTCGGTCACCTCAAGTATATGTAATCGTTAGAAAGCTCGTAGTCATAGTAATATTTAGTTAAGTAGTATTTAGTTAAGTAACACCGTGGAGGGACGGACGGGTCTTTACCCACTGTATGCCTGATCCACAGCCCGATGTGTGGCAATTTATGTAAGACTATAAATACTCTCTACCTCCCAAGGTAGAGAGTTGGAGCTCATAATAATATCTTTCACTTTCTCTCACTAAGTTCCCTAAACCTCTAACTTTCTCTCTCTAGAATTCCATCTATATGCTACCTTGTGTTAATGTTATGATGTGTATGTGAAAAGTTATATCTTACACCTTCTTCCATCTCCGGCTGGGCCACACTCCCTTCTGCCGTGTCTCCTCCTTTGAACTCTCCGAGCCGTCGCAGTGTATTGGAAACGACCTTGGGGCACCAGTTCACCTGTTTCTCCACAATCCAAACTTTAAATTTCTTTTTCTCCACTCAAGGATTATCGATTCCTTAATCACCCCTCCTTCCCCTACCAAAACCCCTACATCTTCCCCGGACTTGTTCTTGTCGTTATCGTTCATAGTCGACGGGGACACTACTTTTCCAACCATATTCCCAATCTTATTGAAGATTTCTGCCGTTTGCAAGCCGGGGTGGTACCCCTAATATACCAAGCCACGCTATCCTTTCGAAAGGAAGGATTTGGCCATTCCAAACCTCCACCCTTGCCAACCATTTCTCCCAAATAACTTTCTTGTTAAGAAATTCCTTGGTAGCATCGGTATTTTTGAATGCTATTAACATGTTGAGACCCCCCAAGTATTGTAGTTCCGTTTCATCACGAATCGTGGAAACTGAGCCTTCTTTAAGATCTAGTATGGTTTCGACGTTCACACAGTTGGCCACAACTGCCCTTCCAATGAAACCCACCATTGTGTTCACCTCGTCTTTCACTTTTAGTGTTTTGGTTGCTACCTCCGTCCCCCTATGACCTTTGGCTACCTCCACATATGACATACCATTATATGTCTTGCCATTAAAGTTCTCGCCTTGCTTCGTAAAATTCTTCTCCCTCGAGAAACCGGTTGGTTTTGTTCCGTCCACCTTCTCGTTCTCATTTGCATACCTTGCCAGATTCACCTTTAGGGATGTCGTACCCAACTTGGTGATCCTGATTTTTCTTTCCAACTCCTTCCAATCTTTTACTCCCTTGAATGAGATGAAACCAAATCTGGCCCCTGCCATAGTTCGTCTTCTGGCGATGAAAGCTCCTCCTATTTCTCCGAATTCTCTAAACCTTGTTGCCAAATCCCATGGCCGACAGCCATCAGGAATGTTCTCGACATAAAACTTTACTAGTTGAAGCCCTAGATCTTCTCTAGGTTTTATGTTAGATTCCTTGTTTTGTTTTTTCCTGTAAGATACCTTCTGCCACTCCCCATTCTCTCTCTCCTTTTCTCTCTCACACATAATTTTGGCTATTCTTATTTAAACTAAGAGCATCAAAAGTTTATAAATTTTTCGATATGTTTAATCACTAATATGTAAAGCTTTTTATTTTATGAACCTTTTCATATTATGTGTAAACCTTTTACAAATTTATAATAATGATTTTCAATAATATATGCATTAAATTATAAATAGGTTCAAGATTTTATACCTCTTCTTATTACATATATATGAAATTAAAACCCACTATTCTTCCTTTTCACTTCTAGACCTGGTTCGTGTGAGACAATGAGCCAAGATCTAATTCGTCAACCAAATAATTCATGCCTCGAACCTGGCAAATACAAAGAAATGATAAAGCTTTATATGTGTTTTAAAACTTTTTTTAAACTTTCCATTGTTGATGCCCTAATACTCCGTATAAACTTCATGGTTAGCTAAATTAGTTCTACTTTCTATGATATTAATGTGAGTGGGTTTTAGTTGACGAAATCCTAAAGTAAACTAAGTGTTTACTAAAAAAATATATGTCTGATGTTTCGGTGTTCTTGACTCCTTTTATACGAGTAGAAATTGAGAATTATTATTTTTTTTTTTTTTTTAAATGGAGGTAAAACATGCAGGTGGAAATGTGGAATGACCTGGATCTTTAAAATCTACTCGTATAAAATACCGTGTTCCTTACAAAATGTAGTAGTTAAACCTTTGACTTTTTGTAATATAAACAAGTCTGTTTTGCATAAATAAAGTATCAATATGTACAATTATACTTATACTATATATAATCATTTTAAGTAACCCGCATTTTTAACAAAAGTCACTAGAACTTAATAGCTAAGAAATAAATAATTAGTTTTATTAGATCGAAATGGAGTAAATATCTAAAGTTTGATGTAAGAGTCCATTCCAAACCAATGGAGGTAAACCCCTTGATGTTGGAAGATACAGTATAATATATTTATTTTCATGTGTAATGAGAGCTCTCTTTATATAAAAAAGAAATATTGCTACCAAAATGATCAATATATCACCCGTTGAATGTCTTCTCTTCTTATACATTTTGAATACCTATTCATTTTTCTACATTTTTTTATGTTTGTATAGTTCAACAAATATCGAATACAATGTATGTCCATCGCACAAACTGGCATATTCTCATCTAGTGGACCCATCGAGTTCACAAAGATTAAGCGAGATATTCATACCTTTAAACTTGTAACAACACCCTTTATGGTAATATATATTATTATTTTTTTATCAACTTTTTGTTTTTCTTTCATGATTTTTTATTATAGTCGTCATTATTTATCAAAATACATATACTCAATGGAAGAAAAATGATATGACAAAACTTTATGTCTTGTCAAAGGGTTAACAAAAAGGATATACTATTCCCAACCCATCTCGAGCTTATATGTTTTGTACCTTCCAGATGCCTTTTTCTTTTTATTTATTGTATAGCTCCGTGAGATTTTTTGTCAGTTTCAAGCTTTTAATTTATTAAATTTTATATTTTATGTTCCGTACTTGGTTTCCAAAGATTTTTATATCAACAAAATTATAAAAATAAAAAAAAAATCAAAAAAAAGAGAGGGGCGGCAATTGTAAAGAAAGGGGGTGAGGATAACTTGTCCCATAAGGTCTCGGCAAACATGTGACAAGTTATCCACACCCTCCTATAGAGAGGGTATTCAATGATTGGGTGCATCGTTGGCTTTACGGTGTGCATCGCGGGTTTTACGGTTTGACCAAAACTCCATGATGTGACAACATAAGGAGGGTATCTATAACACATCCCGGCAAACATATATGTCTAGTTATTTGATGTAAGATAATTCATGATTGATTCAATTGTTAATCAAAGTACCAGGTCTGGATTGGATTGATTTGAGTTGTAACCAATGAGGACATAAATTTTGACAAGGAAAGGAAAGCTATATGGCTTTATTCAAAACCAATTTGTTGAACTACCAAGAAGCTAGGATGATCAATATGCTAGCTGTTTTTTATGAATCTTAGTACGTTATTTGGAAAATGTTTTGCTTGTAATTGAAGTCTGTTTCCTTATTATTAATAAGTTAACAGATAGAGAGTTGTCTAGCACATATTCAAGTGTTTATGCTCGATGAAATGTATTTCCACATTGAGGCATGCACAAAACAATAATTATAGTTTTGAGTTAAATTGTTTTTTTTAAATGATATTTTAATTATCTCATAATATTTATGTCATAAATTTATTTAGCATGCTTTAAACAAACTTGAACTCATAACCATTAGTTAGGGAGTTTCACACAACATGTGATACTATTAAAATACAATACTTTTGGTTATTACCATATTATAAATAATTATTAGTTTATGATATTGTTAAAAGCTCTATGTTCATTGTCATTAATATTATTGGGCTCATTTTTATGAAGGGTGATTCATCATCACTAACATCTCTATCACGCGTGATCCCTCATAAAAGAGCCTCCCATGACCTTTATTTTTTTTACACATAGTGGTTATCACTAGGGACGGAAACGGGCCGAGCCGCTCGTGAAGAACTCGAGATTGGATTGGTAAAAAGCTCGAATGAGCCGAGCTTAAACGAGCTCGAGCCCAATTTCGAGCCTAAATTTAGGCTCGTTTAATAATCGAGCTCGAGCCCGAGCTTTATATATAAAGCTCGATTAGGATCGCGAGCCTAAACGAGCCCTAAAAATATATCCGTAAATATATTTTTTATACATATACGAGCTTAAAATAATAAACGAGCTCGAGCCTAGTTTGATTAGCGAGCTTTCGAGCTTTATTTCATTCAACATTTATATAAGAGAATTCTTTTTAAATAAACACTTTACCTCCACCTTACCAAAATGAATCATCTAAAATTGTTTTACCAAAATCTACACTTTAGGCGAGCAAACATGGGGCGAGCAAGCATTTGCTCTCCGTGTTCTTTGTCTTGTAGCGAGGCGGAGAGCAATTGGAAAGGAGAGCAAAGCGTTTGCTCTCCATGTTCTTTGTCTTGTAGCGAGGCGCGGTGCAATTGGAAGGGAGAGCAAAGCGTTTGCTCTCCATGTTCTTTGTCTTGTAGCGAGGCGGAGAGCAATTGAGAGGGAGAGCAAAACATCTGCTCTCCATGTTCTTTGTCTTGTATCAAAGATATGTGGGTGAAATGAATTGGAGAGCAAACGGTTTGCTCGTCCAAATAGTTAGCTCGCTCAAAGTGTCGATTTTGGTAAACTCTTTTGAAAGTGTTTATTTTCGTAATTAAGTGTGAGAAGCACAATCTGGAGTAGGTACTAACTCCCATACATCAAGTCGATCAAACTCATGATTTCTTCTTGCATGGCATTGAACCAGCAGTCTTCATTCATGGCGGTTTTAATGTCTTTTGGTTCGACCTTAGAGAGTACGGAGTTGAAGAAGCACCATAAGGCATCGGTTGCAAGTTGTTTCCGTGTGGATACTGGGCGAGAGGGGTTTCCAATGATGTTGTCCAATGGGTGATCATGTGTCCATTTTCTAAGGTGTTCATGTGGTTGTTGTGGAACTGAAGTAGCAGAGTCGATGTCTCTTGATGAAGATGGTTTTGATGATGATTCAGGAGCAAAGATATTTTCAAATGGAGCATCTTCGGAGTTGCAAAGATTTTCTTCATCATTGATGCCAGAAACACTTCCATGATGTACATTTGATGATTGATGATTTGTTGATGAGACAGAGTGATCAGCAGCAAGCGCTTCTTGACTTAATGAAATTGAGATTGAAGGGTTCACTTCATTCACAGGGATAGGAGCAGCCTCTGTTGATGGGATTGACATTTCATCAGCATTTGGTTCATAGTGTTCATCAAACATTTGATCAAACAATTTCTTTAAATCATCTTCACATGGAGGTACATATGGAGTTGCTGGAGATGAGTTTGGTACAAGTGATGAACCAATGGGACTTTTTGAAGCGGGTCCAGAACTGGATTATCCAGGAGCCATTTGACCGGTCAGCTCATCGAACGTAACGTGAATAGTTTCCATGATATTTCGGGTTCTCTTGTTGTAGATTCGGTAACCCTTCTTGTTTGGTCCATAACCAACAAAAACTCCAATATCTGCATTTGCTCTTAGTTTACCTAAGTCTTGACCATCATTAGTTGGATAGCACAAAGCACCAAACACACGAAGGTAGGAAAGATCAGGTTTACGTTTATGAACAAGTTCATATGGAATTTTTCCATGAGAGGTGTGTATAAGGGAACGATTTTGGGTGTAGCAAGCAGTGGCAATGGCTTCAGCCCATAGAAACATTGGAACCTTCGAATAAAATAGCATTGTTCTTGCGGCTTCCACACGAGTTCGATTTCGTCTTTCAACTACACCGTTCTGTTGAGGAGTTCGTGGAACACTTCTTTGATAACTGATTCCAATACTTTCATAAAACTGAATTAAGTCTTTGTTGACAAACTCTGTGCCATTGTCTGCTCGAACAATCTGACAATATTGTTGAGTCGAACTGATGTTGTTTGATTAGTTTGATGATGACATCCGGAGTTTCATCCTTTGTCCTCAAAAACTTTACCCAAGTAAATCGAGAGGAGTCATCAACAACTACTAGAATGTATTTCTTCCCATTTATCTTTTGCACTCTCATTGGTCCGCACAGATCCATATGAAGGGTATGAAGAACTTCCATTACTGAATTTGTGGTTTTGGTTTGTGGGCATATTTCGTGCTTTTACCCAATTGGCAAGCTGAACAAAGATGATCTTTTTCATATTTTAATCTGGGCAAGCCTCTGACAAGATCCTTTCTGGAAAGGTTATTAATGGTGCCGAAGTTCAAGTGATTGAGACGACGATGCCATAACCATGACTTTGTTTTAGAAGCCTTTGACAACAAGCAGATTGGAGAAGACTTCATCATGTCTTCGATATAAATGGTGTATAGGTTAGAACCTCAAGTACCTCTTAATAATTCCACACCATCAAGTTGTCTAACGAAGCAAGTATGTTTTCTAAAGGCCACATCTAGATCGAATCACAGAATTGACCAACAGAGAACAAATTATGACCAAGACCTTCCACATAATATACCCTGGAGATTACACTTTTGCCAACTACATAGTCACCATAACCCATAATTGCTCCAAAATGGTCGTTCCCGAATCTAACAGTCCCGATGAATTTGCTCACGAAGTTCATGAGCCGCGACCGGTCTCCAGTCATATGCTTGGAATAGCCTGAGTCCAAGTACCACAAAACGATTTGAACGATCTGCAGTTGAACACAGACAAGAATGGATAACTGGATAATTGGGATCCCCATGCAAGAATGGGTTCCACTTGGTTAGTAACAATAATTGGAACACCCACATCAGAAATAGAAACATCCATATCAGAAGTAGAAGCAATGGAATCATTAGGAATAGATGCAGGTCTGGTGTCAGATTTGACCTATTCAAAGTATGTTCACTTCTTAAGGGAATAGTTCTACCAGTAGGCATCCATTTTCTAGTGGGCATAGTCTTAGCAGTTTGAGGGCAAAATTGATTATTCTTATGGCCAAAAGGTATCCAATAATAACCTATCTTTATAAATGTTCTTCCTGTGGGTTTCCACTGTTTTCTAACAATCTTTCGTCTTTGCCTTTTAGCCTTCTTTGCTCAATTATTAGCATTCACAAGTTTAACTGGGCATTTGACAGCATTAGACAAAGCATTCACACCATAATCATGATTAGCAACAGAATTCATACATACATTATTACATGGTTTGCAAATAGTATCAGAGTATGAATTAATTACAGTACGCCTATGGCTAATACTAGAATCAACACGATTCGTTTTATTCAACACAAACATAAAGTTCCTAGGTTGGTCTTCTACTCTCTTCCAATGCACATTTTTAGCTTGCGAGGTCCTATCTTGCTTGGTATTGCCTGGAGGCTTTGACCCGCTTGCTTTAATGTCACTGATTACTCCTGTAGAGGGAATTATGGGAACATTAGTTGGTTGATCTACTTTTTGCATTCCTGAACAAGACGTGCAAGGATCTGTATTACTAGAAGGCACATTGATGTTCACTTTCTTAAAACTGGGCCTAGAATGGTTTGATTGCTTGGCACTAGGCATAGAACAAGGCATCACATCTTTGCCGTTTGCACCTAAGGATTTTGGACATGTTGCAATTACACATTCAAGAAGCTCTTGAGATCGTTTGGCCTGGAGGCAAGCAAACCTAATTTCTCTATCAAGAGGTTTATTAATGAAATCCTCTTCAACAATCTCATGGAGACATTCTAGACTATCCTTAAGGTGAGCGCAATAGCCATGAAACGCAGGTTCATTATTCCTAAGATGAGGAGGAATATATTTAACCGTCACAGTGTATTTGCAGTCTAAGGGTGACTTTGAAACAACATTTTTATTAAAAACAAGTGGCGTTTCCCATTTTCCCGACTTCTCGATTCTCAATTATCCTTTTGTAAAGACGTTATTTTTTCGTTGTTTTGGTCACGAGTGACTTTCATTGAATCATATAACTCTTTAAAGTGTCGTTTAACTTTTCATTTTCTTCTAGAAAACTCTCGTTTTCCTTTTGTAAGGCATTAACTAAGTTTTGAAGATGAAAAGTTTGAGAGTACTGAGAATCTAAAGGAGGTGGCATTTGGGATCCAATGCATTGTTCTTTTCACCCTTTAATTGAGATATTTGAGCTTTTAACTTTTTGATCGTGTTACAATGAGCTCGAATCTGTTCATCACGTTTGCTAATTTCAAAAACTGCATCAAATTCAGGAACATCCAAGGATGTCTTGATATTTGAGGTTTTAACATTTTCTTTTAGATGTTGATATTTTAGTTGTAAATCAAAATGTTCAACTTCTAGTTTAGAAAGATGTTTTACCAAATTATCGTGATCATCCTGATCAATTTTCTCATTAAGTTTTGAATTAATCTTTTCAAGCTCAATGACACGATCATGAGAGACTTTCAGAGCAACAGATAATTCATGAAATTGAGAAGCATTAATGGAGCAATTCGTAGCAGTGTAAAACACATCTTGAGCAATACATTCAGAAATAAGATTCTCATTCAAGGTATGCAAGTTCTTCCTCTCAATCTCATTATATTTTAATGCTCGCTCATAGTCACTAACCTCAACTATCATTGCATCAAATTCCTTTTCCATTCCTTTAATATCTGAATCTATCCCCTTTTTAAGACTCTCAAAATGATCTTTTAGTAGTTTAAAGAAAGGCATGACCTCAGTTAGATAGCATTCTTTTGTTTGCTCAAAACCCTTTTCCCCTTCAGTTATCCCGTGGGTGTGATCCTTTTCTTACAAGTTTTCTCAAAATCGACAAATAGTTGAAGAATAACATATTGAATAATTAAGGTCTTGCTTCTTAGTGGCAATAGTTCTAGGAACTAAATGCATCGGTGTATTTGGAGGATACACAGTCGCTGCAGGCATTTTCCTAAGAAGAGGGTTTGTTTCAACAAGATTTTCAGCTTTTTGCTTATCTAAATCCTTTTTCCAGAAAAATTGTTCTGGTGTTAACAACGTTTGAGGCTTAAATTTGTTTAAGGAGATCCAGTTTTCCTTCTTGTAATCATGGGGTTTGATCGTGATGTTATTCTTTTTGCATTCAGGATCTTCTAGCTTCTTATTCATTTTCACCCTAGATGCATCATCTAATTTTCTATCTTCCTCGGTGCACTCAACGCAACTAGGTTTCTGTCTAGGTTTAAGAATCTCATTGCCATCATAAATTACATTTTGAGCCGCCTTAGCTAACTTATTGTACTCAGGGTTGGGTTTATCTATAATGGGAACACTATGCTTATCGCTTAAAACTCTATGATTAGTGACCATGTGAGCAAATCAATGGTATTCCCTTGTATGCATACAACTTATTTTCAATGCTTGTTCTTCAAAGTTTTTAGATTAGAAAAATCATTCAAAAGTTTTGATTCCTTGGCATGAAATTCTTGCTTAAGCACTTTAACATTTTCTTGAAGTTCTTGTTTTTGCTTAGCAGGTTTTGAAAGCTTTTCTTGTAAGGAATTTAACTCTTGTTTTAACACTTCTTCTCTAAAATTACTTTTTCTAATAATTGTATGCATTTGGTTATCCAACTCCTGCTCACGAGTAGTTAGCTCAAACTTAGCACGTTGTTCATAAATGGCAACTCGTTCTTTATAGGCATTAAGTTAAGAGATAACAGAATCATCGGTGCACATGCAAAGTGTATTCATCAAAAACATAGTCATCGTTGACTGCAGAAGATGCATCACTTGGTACAACTTCACTTTCACTTTGTTTCACATATTGATCATATGGGACAACATTGATATTACCCATATCTTCAATATTTGACTCAATAGTTTCAGTTGATTGTACTTTGTCATGCATCTTTTGCACATCAGCATCATCGTATAGTTTTAGTACCTCAGAAATGAGTTTGTCTTTGGATGGACCAGCTTGTGGTGATGAAGGGACTTTAGGAGAGATCATTGGAGAAATGCTAGCCATGAAGATGGTTTGTGCAGTAGGTTCATCATCAACGTCAGAGTCGTATGCATCACAATCAGCGACTTGAAAGGCATTCTGATGATTGTGGCCTATCTCCTGAATTGGCTGTTCATCCACATCTGCATCATAGGTCTTGGCATTGCCCTCAGTGAGAAACAACAACTCCTCTTCATCTAAGGCAGCACCATTGTCCTGAGCTTGTGCAAGCAACATCTTGTCTCTGAAGTATTCTGCGTTCTGTGGACGTTTTGGAGATGTGCAGTTCCTAGCAATATGTCCCTCACCTCCACAGTTGTAACACTTGATCGGCTTTGCTTGTCCCTGATTTCCATTCCTTCCCCTGTTCTGATTTGTCACAGAGCCTCTACCAACTCCACCTCTTCCTTGTTCATACTGCCTTTCTTGAACTGGTTGTACTATAACCTTCCCATCTCTGACAGTGGCTTAATTGTGTGGATTAGATGTCTGTCTCGAGGTTATTGTTGGTGTGTGGGAGAGAGTTCATGTTTTGACTAATATGGAGAGCCAGTTGATTAATGAAGTTACCCACGTGTGCATCAGCATCAGCTTGTTTGAACATTGGATTCGGAATGAGTTTGTGAGTTCCATCACCCATGGGTATAACTTGTGAAGCTTTAGTGGTAATCCCAATGTTTGAGTAGAAGGCAGTTGAATCATTTGATGAGCTTGTCTCTCCCGGATTTGTTTTGAATTGTTCAAGAATCCTCTTTTCAAACATGGCATGTCTCTCATTCTGAAGAAGGAAGGAATAGAGTTGCTCATAGTTTGTATTCTTCAATCCTTTGGTTAGCTTCACAGAGGTGACAAACTTGTGCCATTCGGGATTCATGTTGTTTACAAACTTTGAGTTCAACTGAATGTTTGGCATAGTCATTCTGATATTCCTCATGTCATTAACAAGCTTGTGGAATCTCACGTAATACTCATAGACACTCTCATCTGGTTTCATCTTGAAGTGCTCAAATTCATCATAGAGTTGTGATTCTCTGTCTTCCATAGTTAAGTCAGAACCAGAAAGAAGCATTTTGACATTATCCCACACAGCCTTGGCTTCAGTGTTGTGATTGATCAGCTTGTAGATATCTTTTGGAAGACCTTGAAGTATGATGTTAGAAGCCCTGATATCAGCATCGAATCTCTTTTTCTCTTTATCATTGAGCTCATCATACGTCTTTGGTCTGTCTATTCCATAGATCATTGTTCCATCTTCAGCTGTATCAATTATGTCTCTAGTAGTCTCAACTCTATACGGTCCTTCATCAATCGATTTGAGAATGTTGACCCCATTTTCCTTTCCAAGACAGTACAATCTGATTCTTTGAGTCCAAGAGTCGTAGTCGCCTGTCAAGCATAGGTGGGACGAGTATCGACCCTGGCTGCTGAACGTCCTCGCTACGAAGAAACAATAGTAGGAACGATGTTTTCCATGATTACAAGTTCTACGGGATTTTACAATTCTTTGATTAAACCGGGAAATTGATTCTTTCACGGGATTTTACTAAACCAAAAGAACAACCGTAAGAATGTATCACGAAGAAGTGACAAGTCTAAAATTAGACAAGTAGTAAAACACACAACTTTGCTTAGTTATCAACTCGCTAAACACCCAACTCGCTCAAGGAGACAACTCGCTTAAGGAATCAACTCGCTAAATAGCCAAGTCGCATTAGCATGAACTCGCAACACTGTCAACACGCTTAATGGAACAAGTCGCTAAATAGCCAACTCGCTTTAGTATCAACTCGCAAGACATACAACTCGCTTAATGAAACAACTCGCTTAGAACCCAAGTCGCAAGAAAGTCAACTCGCTAAATAGCCAAGTCGCATATACTATCTCGCATACAGAAACAAAGCAACTCGCTTTGAAGAAAAGCAAGTCCGAGACTCAACTCGCTTCGTCCTATGTTCACAAATAACCACTTTATCAATAAAAAACAACCAAACCACAATGATTTAAGTCTTCCAATTCAAAACATAAGCACATATGATGATCCTAAACACAAAAGTACAAGCAAAATTCAAACTTTAACACTAGAATTTGTCCAAATGAATCAAACTCTCCTAAACCTTTAATACCCCAAAACCTTATGAAATCCACCAAAACAAAAAACATGAAAGATAAGTGATCAAACCATGGCTCTTGATACCATTTGTAACATATATGATTTCACAAACACACTAAACCATAATCACTAAGTGGCATACAATATGTTTAGAGAGAGAAAGTTCAAGAGAGAGAAATGGAAGAGAGTTGGGAACTTTAGTGAGAAAGAAAAATCTTATTATGAGCTCCAACTCTCTACCTTGGAAGGTAGAGAGTATTTATAGTCTTACAATAAAACGCCACAAAACGGGCTGTGGATCAGGCATACAGTGGGTAAAGACCCGTCCATCCTCCACGGTGTTACATAACTAAATATTACTTAACATTAAATAACTACGACTACGAGCTTTCTAACGATTACATATACTTGAGGTGACCGACACTTTAACTACTGGATTTTCCAAATCCTAACATTTACTGATATTTTTTGAAGTTTGCATACCAAGACGAGATTTTGGAGAAAGATCGTTACTATTTCATAGCGTAAACCCCGTTAGTTAATAATCGGCAACAAAGTTTTGTTAAAATTTCGTTTTGAGTACATGAATAAAAATGTGTCGAACTGAATGTTACAAAAATTCAAAATATGTTTTAATATGCACATTTTAATGATGTATCATACCTCAAAATGTAATAAACGTGGCACTACTTTTTATGCAACACGTTACTAAAACGTGTTTATTGAAACACAGTTTTAAAAAATTGTAACATGTAGAGAAATAGTTCAACGAAAATTTGTTCTTCTTTAATAGCCAATAATTTGGATAATATCAAATAAAAAGAATTATAAGTTTACAACAAATATAAAAGGTGCGATAATTTAAGTTAATTTTATGTATTGTCAAAAGTAAATAATTTTTTGGTATTTTTTTATGAGACTACATTTCTATTCTCGACATAATGGCAATTAGTTTAACTTAACGATTGATGCGCGCAGAACAGTCAAGCTACCTCACACAAGCTGGCCACTTGTGAATGGCAGACCGTAAGAAGCTTAAAACTGCTCAAGCACGAATGCAATTTAAATCAGAGGAATATAGTGTATTCCTGGGTCGTTAAGTCCCACGGAGGATGAATTGGTGTTTAAACAACTTCAGATTATAGAATGATCACTAAGGATAGTGATCAGTAAGGTTTTGAATGGATAATTACCTAAAGAAAAGATTTACAAATTACAGCGACTTAAATGCAAATTAAAAGAAATTAAAAAGTTAAAAGATATTAAATAAACGCTATCACTATTTTTACAGATCGATGAACGTTTATGATTTATAAAACAAAATGACTCAAATAAACTATATTAATTAAAACGAAAACCTAAATTATCTAAAAACGTTACTTAAAATGAAAACGTGCGATATTTATGAAAATGGCGCTGGAGCGCAAGATAAAACGTAAAATTTATGAAATAAAAGGCCTACAAGTGTAAAACTAATTTTATTACGTACTATATGATAAAAGAAAATTTTAGAAAAAAGAATTATATTTTTTTGACTTTTATATTTTTTATTATGATTTAATTACTATAAAACACTAATTAATTGATTAAAAATAGTAAAACTAATGAGAAAAATCCGAAACTTTTTTATAAAATACTTATTACTAAATCTGATTTAATAAAAATACTAAACTGGAAAAAGCTACTATGAATAAGCTCGAAATAAGCTTAAATGTTCAGATAAGCTAAATGAGACAAAGGAGGTTATATATTTGTTTGTGCAAAGTATGACCGAGACAAGTCCCAAGGCAATTGGCCGGTACACACTACAAAAGGGGGAGGTCTCAGGTTCGAGCCTGCCTACCCCCTTTTTGCAAAACATTTTATTTTTGAAATTTTCTTTTTACAACTTATTAAGAACATGAAAATAAGCATTTTATTCAACTGTGCCTTTTTCTAAAAATGACCAATAAGCTCTGTGAGAGCTTATTTATCTCAACAGTTGGTGTTTTGAGATAAGCTCATTGATTAAGCTATAATGGCTTATGAACTCATGAAATAAGCTAAGTTATCTAAAAATAAGCCAAGCAGCTTATGATAGGCTAATATTACAACTGAAAAAGCAATTTGAAATACAAATAAGCACTGAATAAGCTATAAATAAGCACAAGGACACACCGAACACAAGATTACCTTTGTTGGTTTTGTAGGAAACTTTAAGCTATCTTATAAGCACTATAATAAGCCACAAAATGAAAACAAACACTGCAATTAACTAGTTGACCAAGTAAACTATCCAAAAAGCTAATTTGCAATGTTTGGCTTACACTAATAAGCTCTTGAGGAGCTTATGAAAAACTGATGAAAACTGACTTATTAGTATACTAGATAAAATGAGACAATCAAAAAGCACTTAGCAGTCTAGGTAAATAAGCTAAAAATGGAAAATGAGTACTTGTAACATTGAGACAGCTAGGTGAGCTTCTCAAAAAGCTAAATTGCACAAGTTAATGATCACTAATAAGCTCTCTAAGAGCTTATTAATTAGACTACCAAATCTGTGCACAGGGCATGATTTCAGAAATGGGGTCCAAAAGAAGCTAATTAAAAAGCTATCTATAAGCTAATTAAGAGTAAGCTAGTATTTTTGTATTTTTCTATAGCAGCTAAATATTATTATGCCAAAAGGAATTAAGCTAAATCCTAATATTAAACACACAATGAAAATCTAAAGTTTATTCAAAAACAGGCTAATGAAAATTTTGACTTTTTATAGAAAACTAATAAGCTGACTTTTATGAACTTGTGGTTATCCTAGATGACTAAATATGATGTTTTAAGCTAATTTGAGACTGAGGTAAGCTAGATAAACAACTTTTAAAGATTAAATGATGATTATGCAGTCTAGTTTCCTAACAGTTAACAAATACTATGAGATTACACTGAATTTTGACTTTTTACTAGTAACCACTGGTTTTTATACTTGAAATGAGATATTGAGTACTAAAGAAACATAAAACAATTACAAACAACAACACCACAGTCCTCATATAAAGATAATTAATCAATTCCAAACATCACTTTATCTAACTGTTATGAAGGTTTTTATACTAAAACAAGTTTATACACCAAGCAATCTATTTAATATCTTGAATTAGCTTAACTAAAACAGATTTACACTAGAATTATTACTATTTAAATACTTAAACTATTAAATGCAAAATTTGAGAGAATGCCTTACAAAATGAGTTCAAGCTCAAAATAGAGAACCAAAGTCTGATAAACCACCCTATTGCTTACCAATAAGCTCTAAACCACTAATCCATCCAAAATTAGCTCTGCTCCATTATCTTGATCATGTCTCCATATGTTTTTTTATTTTTAACTATTTTCTTGGTATTTCTTTTAATTTTTCTATTAAAGATATAAACTGAGTTTAAAGGTATCTAGAAACTTATAATAGCTTTAGATAAAGCTAATATGAGCTTTTGAGTTCAAAACAACCACCATAAATGACATAAGCTAATTTTGAGATTTTTGAAATTGAAAATGGCATAAACTGACAGTTAGATTAAAACTGGAAATTGATAACTGAAAAAGGTTCTCAAACACTTTAAATAACTAAAACAATATACTTGGAAAGATTAAATTGTACTGGAAATTAAGATTGAACTAAAAACGACATTAAACTAAACTAAACTACTCTACATGCCTTCTCCTCTGCTTCTTTCTCTGTATTTATTGACTTCAAATATCTCTTGTCGACCTCTGAAAATATCCCACCACATCTTAACCATTGGATTGAGCCAGATCATTGGAATTGCCATATGTCGAATTTGGCGCCAATTTTTCAAAGAGTTGGTTTTCTGCATTAATTGGAGTTGGATTGATATGGAGGTGGAGGGGGGAGGTAATCAAGTGGATATGGTGAGGTGGAAAGGTGAAAACCAGTGGTTAAAACCACTGGTTTTGGTGTATACAGGGGTGGTGAAGAAGGTGTACAGTAATGGCGGTTTTATTTGATTTTAAAAGTTGGGCCGGGTCAAGGTTTTTGGACTTGGACTTGGGTTTAATAATGAATAAGGGTCCGGTTTGGTTAATGTTAACAACAAGGACCATTCATGTAATTCTCTGAAAATTGAGGGGCTGATTTTGAACATTTTCCAAAGCTCTCACAAGGACTAAAACTGCCAAGTAAGAATAGTACAAGGACCTTTGTTGATAATTTCCATTTTTATAAATCCAGGGACCAAAATTGTCAAGTTTGAAACTTGAGGGACCAAACATGTAAATTCTCAAAAGTTTTATCATAAGGACCATTTTTGTCATTTATAAATAGAACAAGGTTAAAAGTTGATAATTTTCACTTTTTAATTTAACCAAGGACTATTTTTGACAATTTTCAAAGTTAAAGGACTAAAGTTGTCATTTTGTGATTTTTAAACTTTAAAGGTTTGTTTTGACAACTTTTGAATCTCATGGACCTAAAATGATATTTTACAAGTTTTGAATTACGGGACTGATTTTGACAACTTTTTGTAAATGGGGGACTAAAAGCGCCAATTATGCAAACTTGATATGCGTTTTTCACCGATTTTGATGTTTTTGCATTTAAAACATATAAAACACTTGTTTGTGATATTTTTATCATTTTGATGTGTTTCTGAGTGTTTTCAGATGTTTTTGGCATTCTAACAGTACAAAAATGATGAGTATTTAGACACTCATCAACGATCAACGATTTATGAAATATTTAACTTTTAAAAGAGATTATATAAGTGAGTCTTTTATATTTTGATTGAAAAATGAGTGGCTTAAATTCTTCTGATTGACTTTTGATTTTTTATTCATCTTTATGGAATTTAAAATGAGTCAATTGCATATATATCCACTAAACTTGCATATTTGCATATATACCTAAAACATATTTAAGTTGCATTGTACATCAGATATTAAAAACTTGTATTATGGGGAAATATGCAAATTTTTGAATTTGAGTGGATATATATGCAATTCCCCCAATTAAAATCTATAAAAGGTAGATAAATTTGCTTAACCAGTAGTTCAAAACAGATATATATATACTAGCGAGGGTTCGCGCGATACTGTGTGCAAGTACCTTGTGACTAAATTTTCTGGCGAACAAATGTTATTTTGTTTTGAGCTGCTGGATATCAGATTTATGTTTTGGAAGTTTAATTAGATTGTACATCGTGGTTAAAGAGTTGTATATTTTGGTGAAGGGGTGAACTAAATTGTGTATTAATGGTATGTGTTAAATAGTGTGTTTTTAGTCTTATTTGTATTTGTACATTGTGCTTAGGTAGTTGTATATATTGGTGATGGGGTGTATTAATTGTATGTATGTAATAAATAGTATTTGCTTAAATCAAGTGTGCTTTACATAGCTGTACATTATGTTTTATAAGTAGTATTTACTTAAATTCTAATTTAGGAAATTTTAAACTCATAAATAGGAAAGAGAGTCATCCATCCATTAAAAGTAGTATAGATAAACAAGAAAAAGGTTCAAAGAAATTATTCAAGTTGGGCTTGCCCCCCAAAGACTTAAAAAGCACGTAGTATAAATTTGAACGACATGACATTGGTTATGTTTGGCAAAAATAGATTGTCGATCTTTGGTGTTGTTGTTGTTGATCTTTGGCTGGGTCTTTGTGTTGCTTAAAAAGATTACAATAAGAGATTATTTTCATAAGCTACATGAAGTAACCTTTTATTTTCGAGATTATGAAGATTTTTATAATCTCATATATATTATATTTATGTCAAACAAAGATTAGCATAATCTCTCAATAATCTTGTGTGCCAAACATAGTTAACTAATATTTGGGTGACTTGTGTTGGAAATAAATCTATACTACTTATAATGGAGGGATGACCCTCTCTGCCAAACAAAGATTATGTCTAGTCCATTCCTTCCTTATTGGGCTTTGGCATAGGCTCATGGGCTTTCTACATGAGCCTAGCCTTTAATATCAAACATAAAATCCTAGTTTAAGCAACCTATTACATATTAAATAATGGACACATTACATGTGCTTTGTATTTTCTATATTGTCTATTAAGACTTGTATTATTGAAAGTAACAATCACATTGTTTGATCGGTGACATGGGGTGTGTTTGGTAAAAGTAGCAGTTAGTAGTAGTTGTGAGCAAGGAATGAGTAGTCACATCTCGCCATCGCCACAGCCTTCTTAAAAACATTGGAAAAATGAGCATTCCTAAAAATAGCAAAGTCTCACCGCTTTTCCCAACGAACAACAAAAATAAAAAATCTCGCCGCTCACCGCCATCACTTCCCTAAAACTCTAAAGCTTGTCGCGCCAAACATAACCATGGTATGACATATATAAACTTTGTAGATCTTAAAGAAAAAACTTATTATAATAAATACTCTTAAGAAAAGTAGTATTGTTTTCAACTTAGCCATTTTCTTATCTTAGTAATTTTTAGAAAAAGAAAATAAAAAAAACATTACAAGAAAAAGTTGAATTATAGAAAAATTAATACAAGAAATCTTTGATGGGATATCGAATCTTAAAATACATTATAATTAGATTTAAGATCATTTGAGGACAAAAGATTATTTACATATCAAGGGATCAATCTCCACCATCCAGTTTTATTTGATCTAATGGATGAGATTAATCCCAACAATTTAAAAAACCCATTTTCATCCTCTTTTTTCAAATACTAATAACTTTCATAATCAAGTGCGTAAAAAAATATCAGACGAACATTTAATTATCTTTCTATAGATAGGCACTTTGATATACTTTCGACAAAAAATTTTTTTTCGTGTTTTTCACGCTTTTTTAAGTTTTTTGTTTTTTTACGCTTGAAATTTGCATTAAAAATCATATATGATTAAACACTAATTTGAATATCACATGTGATATTAGTGTTATATCATATATGATATTAGTGTTATATCATATATGATATGTAATATCACATATGATATTAGTGTAATATCACATATGATATACATATCATATCACATGTGATACCACATATCATATATGATTTAACACTAATATCACATGTGATATTCAAATTAGTGTTTAATCATATATGATTTTTTTCATGCAAATTTTAAGTAACGTAAAAAAAGACGAAAAAAGGTGAAAAAAACGAATGCTTTTTCTTTTTTCGAAAGTATATCAAAGTGACCGTCTATAGAAAGATAATTAAATGCTCTTCGCGACGGTGTAAATATTTTCACTTAACGATTAACGGTTTAAGAGTTATTTAAATTATAAAACTAGCAGGTACCCGCCAAGCAATAAGGGTACCATGCAATTAAAATATTCAACCATTTTTCAGTTCTATATTTTACTATACAATAGATATACGAAAAGCGACAATTTAAGTTTTTAATAATTTTACGCAATAACAATATTTTTTATATAAAAACTGTAGATTATCCACATGATGTTTTGACAATATTGAGTTGGTAAGTGCATGTAAAAGTAGTTTACAATGGCTCGTAGTCGTAAGTTATCATTAAATAATAACACTATAGGGAATTTTAAAAATCACTTACATTATACTAAGAAAATTTAGTTCTCTAAAAACAATCTTTATTATATTTGTCCCACATAGATGGATAATACAAGTAAAATAGAACTTATAAAGATAAAGAAAAACTAAATATTCAAAAAGTTATATGGGTTACTTTAAAGAATATAAATATTATTATACAAATATATATAATAAATATTAAATATATAATTAGCACTTAGCACTTTGCATCATTTGCTTTGAAAAAATTGTCCAATTTTCATAAAACAAAGTTTTTAGTTTTTAAGGTAAGTTTTATCAACAAATTTCTAAAAGATGTATATGTTGGTTCTCGAGACACTCTTGGGGGGCGAAGTACCTCAAATAAAATTTTCCCAGTAAATTTTTATTTTAGTTTACTATGTTTTTGACAATAAATTTACGGATATCAAGAATTTCGTTAGCCAAGCAGTTCAAGCAAGCTCGAGCCCTGCTTGCCAAGCCCGCACCTCGCTCGAGCTCTCGCTTTTGGCCAAGTAGTTCGCTCGGCTTGAATATTTGTATAATGTGTTTTATTATTTGTTTTAGTGACATTTAATGCAAGAATTGTGTTTAAGTTGGTTGTACAATATGCTTGATAATTTGGATTTCTTATATAAGGGGTGTTTTAATAATTGCATTAATTGTATTTATTGACCGCTAATTAATTGATGCGTTAATTATCTTGACCACATTAATAGTGCTTTGTATTTTGTACATTAAGCTTTAAGACTTGTAAGTCTTAAAATTAAGATTGATGAGAAAGATCATTAATAGTGCATGTGTATTGTATAAAAAGGCATTGTATTTTGTAAGTCTTAATTTTAAGACCATGAGGAGAGAGATTCATTCCTCTATTATATGTAGTATAGATATAGATATGTGAAATAATAAAATGCTTTTAATCTCAACTATTGATTTTTTTAAAGATGGATGGTGGATATGAGTCCCTTGGTATGTAGCAAAAATTTGGTATGTAAAATAACTCTCCTCTTATAATAATCTAACATTAAGAAAAGGATGAAATATTGTTTTTAGGAGTCATTTTATTTTGTTTACATATAAATTCATGCTTACTAAGGATAAATTCTCACTATCCATTTAGTTTGATCTAATAGTGAGGATTAACCTAAGATTTAAATATAAACATAAGTCCATGTTTTTTTTTTCTTGTATTTCATCTTTTCTTTTTTATTTACATTATTATTATTTTTTTTTTGTAATTTTTATTTTAATTCACGCTTTTAAGTCTTTATCTTCGCTTTCATACGCTTGGCCCGCTTTCATACGCTCGTCCGCTTTCTTACGTTTTGTCCGTTTCATACGTTTTGTTCGCTTCGCCCGTCTTCCTCATTTTTATTTTGTTTTCGTCCATTTTCATAACGTTTTCGCACTGCTTTTTTACTCTTTCATACGTGACGTACGCTTTCATACGTATTTGTCCGTTTTCGTCCATTTTCTTAAGTTTTCGTCCGCTTTCATACGTATTTGTCCGTTTTCTTCCGTTTTGTTAATATCACTTTGTGATTTTTTGAATATCACTTTCTGATATTTTGAATATCACTATGTGATATTATGAATATCACTTGTGATTTTCTGGATATCGCTATGTGATATTTCGAATATCACGTGATTTTCATGTTACAAAACATTAGTTGAAAATCATTTGAGATATTCAGAATATCACAAGTAATTTTTCAATATCATAGAATATCACTTGTGATATTCGAATATCACATAATATCACTTCGATATTCACAATATCATTTGTGTTATTCGAATATCACTTGTAATATCTCAATATCGTATATCACTTGTGATATTTCGAATATCACAAAATATCACTTAAGATATTCACAATATTACTTGTGATGTTCGAAACGTATGAAAAAACGGACGAAAACGTAATAAACCGAAGAATATGTATGAAAACGAAAACACAACGGACGAAACGATGAATAATGGACAAAACGTATGAAAACAGACATAAAACGGACAAAACATATGAAACGGGTGAAAACGTGGAAAACCGAAACTAAAAATAGATGAAAAAGTATAAAACGGACGAAAAACGTATGAAAATGGTAAAACGGACGAAAACGTATGAAAACGTAAGATAACGTATGAAAACGGACGAAAACGTATGAAAGTGAAGAAAAAAAACGTAAATTACTTGAATTTTAAAAATGAATTAAAAAGAAAGACGTAATAACAAGAAAAAAACATAGACTTCGATTTATCTTTAAACCTTAGGTTAATCCTCACCATTTAATCAAACTAAATGGATGATGGGGATTTATCCCTTAGTAAGCACCAAAATAACAAGAAACATCCTGAAAAATTCCTCTTGTTAGTTATATTTTGGGTGAAAATTATCAAAAAGTAACCAAGTTTGAGATTAGTTCTAATTTGGTATCTCAAACTTTATATTAATCATAAAAATTATCAAAGTTTCAAAACTGTTTCATTATTATGTATTTTTTATGTTAGAGTGACTTGAATGGAACACTTCTCAAACTTTGTTTTTGTGGTTATTATTTATGTTTAGTCGTGCATTAATGGTTTGTACATAAAATTGGTTGAAATTAGTTAAACTCGGATGGTAGGCGCGAAAATTAATGTACAATATGTTAATGCATAGATGAATACTTTAAGCACACTAATTTTAGAAAATTACTTAAAAATAAAACGGTTTTGAAACTTTGATGTTTTTATGATTAGTATAAAGTTTGAGATATCAAATTGAAACATTTGTGAAACTTGGTTACTAATGTGTGATATATTTCCTATTTTATAAACATGCTAGTTTTAAAACCGTGCATGCATGGAGTTTTGGTAGATAATATAACATATAATAATAATTTCAATAACTTTGTATTGAAGTTAAATATTGTGACAATTTATAAATTAATGATTTTGTAATATTTAAGATTTTTTTTTCAAATTATATTAAATTTTGGGTACTTATATAGTTATAATATCAAGGTTACTTTGCGCATTAGCTTTTATACATTTTGTTATTATGTGTTAATATCGATTAATATTTTGTATAAATTTTGTTGCACGAGAATTTGTTAAACTCGACATAGTGTTTAGGTTGATCTTGTTTTAATTTAACTATTGATATCATGTTCTAGATATTATGTGTGTTTAGTAACACGTAATAAACTTTGAAAGAAATATGTGTCGTTGTTATACATACAATATCGTTTATTTAATTTCATCTCATGCTATGGCTATAAGATGCGTCGCATTCACTTTGATATTTATATTATTATTAATAACAATTTAAGTCGAATTTAATTTTAAACCCACGCAAGGGTTGTTATTAAATGCGGATAGTTAAAAAAGACTTTCCGGATATCATTACTTAATCTCATAAAAAGGATTAACATGATTCGTTTGTATATATAATCTCTTGTATTCATTTACATGTCACAATAACATGTGCTTTCTTTTTATATCTATAATTTCGTGCAAATATATTAATTTAATATACACATACAATACAATTTATATGTTGTATTTATTTATAAAATATAAAATATAAGGGGTATAAAGTCTATGTGGTATTTATTAAAATTATAAAGTTATTAAAAAATAAAAAAAAATGATAAGTATACTTAAGTTCATATAATTTATTTAAAATTTAACAGTTAAAATTTTATTAATTACCTCATATATAATCTCTTGTATTCATTTACATGTCACAATAACATGTGCTTTCTTTTTAAATCTATAATTTCGTGCAAATATATTAATTTAATATACACATATAATACAATTTATATGTTGTATTTATTTATAAAATATAAAATATAAGGGGTATAAATTCTATGTGGTATTTATTAAAATTATAAATTTATTAAAATTATAAATTTATTAAAAAATAAAAAAAATGATAAGTATACTTAAGTTCATATAATTTATTTAAAATTTAACAATTAAAATTTTATTAATTACCTCATATTTTTTATTTTTTATTTTCATTACAAAGTTAGACATGTGTTTTTATAAATGCATATATATCTCTCCCAAAGTGAATAATTGCATATATATCTTTTGTACAAATTTTTTATACACATTTTACAATGGTTTTTATGCATGCTCTTGATATATATGCAATTTTGCATTTTCGAGAGAATATATATGCAAAAGCCCTTATTTATTGTGTTGAATAGAATTTAGAAAATATTGATCAAATTGAAGCTAATGTTGACTTTTATTTGTCAATAGAAGTGCTCAGTTTTATCACGTATCTATACTTCTTATAATGTAGGAAGACACTTCCCTCATATTTATTATTTTAAGACCGCCATAAATAGAATTTTAAGCAAATACTACCTTATAAGCATTATTTACAAGTATTTAAAGCACATATAAAACTAAAAACACACTACTAATACTAGCAGGGTACCCGCATGATGCGGCGGCGGGTACCCTGTGACATGTGATGTTATGCGGCTATACTTTTTTTTAACAATTACTTTAGAAATAATAATAACGGAGATCTTGTTTAGTTTCCTTTTCGTTTTCGAGTCTAGGTAGATCTTTGTTATTAATGTGAAGGGAAGTAACCAAATGGTAATGGTAGCCTAACAAAAATCTTACAAAGTTAAAAATGTTTTTCAATAATGTAACGGTTCATTTTTAGTTTTTGTCGAAAGTGAGTTATCGGGGGATGAACCTTCATCAATTTTGGAGCCGACCGACCAGCCTCGACCCTCATGTCGCAATGGCAATGGGACTCTCGGCGCAAGAATGGCGATCGAATCGGTAGACCCGACCACTATGGGCAAACATGATGGTTTTATTTTTAAGTGCTTGGCTTAGTAGCTTGATTAGATTGTACATTGTGGTTAAATGGTTGTATATTTTGGTGAATGGGTAAATTAAATATTGTATTAATTGTATATGTTGAATAGTATTTTTTTAATTTTATTTGTGTTTCAAATAGTTGTAAGTTATGCTTTTTTACTTGTATTTACTTAAAAGTTCTATATTAGAAAATCTAAAAAAATTAATAGGAGGGAATGTACAAGATGCATTATAAGTAGTATAGATAATACAATTAATACACTATTAAAAAACACTCATTCATCCAAAAATACAACTTTTTAATCACAAAGTACAATATAATTAAGCTTCCACACATGAATAAACTAAAAATAGATTTTTAAGCAAATACAAGTAAATAAACATAATTTACAAGTATTTAAAGCACAAATAAAAAAAAACATTATTCAACACATACAATTAATACACTATTAAAAACACACATTCACCAAAATATACAACTATTTACCACAATGTACAATATAATTAAGCATCCAAATCATAAATCTGAAATCCAGCAGTCCAAACAAAATAACATTTGTTCACCGAAAAATTTAATCACATGATACTCGCCGCCGCATCGCACAGATACCCTGCTAGTGTATAATAATGCACCCCCATTGACTCAATTAAGTTTTTTAACCTTCCTTTTTCACCAAATTAAAAATAATATATTAGAGACAATATCACTAAGAAAAAAATTTAATCCAGAATTTGCTATTTAAGAATGTTAAGTTTAATCTTTAAATCTCAAAATCGTGAAGATACATAAAGCAAAACATTAATCTAGGAAGAATATATAAAAGATATTGGAAGAGATTTGATATGCACACCATCAAAAGTAATGTATACATCACAAAATCACTTTAGTGATGCATATAATACAATACAACATATGTATGAATGTATGATTATGATGTGCGTATCATATACCTCTCATATTGAAACCTTCTGGTGCTATAAAAAAGGTAAGGGAAATGATACATGAACTTAAACTTAGGCTTAAAATTAGACCTAAAATCAAGTGTCAGCATCCTGATTGCTGCAGACATGAACCCACTTATTTTACAACCCATCAGAATGATGCCAAGTAGTTTTAGATCTAAATTTAAGCTTAAGTTTAGGTCTAAGTTTAAGTTCATGTATCATTTCTCAAAAATTAAACCTTGTGCACACGATTGAAACCACTTGCATGTTGATGTTACTCCATCCACTTTGCAACTTGCAACTTGCAACTTGCAAGTGATCATATCGTCACTCAATTTGGAGAAATAATTAGGTACAAATTTTTAGTACAAGTCGTCACCTTTCACTTCATAGTACGGAGATGATCAACAAAATCATTTGGTCTCAAATGATGTGAGGCCAAACATTGTAATTGATGTCGAATTAACCATAAAGACCAAGTCAAATGCATTCTCATCTTACGCTCATCTTCATCTCAACTCTTTCTCTCATCTCACTTCCTCTCACTTCCTATCATTTTTTTTTGGCATGGTCACCTTAACTTCACTTTACATTAATATACACATTTTATAAAAATATACCTCACTAAATACCCCGCATATACTTACAAACCAAATAAAAAACTATAAAACAAAATAGTCGGGCCAACATCACACAATGTAAATTAAGGTGTCTCGGTCACCGAATTGTGCCTCGAAATTGGAAAGTCACGCATGAGTGAGAGAGATGGACAAAGTATTAACTAGGTGAAGGTGGGGTGACTTTGTTGTTTCACCCCTCTTGCCTACCAGCCTAATACTACAGTATTTCACATCATTTAGAGTTTATATACATATTACCTTTGCTTATATATCCTTACGCCTTGCACTTTTGTCGGTTTTTTCGGCTCGAAACCCAAAAATCGACCCGAACCGAGTTATTCGGTTCGGTTTCAGTTTTGATATATATTTTTCGGTTCGATTTTCGGTTTAAGTTTTTTCCTTTTTCGGTTTTCAGTTCGGGTCGGTTTTGTCAGTTCGGATCGGGTTTGACCCGATGCTCACCTCTAGATCTATATGATATTACCTCCAGGCTTTGGTAACAATACACGTGATCATTTCCCAATAGATAATTACATATCTATTGATGTGTTATCTAGTATTAACCAATTGATAATGTCTAGATGATTATGAGTAAGATGACCCATGTTGTTAAAGGCTCACACGTGCTCGGTTCTTTCTGAATATTTTAACCAAGAAACATGGACTAAACATAGAAAAAGATGATTTAATTGGATAAGAAAAAAGGAATGATAGATGTTAATGGAAGATTGAGGGCCCGTTTGTTTGACCTTTTTGGTATGGGTTTTAGGGTGAAATCATAGAAAACAAATGTTTGGTTAAATTTTTTAATTGAATGATTAATAAAATGATACGGATTTCAATTGGTTATCCTTAGCTAAATGTGTCACATTTTCTTTCTGCACATGGGTCCCATCTCCTCTCATAATACAACTTTTCATATAACATTTCCACTGACACCATTTGTTTGTTTCTTTATTTATATTAAAATAATATATAAATATTAATTTAACTTTTATTTTTAAATTATAAAATAAACAAATTATTATAATAATCATATCCTTTCTCTCTCCACCTTTTCTTTCAAACCGAATCCCACTCCCATACCCATTTACAAACCAAACGGGCCCTCGTCGATAATGGGCATGACTTAGGTACAAGTTTTACGTCATCATTCCCTGTATCCACCCAGCACAACCAAGATTTCATATCGACTCCTAACTCCTAAGTGCTTATAAAGCGACCTGCATTAGGTATATTCTTTACCCTATTATGCCCCAACTCTTGACCACCAATCTAAGACTAATGCTAATGGAGACCTCAATAAAATGTGGTCACCCCCGACACCTAAGAGGTACCTCGACTTTCTTTCTCTTAGACTACACAATACTATAAATAAGTAATAAGTCGACCGCAACAATAACAAAAAACATACCCTAAATAAATAAAGGGATATGTTATAAGAACCTCCTATGATGTGACAAGCAGCAGTTTTAATCAAAATGTACAACCGCGATACAAGCCGTACAATCATCTGATGCGCGCAATGATTGGACCCCCACCCCATATAGAGGGGTCTGTATAAACTCACCTATAAATAAATTAGATTAAACTTTACACACAAAAACACAATTGAATGCAAGATCCGGTACCATACCTTAACTACAAAAAAGAAAAGGGGGACCTAATAGGGAGGACGCGGTCCTTGGCTCGGTCGACAATAAGTTATGATCTCCATTAGCATTAGTCTACCATCCCGCTAAATTTGCCTTTTCACTTTTACTATGTCGACACTAAAATATCATAAGATAGATTTTGATCGGTATGGTCATACTCATAAAGATAGTCATTCTTCAACTTATAAAGATAGTATGGTTAAGAAAAATAAAAATATATACTCAAATAACTAGCAAGATGCTAGATAATACAATGACGCTATTAACATCCAACAAACGACCCTAAAAGTATTGCGAGCCTTACAGATGTCATCAGGGCCATCTTTGAGGGTACAGTAGCGTGAAATACCGCTGTGTCTTAGAATTTTCAGGGCCTCAAAATTTGTCCCGTTAATAATTATATGTATGTGTAGACATATTTTTTACGAAGAAAAAAGTATTTAGATGAGAAAATATTTTAAATCAGTAATATGTTATAATGTTTAGATAACTAATTGCATTATATCTTATAAATGGTGACACTTTACATATAATATTCTTAACAAAATGGCCATTATATAATTTCGTAGGCCTTCAAAAATTTTTGTTTATCATGAGACGCCCTGGATGTCATGACAGCCCAAAACCGTTGCATACAACCACTTTGTTTAAAACTTAAAAACCATTGTGGTTAAGAAAAAATGAACAAGATGTATCATAATGTACATGCGTGTATTCTAGAAGCAAATAAGCTAGCATGTTATAGATCGAGCTATAGCTAACAAGTTGTCCACCATTCCAAAAAAAAAAACTAGTTGTCCACTAAAATGTGAAGTTTTGAAGTGGGCTTTGTGGGCACTGAAGCTTTTTTTGAACTATGCACTGAAGCTTCTTGATAGGTGTTAAAAAATGGAATACAGCTGGAATTTAAGCATGCACATACATAAGCCCCGTTTATGGGGCGAATATGTCTGCGTGTTACTTCTACCAACATAAATTAAATACTATATTACCTCTGCACACGTCAGTTAGTTTAGGATGCACCAGGAGGGTTAATCCCTCTCATTTTCTCTGTCACGTCACGCCTTTCTCTCCATGCACCTTTATTTGATTAGTGCCCCAAAGAAAGTGATCTACACTACAAAAAACATACCCCATAAAAATACATTTCTTCAAAAAAAAAAAAAAAAAAGGAACCAAGGTGTGATATCAATCTTGTATGCTACCCTCATCCACAAAAAAAGGAGTGATTGATTATTCCCCACAGTAAGAGGATTGAGTGTGAATGGATCTTCTCAATCGATCGAAACCCCTTTATCAAGGCCCAGCCTTAGTAATTTGTAAGCTGTCGAAAACGAAGACCAAGATATACAAATCATGAATTGAAGCATAGCAATAATGTTGTTGGTTGCTGAATGGCTGATGAGGATAGACGAAATTGTGTTCTAATGAATTAATGATCTTGATATTTGATTTTGATAATAAAGAAAGGGAGAAAAATATAAGAGTCATTATGCAATAAGAGTATCTGCAATGTTAAAAGTCTTTAAGGACCTTTACATTTAATATATACTACATCTTAGGTATATAAGAGTCATTAGGTGCCGTTTGATTTGTAAGAAGGTTTAGAATCGGATTCGGATTTGATTTAGGTATTGAAAGATCGGGATTAAAAGATAATAATAATATTTTATTAAAATAATTATTTTAATCAAAAAAATAAGAAAATATGAGAGTGATATTAATTTTTTAATATTACATTACTTATTGACAGTGTGTAATGTGAGAGTGATATTAATTTTTTAATATTACATTACTTATCCACATTAAATAAGAATCAATCAAAACCACTCAATTTTGCTCGGATTCATTTTATAACCTGAGGGCCCAATTTTGTGATATAATTGTTGTACCAAACAATTATTTATGAAAATGAATACACTACTTGAATTCAAAAGTACTAAAACAAATGGCTCCTTGGTGTAGTTGCATTTATTGCATTTAATGCATAACTAATTAATGGCTAAAAGGTTTTTACAAAAGCTTGGAGTTTGCCGAGTTTTTGTAAAAGCTTTTCCAAAACCTCTTGCTACAATACTAAAAAGCTTTTTCAAAAGCTTAATAGAATAGTAAAAAAAAATTGTGTTTTATGCATTGTGGATGATCTAAAAATAGAAAAAAGTACACTACTATTTTTTAGAAGTTATTTCACAAAATAAACGAAAAAAATAGATTTCTGTTTATCAAACTATCTATTTTTCTTGCACATTTTCGACTTTTTTTAAAGATCCTAAGTGTGCGTTTAGTTGTGGAAACATCCTTATTTTTCATAAGAGTAAAGTCCAAAATACAACCTTGTAGTTTATCCCGTATCTCGCTTTACATCCCTACACCTTTTTTTGGCACAAAACCATCCCTCCCTTAGTAAAGTTGGCACAAAACAATCCCTTCGTTAGTAATGTTAGTCAGTGAGGACTAACGGTGCAAATTATTTCTCCGTTATCTCCTAACAGAAGAGAGAATATTTGCATCGTCAGTCATAAGGATTAACGGTACAATTTATTTTCGGAAATAAATTGCATCGTACGTTAGTTTGGACTAACGGTTGCAATTTTTGAAAATAAATTAAATGGGGACCAATAATGGTGGTGGGTCCCCCTTGTCCGGCCGCAAGACAAGCATGACTTTTTTTTTTTTTAATTTTTTAAGTAGTGTGTTTAGTTGTATTTAATTAGGTATATTGTATAGTGTATTTAATTTGTGTAGTGTTTTTATATGTATAGTGTATTTAATTGTGTAGTGTTTTTATATAATATTTATTTTATGTTATGCTTTTAATTGTGTGTTTGTTTCCATTTAATTAAACAATAACAATAAAACATTAAACAAGTAAAACAACAATGTTTTCAATATTACAACGTCTACTCCACATGAAGATTATTAATGCCATCTATGTGCTCATAGAGTATTCCACTCTACCGACATGCGTGATCAACTGGATTACTTTCCAGTTCCAAATGATGCTTCCTAACGCCTTTTATTTTTGCCGCAACAAAGTCTTTTCACCAATAGATGTTGATCGTTGTATCTTTAGTTTCGCAAGTTTGATCAGGCGTTGAAGAAGAGCTTCACCAAAGTACTTTTGTTGAAATATTTCCTTCCACATGAAGTATCGACACCTATAGTCTTTAGTCCCGTCATTACATGACGCAAAACAATTATAAGAAATGTATTCTAAACAAACAAGTTATTGATATATTTACTTAAATAAGCAAACGTTAATTATTTACCTTTGAGAAAGAACATGCATAATACTTTCGCACCACAAGTAGGTACGGTGGGATGTTTTTCAATTATTAATCCACGTTGACAACGACACAAGTAAGGATTTTGTTGTTGCATCTGGCCAAAAGAATTTGTATAATTATTCACAACATAAATTAGTAATATGATGGTTCACAAAATTAGAAGCTTCGCATACATAAATAACCAATCTTGTTATAGATTAATAGTTGATACATGGTTCACAAAATTACAATATAACTAGAAACTAAGATCAATCACGCCCGAGGTGTAGTCGCTCCAATGATATCTGCCATCTGGCCCCACGAGACTCTAACTCGAAATGCGCTCTCCTCAATCCGTCAATCTCGCCGCATCCGTACACATCAACGCGAGACGTCAGTATCAGAGATGAGGAAGAACCGGAGGACGTCTATAAAATTGTCCTCATATGCGCTGGAGATATAGCCGAGAGGGAGGCACATAAGATTGTGAAGAAAGCACATAACTGGACTCAACACGAGCGGGTGTGTGGTTGACACAATGAATGTCCCTCCATCGAATGTCATCCGATTCCTGTAACAAAACATGAGGAAGAACCGAAGCAGGAGCGTGAAATCAGTAACAATAAAGATGACGAGTCGCTTGCTATAAATCGAATCGTCTATACATGTTGTGTCATTTACAATATAGATCAGTAATCGTCTATACATGTTTTGTTATTTGCAATATAAATAAATAATCGTTTTCTACGTATATCTAAACATCCTCTGTCGTTGAGTAAACACATGTTCCCATTGCGCTGCCACGCATCTCTAAAATAACTCCATTGTGGGTGATTATACGGGAGTGGTGAGTCTTCGTCAAGAACCGCAAGAACGAAGGAGCACATTCCTCGCCCCACACGAAGAATAACAACCGAGTCAAGTATCAATGAATCTGGAGAACCTCTAAGCGGAAGTAACAAAAGAGATTGTCTATTGGTTATACATACAATAGGACGGTTAATAGCTGTAGCAATAACCACTCCCATTTCTGGCATACTCATCCAATAACGCCGGGTGTCTGCACCGTTAAACCAATTCATCGAGTTACGTGTAGATGTAAAAGTTTGACCCCACATTTCCCTGTAAACCGCTTCGAATTGTCTACCTCTTCCCTGGCAAGAGCTCAATCTGGGCCACATTTCTTGCTGATCGCCAAGACCTATGGCAACAAATATAGCCACAATTTCCATCACCCTCCACGTTAAAAATCCCTAGGATCCAGCGTCGGAAAATAGGTGGAATTTCAGTCATACAATATTCGCTAAAGTGATCGGAACGCATAAGTGGTGTCTTAAGTCGCCCTCGCTAGGTCCTTCGTTAGGTCCTTCGTTTAAGTCTGGGATGTTAGAAGGCTCTCCCACATAAGAACTGTGTCTCGCAGATTCTTTATTTACTTCTAGGACTTTTTTAGGTTTTGTGTAGCCTCGGTGGCTTGTGGGGGTCATCGTTCAAATCCGGGAGATTTGGTTTAGACTTGGATTTGTTGTCCTTTGCGCTTGGACGCCCACGATTATTTTCTTTGACAGCAGGTTGTTGGGCTGACACTGATTCGGGAGCGTATATACCTCTGAGCATGTTTAACATATTTTTTGACAAAACCATTTATGCTCGTATAAACACTTTGGAATTTCTGACGTCATCTTTACACGAAAAATATTCAGGCTCTTCGGACCTTGTTGCTCTTGAGGATATTCAGCTCATCGTGCTCTTGGGTATTTCGGACAACAGCCGGGAACGCTTAGTGTTCTCCAAAATTATCAACATAATCAAGCGGAATTGGCAATCCTGTATTCGAAAAAAAGAACTTGTTTTAATTATCGGGATTGACGGAAAGAATAACTTGTTAGGCATAAATTTTTAAATACATACCGTTTGCTTGAAGCCAATACAGCTTGCACAGCCTATAATCTTGTCAATCGAACACAACAACGTGTCTAAGCTGGACGTGGTGCCCAAGTATAACTTCAATAAATAAGGTGTTGACCCTCAACTCTACATGTTGTTGTTCCGGCCGAAGCTGCGATATTGATCGGTAATGTACGATACAAACATGCGGTCGTAATCTCGCAGCCGTTTTACGAAAATACGGAAAACATCCGAAAACAAAGAATTACGAAAGTGAGAAAACTATCCGAGTAGTTATTTATTAAATAATAATAACAACGTGTATTATTAAAGTACAATTCGAGTACCCCTTTTTTGGACCAATAAACCACGTAGTTTGCTGATAATAATGCCGAACACTTCTTCTTCGGTCGGTGAAATCATCGAATCCCATGTGATTCTAACGGACTCATACTCCTTTAACGTATCGAATCAGGTTCCGCAATTCTTTAGCACATTTTGATTGATATGCCATCGGCAGAGTAATCTGTTAGCGTTTGGGAATTCTTCTGCGCAAGCCCCAAGCAACGCTTGGTCTCGCTCGGGACGATAACCCGCGGGTAGTATTGTTCTTGTATCACCAACTTAATACATTCCAACACCCATTTGAAATTTGGCTTTTTTTCTTTGTCCAAAAGCTAAACGCCATTGAGAATGTTGTGTTTGTTGGAGTAACCCCAACAACTGTAAAGAATGGCAGTTTAAACATGTTGGTGTTTTATGTGGAGTCCATCAAAGATGATTTCCGGATATGTTGTCCACAGGGCATATGACGTCGGGTGAACAAAAATATTTCATCCAAATTCTCATTTGTGTGGTCATTTATCCTAGGGTAATACGTATAACCTTTACGTCGCAAATGTACTAAAAGCAGTTGTATCGAAGTCAAATCACCACGACCGTCGCGACGTATCTTTCTTGTGCATTATACACCGTTTTAATCGTAGACACGTTATTAGGATCCATCTCTTTTATTGAAGAAAGTATAATTCGTGGTGCTACACGCTGTTTTGTCATCTGCCTCACAAAACTAACTCGGTTCTTTTAATCGCATGGCCTGTGAAAAACCATGCAACGAGTCCGGAAAATTATGATTATGCTCCGGATACTTAACCCTCAATATCCAACCATTAAAACGTTTTATATATTTCGCTAGTAATCTGAATGGGCAATTACATTTGTCGGTACTAGTCTGCCGTTGAAGTTCATCTTCTAAACCTTCACGTGAAGACGTCCCATGTCTAGAACACAAAACTTCGATAGAGTACTTATAGCCCCTATCTCGTTTTACTTTTCCAATAACAATAACAAAACCAATCGATTCAGCAGTAGACCGCACCCAATTAATTAAATCAACTTCAGATCGAAAACCTATACAATATAAAAACACAACAACCTTTTTATTAATACATTTTCTTAAAAAAACTTTATAAATACTTTTTAGTATCTTTATAAATACATGTTTTTATAAATATTTTTAAAATACTTTTATTAAACTTAAAAATAGTTTTAAATACAACCTTGTAAACTTTTGTAAAATACTTTTATTAAACTTTAAAAAAACGCTTATAAAAAAACGTTTATAAAAGAAACGTTTATAAAACGTGTTTGTGTTTTGTTTTGCTACGTGTGTGGTTCTCGAATGTATGCGTGTTTCGTTGTTTACCACTCTCTCTCGCATACATGGTTTGGCAGTAAAGAGATAGTATCTCTCTCTCTCACTTCACAAACGTAACCACTCTCTCTCACTTTTGCATACCACTCTCGCTCTAAAAATTTTAGATCTAAACATTTTAGATCTAAAATTTTGATCTAATAAGTGTTATACTTGTTAGATCTTTAATTTTGTGATACTGTGGATGTACCGTGATGTTGTGGTGTTTTATGTATGTTACGTTGTTAAAGTTTTTAGATCTAAAACTAATTTTAGATCTTGAAACGTATATTTTGTTGAAAAAATTGTGAGGTTTGTAAAAAAAAAGGTGAGTTCGTTTGATTTTCTTAAAAAAAAAAGTAGATCTAACAAGTATTATACTTGTTAGATCTTTAATTTTGTGATGATATTGTTTTGTGACTCAACTGTGGTGGTAGTGGTGATGCTGTGGTGTTTTTACGTATGTTACGTTGTTAAAGTTTTTAGATCTAAAACTAATTTTAGATCTTGAAACGTATATTTTGTTGAAACAATTGTGAGGTTTTTAAAAAAAAGGTGAGTTCGTTTGATTTTCTTAAAAAAAAGTAGATCTAACAAGTATTATACTTGTTACATCTTTAATTTTGTGATGATATTGTTTTGTGACTCAACTGTGGTGGTAGTGGTGATGCTGTGGTGTTTTTACGTATATTACGTTGTTAAGTTTTAGATCTAAAACTAATTTTAGATCTTGAAACGTATATTTTGTTGAAACAATTGTGAGGTTTTTAAAAAAAAGGTGAGTTCGTTTGATTTTCTTAAAAAAAATTAGATCTAACAAGTATTATACTTGTTACATCTTTAATTTTGTGATGATTATGTTTGTTAGATCTTTATAAAACGTGTTTGTGTTTGTTTTGAAAAAATTATGAGGTTTGTAAAAAAAAGGTTAAGTTTGTCTGATTTTCATTAAAGTTGCAAAGTGAATCACTTTACGTATGTTTCGTTGCTTATATGTTTGTATGTTTTTTTGCAGGTTTGCCTGCATAGGAGGACCCTTTGTTGTGGGAAGCCTACATGCACCTCACGTTATACTTGGCAGTGCACCCCACGCTTCCTTGTCATTACGATGGTAAAGTGATTCACTTTGCAATGTAATGAAAAAACTTGTTTTTGTATAAAAAATTTCATTACTGGATGGTAAAGTGACCATTCAAGGTCATTTTGCAACTTTAATGAAATAAAAAAGGCAATGATGATTTTTTTTTTTTTAAAAAAACTTAAAAAGAGTTTTGGCGAGGCAAAACTGAATTTGTAGCCAACATGAGCTATAAAGCTAATAACTGAGCCTTGATAAGTTGTTTACCCTCTTGTGTGTTAAATGGTGAACTAGACATGTTGGTTGATTGTTGTTGTGATCCTAACCACTAGTTGTTGCCATGCGTAGTTTAGCCCTTATAATGTTGTTGGTGTTGTTTCTGGACCACTTGTTGGTGTAGCTTGCTTTCACCTGGTATTGTTGTTGGTGTTGTTGCTTTCACCCTGTATTGTTTTGGTGTTGTTGCTTTCACCTGGTATTATGTTGTTGATCTGGACCACTAGTTGTTGATCTGGACCACTTGATTGTTGTTGTTTGTGTTGTTTCGGACCACCGGTATTGTTGTTTGTGTTTCATATCACCTGGGATTGTTGTTGGTGTTGTTGGTGTTGTTGCTTTCATATGTGATTGTTGTTGGTGTTGTTGCTTCATATGAGAACTTGTGAGAATCTTAGTACTTGTGAACTTTTGAGAATCTTAGTACCGAATGTGAACTTTTGTAGTGGTAACTTGTGAGAACCTTGTTCAAAACGTGTAACTTGTGTATCTTGTGAAACCCTGTGGAACCTGGTGAGTCTTGTGCTTGTGCAGATTTGTGAGGCTTGTGCAGTTTTGTGAGGCTTGTGCATTTGTGAGGCTCAGTGCCAGCTTTGTGAGTGTAGCTTTGTGCGTTCATGTGAACTGTGACTTTGTGCAGTTTGTGACTAAAACTTTTCCGAGGCGATGATGTATTTTGAGCCTAAAAACTTTAAAAACTTTTCGAGGCGATGATGATAAAACCGAATGACGGTAAAGTGAGATCTAATCTCACTTTGCAACCTTCTGGTTTGAGCCTAAAACTTTAAAACTTTCCGAGGCGATGATGATAATGGACTGAATGGACGGTAAAGTGAGATCAAATCTCACTTTGCAACCTTCGGGTTTGAGCCTAAAAACTTTCCGAGGCGATGATGAAAACCGAATGGATCGAATGGACGGCAAAGTGGGATAAAATCTCACTTTTGCAACCTTCGGACTGAGCCTCATATATTTTTCAACTACGATTTTTGAAAACTGTTAAAACTGAATAAAACATTTAGAACTGTCCAACCAAAACAAAAAATAAGTTGTAAAACTGTTAAACTGTAAAACCAAAACATTTGTAAAAAAAAAAAACACATGTACAAAAATATGTCAAAAAAACTTATAAAAATAAGAGTTATAAGTGGTAAATACAGTAAAAAGACTTGGACGAAAATCGAGAAACCAATCATTACCAATCATTGGCACGGAAATCGAGGCATTCAAGAAATGCAACCACCCTCTACTAAGGGGTGCCTGCATAGGAGGACCCTTTTGGTAAATTAATTTAAGGATTTTGATATTTGCGGTGATGTGACTTGTGAGCTACTCAATTTGTTACGTGTTTCATTTCGCTTGTTGTTCTCTATCATATATACTCCGTGACTCGTACTCGCACTGTCAGACTGCACTACATCAGACTGTACTGCACTCAGTACTGTAATACATACTAACTCCGTCTCAAAATTATAGTCCTCTATTAACTTTTTCAGTCTTTTCTTTTCAACTTTGACCTTAAATATTTTTATTTGTGTTATACAATAATTGATAAAAGATATATCAATGATAATACATTTAAAACTCAATACATTCATATATTTTTCATCAAATATTATATAACACAAACAAAAATATTCAAGAATACATTTAAAGACTATAATTTTGGAACGGAGGGAGTAATATAATAAAATTAAATTTTGTTCTTAATAGACATCGTTTAAGCTGTCTCATGTAATTATGGACCCAATGTTTGACATCTAAGAAATTTGAAAGTTGATATAAATCTAGCTATTATTTTTTTTTTTTTTGAAAGTTAAACTTTTATAGACACACAAACATCCACTGCCAATTAGCAGAGGAGCAAACCAATACAAACAGAGAAACTAACGAAAACTATACAATGTCGAAGTTTTGCCACTTCTCCCATGTTATCGAATGACTACCTCCTCTAACTGTAAAACAAAGATAACTAAACGAGATTATGTCATGTAAAATCTTTTGCGCCGTCTCCTTGCTTTCACCGAACTTCTTAGAGTTTCTAGCCTTCCAGATAATCCAACATGACGCGTGACGACACCTTTCAAGGCCTTCTTCTTAAGCCTATCTAGCTGCCCCCATTTGTGGATCTTGAAAATATCTTTTGCCGAGAATAAAAAAATCATAGGACACCTGCACCATTTGCTCACCTTGTACCAAACCTCGGCTGCCATTACACAGTCACAGAACAAGTGGTCAATAGTCTCCTCTGTGGATTCGCAGAATTCGCATAACGTGTTCCCCTGATGTTGCAGCTTTATGGTCCGAAGGGCATCAGTAGTTGGAAGTCTTTCCAGGCCAAGTTTCCACATAAAAACATTGCACTTACCAGGAATCCACTTGACCCATTTATACCCAGTCATGTTGACTCCTCCCTGCTTGTTTCTCGATGAGATCCTTAACCCCACGAGTATTAAAGATTTTTCCGGCCCTTCCCTTCCATTCCCACTTATCCCTTAGACCATCCATCCTAACACTTTCCAACTCGCCTTCAGAGCCACTCTTTCTGTACAGACACTGGATGTCCCGACAGTCCCAATTCCAACCTCGTCAACCTTAAAACTTTTCAAGGACACACTATATTTATCACTAACCATGCAAGCTTTGTTCTTTTCCGCTTTAAACAAAGTGGGGTATCGTTCATCGAGTTGGCTCGTTCGACCGGGGTCTAACCAAAACCTCACAGATTTTCCATTCCCACACTTGCCTTTTATCAATTGATTTAATTCGACCCCATCCACTTTAATTCCCAAACTGCTTTTAACGATTTTACACCAAGTGCTTGCCATGGACTTTTTATAGGAAGCGGGACCAATTCCTCTTTGAGTGATGTATTGAATCGATAACCTTTTTCCATAGACTAGAATCTTCATTCCTATACCTCCACAGCCATTTGGAGATAAGGGCCACGTTAGTATCAAGCAACCTGTGTAGCCCAAGACCCCTTCTTCTCTGATCGAGTCGTGACTACATCCCACGCAACCCAATGAATCTTACGGGTTTCCTCCGTTCCTCCCCACAAGAAACGCCCGATGATACCTCTAGTCCGGTGATGACAAGAATGGGGCCTTGAACATAGAAAAGTAATAAGTCGGAAGACTCTCAAGGACCGCTTTAATTAGAGTGGCTTTTCCTGCCATGGATAAAACAGAGGACTTCCACTTAGATAACCGGTTCTTGAAGATGTCAATCATGAAGTCCCAGTTCTAACCCGTTCATGTTAGTCTCATTTTAAGACCAAGGTAGTCGAAGGGAGTCGTCCCATGTTTACATCTAGTTATTCTAGCTACCTCCATAACCACATTCTCATCAACCCCATGCCCAATGAGACGATTTTTCGATGTTTATTTTTAAACCCGAACATATATAGAAAACCCTTAGTAATCTCACCGGGCCATAATATTTTGTTCGACGGCCACCAACGAAAGTACAATCGCTTCGGCATACAGAAATGAGAGATACTTGGCCCACTGTTAGGAAGGACGAGCCCCTTAAGGAGCCCACTTTTGGATGCTTTTTTCATAATGCCGGATAAACCCTCCATCACTATCAAAAAAAGGAATGGTGAGAGAGGGTCGCCTTGTCGCAAACCTTTAGAGCATTGGAACTCAAAGGTTGGAGAGCCATTAACTAAAACTACCGACCTCAAGACGAGACAATCCCGAATCCAAGCACACCACTTCTCCGAGAAACCCAACTGATTCAACATAGATATCAGGAAATTTCAATTGACGTTATCGTAGGCCTTATCGAAATCAACTTTAAATATGAAGGCCTTATGTCTAGATTTCTTGGCCCAATTCACAATTTCATTTAGCATTAGCGGCCCGTCAAGGATCATACGGTCCATGATGAAAGCCGATTGGTTCTCGGATATCACTACCCAACACCCGCTTTGAGCCTCTCTCGCCAAGACCTTTGAAATAACTTTACTAATTATACCAACCGGTGTGATTGGCCTATAGTCACCTGAACCGGGTCCTTAACTTTGGGTATGAGAGTTATGAAAGCCGAGCTACAACCTCTGTTGATCTTCCCCGACTCATGGAAATAAGAAAACACCCCCATGAAATCCGACTCAAAGGTAGACCGAAGCGTTCTGAAATTTGAAAGTAAACCCTGTCGGGTCCCGGGCTCTCTCGCCCCACAACTAAAAAAGCCTTCCTTAATCTCCCAAAGATGAAACAGCTTCCAAATCTTTACTTTCTTGGTCCGATAACTTGTTATCCAATAAACAGTCTAGAGGTGGCCTGACTTTCCAATCTTCTTTGAACTTATTATTGAAAAAGTTGAATACCAACCTTTTCACCTGGTTTGGTTTTGACACCCACTCGTCACCGCTCAAGAGGCCCAAAATGAGTTTCTAACCTTCCTGTTGTTAATGAGGCCGTGGAAAAAACGGGAGTTTTCATCCCCGTGAGACACCCACTTACATCTAGATAATTGTTTAAGATCGCTGGCTCTTCTATTCTCAATTTCCAAGATTTTTCTCTTGCATTCAAGGCGCGCCCAGTTATCCGCCTCATCAAGATCGTGGTCTTCCATTATTTTATCCAACTCCTCTAGCTCTTTTTTACACAAATCCTCCTCTTCCTTTTCTTTGTTTCTTAACTCGTCTCGCCACTCTTTAAAAACCCCTCTAATGTGTTTAAATTTAAACGCCAGCTTCTTATCTGGAGGCCCACTGGGATTGAATGAGTCCACAGCTTTCTTTAAAATGCTTTTCAATCGGGATGCTCTCGAGCCATTTAGTTGAAGAACTGAAAGGCTTAGGACCGAAATTGCACTCATTCAAAGATAGGAGTAACGGGCAATGATCCGAATGCAATCTTGGAAGGGCCCTAAGACAAGCAAGCGGCCACCTGTCGATAATCTCTCGACTAACCAGAATCCTGTCGATCTTGCTCCATTTCTTCCCTTTTTCGTCCTCTCTGAAATACGTGTACTTGTTACCCTTCATTTCGAACTCGTTAAATTCTGCTTCTTCTATAAAGTTGTTGAAATCCGTTGCGCATTTCCTTTTGAACTTAGAACCCTTCCTCTCCTCCTTAGTTCTAACAGTGTTAAAATCTCCCATGGTGATCCACCACCCGCCTAATCTATCTTTCATGTCTTTTAATTCATTCCAGATCCTAGTTTTCTCGTTGCTGTTTTGAGGAGCGTATACATTTGTTATGTAAACAGATTCCTCAACCCCTTTAATGCTACCATAACACACCACATAATTGTCTTTCAAAATCTCCCCTGATTTTCTGAAATACCCGGGGTCCCAAACACAAGCTAAACCCCCCGATCTACCGCTCGGGTCGACCACAATGCAATCGAAGCTATTGTTACCCCAAAATCTCTTAAGAGTATCCGCCCCAACCCCCCTGGTTTGCGTTTCTTGAATGGCAAGGAAAGAAACCTTTTCCTTCTTCACAATATTCCGAATCCAACTCGGTTTGAGATCCCCCCTCAATCCCCTGATATTAATACATAGACAATTCATTTAGACGGGATTAATACCTTCGACTACGATGGTTGTTCGAATCTCCTCTCTTGCGTCAGTTAGGTTAGTACCCACCAGTTTTCCGATTTCAATGGTTTCGACCACTTCTTCTTCCATGTTTGTTTCTTGTAATATGGTGTCGCAAGGCGTGGGATGGTGATTATCCCCAACCCCTGTACCAGAGTCAACCTTCTCTGTCTCCTTCATGTAGCTGTTGTCCGCACTTTTATTGAGGTCGATACTCCCACCCTCTGATGAGATTAGCACCTCATCCCCATCACCGTTAATAGGGGAGGTCTCCTCTTCATTATAATTGTTTTCGTAGTGTGGCTTATCTCCCTTGGTCAAACCCAATAAACCATCCAACGAAAATGGGTCGGAGGGCCTAGGTCTTTTGTTGGGCCTAATGGAAGGTCCAGATAGGCCGTTGGCCCAATCTTCATAGTTGTATGGAAACCCACCTTTCTGTTTTGTAAGCGTGCGAGTAGTATTTCGGCAGCGTGGTCTGGATGGTTCCACCGCATGGTTTCCATTGAAGGTATTATAATTAATATTGGACAAAAAAACCTCGGCATTGTCCCCCCTTCCTTCCCCATGCAAAGACTTTAGAGATTCCCCATGCGGTGACTCCCGGTCCCCAACTTTTCACCTTCCTTCTCTCCTATTCTGAATTCCCCTTCTTCCATCTCCCACTGGCCACACTCCCTTCCTCGCCAGTGTCTCCTCCTTGAACTCGGACTCGGAGCCGTCAGGTGTATTGGAAACGACCTTGGGGCACCAGTTCACCTGTTTCTCCACAATCCAAACTTTAAATTTCTTTTTTCTCCACTCAAGGATTATCGATTCCTTAATCACCCCTCCTTCCCCTACCAAAACCCCTACATCTTCCCCGGACTTGTTCTTGTCGTTATCGTTCATAGTCGACGGGGACACTACTTTTCCAACCATATTCCCAATCTTATTGAAGATTTCTGCCGTTGCAAGCTGGAGTGGTACCCCGAATATACCAAGCCACGCTATCCTTTCGAAAGGAAGGATTTGGCCATTCCAAACCTCCACCCTTGCCAACCATTTCTCCCAAATAACTTTCTTGTTAAGAAATTCCTTGGTAGCATTGGTATTTTTGAATGCTATTAACATGTTGAGACCCCCCAAGTATTGTAGTTCCGTTTCATCACGAATCGTGAAACTGAGCCTTTCTTTAAGATCTAGTATGGTTTCGACGTTCACACAGTTGGCCACAACTGCCCTTCCAATGAAACCCACCATTGTGTTCACCTCGTCTTTCACTTTTTAGTGTTTTTGTTGCTACCCGCCCCCTATGACCTTTGGCTACCTCCACATATGACATACCATTATATGTCTTGCCATTAAAGTTCTCGCCTTGCTTCGTAAAATTCTTCTCCCTCGAGAAACCGGTTGGTTTTGTTCCGTCCACCTTCTCGTTCTCATTTGCATACCTTGCCAGATTCACCTTTAGGGATGTCGTACTCCAACTTGGTGATCCGATTTTTCTTTCCAACTCCTTCCAATCTTTTACTCCCTTGAATGAGATGAAACCAAATCTGGCCCCTGCCATAGTTCGTCTTCTGGCGATGAAAGCTCCTCCTATTTCTCCGAATTCTCTAAACCTTGTTGCCAAATCCCATGGCCGCATGACCATCAGAATGTTCTCGACATAAAACTTTACTAGTTGAAGCCCTAGATCTTCTCTAGGTTTTATGTTAGATTCATTGTTTTGTTTTTTCCTGTAAGATACCTTCTGCCACTCCCCATTCTCTCTCTCCTTTTCTCTCTCACACATAATTTTGGCTATTCTTATTTAAACTAAGAGCATCAAAAGTTTATAAATTTTTCGATATGTTTAATCACTAATATGTAAAGCTTTTTATTTTATGAACCTTTTCATATTATGTGTAAACCTTTTACAAATTTATAATAATGATTTTCAATAATATATGCATTAAATTATAAATAGGTTCAAGATTTTATACCTCTTCTTATTACATATATATGAAATTAAAACCCACTATTCTTCCTTTTCGACTTCTAGACTGGTTCGTCGGTGAGACAGCGAGCCAAGATCTAATTCGTCAACCAGCGAATTCATGCCTCGTAACCTGGCAAATACAGTAAATGATAAAGCTTTATATGTGTTTTAAAACTTTTTTTAAACTTTCCATTGTTGATGCCCTAATACTCCGTATAAACTTCATGGTTAGCTAAATTAGTTCTACTTTCTATGATATTAATGTGAGTGGGTTTTAGTTGACGAAATCCTAAAGTAAACTAAGTGTTTACTAAAAAAATATATGTCTGATGTTTCGGTGTTCTTGACTCCTTTTATACGAGTAGAAATTGAGAATTAATTTTTTTTTTTTTTTTTAAATGGAGGTAAAACATGCAGGTGGAAATGTGGAATGACCTGGATCTTTAAAATCTACTCGTATAAAATACCGTGTTCCTTACAAAATGTAGTAGTTAAACCTTTGACTTTTTGTAATATAAACAAGTCTGTTTTGCATAAATAAAGTATCAATATGTACAATTATACTTATACTATATATAATCATTTTAAGTAACCCGCATTTTTAACAAAAGTCACTAGAACTTAATAGCTAAGAAATAAATAATTAGTTTTATTAGATCGAAATGGAGTAAATATCTAAAGTTTGATGTAAGAGTCCATTCCAAACCAATGGAGGTAAACCCCTTGATGTTGGAAGATACAGTATAATATATTTATTTTCATGTGTAATGAGAGCTCTCTTAATATAAAAAAGAAATATTGCTACCAAAATGATCAATATATCACCCGTTGAATGTCTTCTTATACATTTTGAATACCTATTCATTTTTCTACATTTTTTTATGTTTGTATAGTTCAACAAATATCGAATACAATGTATGTCCATCGCACAAACTGGCATATTCTCATCTAGTGGACCCATCGAGTTCACAAAGATTAAGCGAGATATTCATACCTTTAAACTTGTAACAACACCCTTTATGGTAATATATATTATTATTTTTTTATCAACTTTTTTGTTTTTTCTTTCATGATTTTTTATTATAGTCGTCATTATTTATCAAAATACATATACTCAATGGAAGAAAAATGATATGACAAAACTTTATGTCTTGTCAAAGGGTTAACAAAAAGGATATACTATTCCCAACCCATCTCAGGCTTATATGTTTTGTACCTTCCCAGATGCCTTTTTCTTTTTATTTATTGTATAGCTCCGTATTTTTTGTCAATTTTAAGCTTTTGACTTATTAAATTTTATATTTTATGTTCCGTACTTTCAGGTTTCCAGTATTTTTATATAAACAAAATTATAAAAATAAAAAAAAAATCAAAAAAAAGAGAGGGGCGGCAATTGTAAAGAAAGGGGGTGAGGATAACTTGTCCCATAAGGTCTCGGCAAACATGTGACAAGTTATCCACACCCTCCTATAGAGAGGGTATTCAATGATTGGGTGCATCGTTGGCTTTACGGTGTGCATCGCGGGTTTTACGGTTTGACCAAAACTCCATGATGTGACAACATAAGGAGGGTATCTATAACACATCCCGGCAAACATATATGTCTAGTTATTTGATGTAAGATAATTCATGATTGATTCAATTGTTAATCAAAGTACCAGGTCTGGATTGGATTGATTTGAGTTGTAACCAATGAGGACATAAATTTTGACAAGGAAAGGAAAGCTATATGGCTTTATTCAAAACCAATTTGTTGAACTACCAAGAAGCTAGGATGATCAATATGCTAGCTGTTTTTTATGAATCTTAGTACGTTATTTGGAAAATGTTTTGCTTGTAATTGAAGTCTGTTTCCTTATTATTAATAAGTTAACAGATAGAGAGTTGTCTAGCACATATTCAAGTGTTTATGCTCGATGAAATGTATTTCCACATTGAGGCATGCACAAAACAATAATTATAGTTTTGAGTTAAATTGTTTTTTTTAAATGATATTTTAATTATCTCATAATATTTATGTCATAAATTTATTTAGCATGCTTTAAACAAACTTGAACTCATAACCATTAGTTAGGGAGTTTCACACAACATGTGATACTATTAAAATACAAGACTTTTGGTTATTACCATATTATAAATAATTATTAGTTTATGATATTGTTAAAAGCTCTATGTTCATTGTCATTAATATTATTGGGCTCATTTTTATGAAGGGTGATTCATCACCAGTAACATCTCTATCACGCGTGATCCCTCATAAAAGAGCCTCCCATGACCTTTATTTTTTTTACACATAGTGGTTATCACTAGGGACGGAAACGGCCGCATTTCGTGAAGAACTCGAGATTGGATTGGTAAAAAGCTCGAATGAGCCGAGCTTAAACGAGCTCGAGCCCAATTTCGAGCCTAAATTTAGGCTCGTTTAATAATCGAGCTCGAGCCCGAGCTTTATATATAAAACTCGATTAGGATCGCGAGCCTAAACGAGCCCTAAAAATATATCCGTAAATATATTTTTTATACATATACGAGCTTAAAATAATAAACGAGCTCGAGCCTAGTTTGATTAGCGAGCTTTCGAGCTTTATTTCATTCAACATTTATATAAGAGAATTCTTTTTAAATAAACACTTTACCTCCACCTTACCAAAATGAATCATCTAAAATTGTTTTACCAAAATCTACACTTTAGGCGAGCAAACATGGGGCGAGCAAGCATTTGCTCTCCGTGTTCTTTGTCTTGTAGCGAGGCGGAGAGCAATTGGAAAGGAGAGCAAAGCGTTTGCTCTCCATGTTCTTTGTCTTGTAGCGAGGCGCAGTGCAATTGGAAGGGAGAGCAAAGCGTTTGCTCTCCATGTTCTTTGTCTTGTAATGGCGCAGGAGCAATGAGAGGAGAGCAAAACATCTGCTCTCCATGTTCTTTGTCTTGTATCAAAGATATGTGGGTGAAATGAATTGGAAAGCAAACGGTTTGCTCGTCCAAATAGTTAGCTCGCTCAAAGTGTCGATTTTGGTAAACTCTTTTGAAAGTGTTTATTTTCGTAATTAAGTGTGAGAAGCGTTTGTTGTGGTAGTTGATTTTTTGTATAAGTTAGTCGAGCCCGAGCCGAGCTCGAGCTTTTGAAAATTTTCACGAGCCGAGCTCGAACTTAAAATATGAGGCTCGAAACAAGCTCAAGCCCGAGCTCGAGCTTAAAATATGAGGCTCGAAACAAGCTCGAGCCCGAGCTCGAGCTTTGTATATATAAACGAGTTGAGCTCGAGCTCTGCCAAGCTACGGCTCGTTTTCACCCCAGTGATCACCATCATATCTATTTTCTTTTGGTTTGTGATTGTATGTGAGGTTGTTTGTATACAATGAGTATTTGTAATGATAGTGACCATAAAAGATAAAATGTGATAAGTTTAGTGATGTACATAATGATAATGTGTCTTTGACATGAAGGTAATGATAATAGTCACCATAGTCTTGGAGCATATAGCAATGACTAAACTCTTCCGGAGTTTCATTTCAATCTTTTGTCACATGACTCCAACTTGCCAACTTGGTCACGCTTTATGCTAATTCACAATTAAAAGACTAAAGCACGCTTAAAAGACTAATTGTCATGAGTCATTTTCACATAAAGCAGCTGTATCATTTTATGAAAAAAAAATCAAAGAGTTGTGATGTTTGCTGTTTTTTTGACTTTCATATCTCTTCTCAAATCACTTTCGCGACATATTTCTCTCTTTAAAACGTACATTACATGAATCGTGTATGGTTCTTATGCCAGCCAAGACATGTATCAATAAATGAATAATAATTTTTATTCGTCCTACACTAATAAATGTCCACTTTTCAAGTATAAGGAGTTTTAAAAAATATGATATTTCCATTTGTACATTCCATCTTTTGATCATTTTTAGAGCTAGTTTCTAATAAAGTCAGCCTCTCCGAAAAATAATATGAAAGTATATAATTATATCGAGTTAATCCCAAAAAGTGTTAAAACATATAATTTTTGACAAAAAGAATATTAAGTCGCAAAACAAGAGTTTTTTAATTGATCATTGCACTTTTAAAACTTAATTAACAAAATGAGAACTTTTAAAAATATTTATAATAATATGTTATATTTGAATGGACCAGAAATTTGACCCACGTTTCATATATAAGAGCTTCTTACATCATTTAGGAAGAGACCAAAAAATAAAAAAGACAAAACAAACACAACCAACTCATACAACACAACAAAAAACTAACTCAATTGACTTTTAAATCTAAACTTGAGACAATCACCGGTGCATAAACCATTGGACCTGCACATCAAAATTTTTTACTAGACACTGTGTTCCCAGTGGGTGCATTTCTTTCTTTGTTACCACCCAATTTTATTTGTAACAACTGAGATTGTATATTGTATTTGGTGCATTTCGTTACTGTAATATACAATTCAGTATCACACATAACAAACAAAAAAAAAACAAAATCTGTAGCACAAGACCCACTTGGTGCATTCTTAGCACTTATCACTATCCCAATAGCTACCGGACCCCTGAACCTTAAAAGCCAAAAGAACCCATTATGAAAATTCAGCGGGGATTATATAACATACGACTGCAAACAAGTTTTGAACCACTGAACCAAACACCCATGACAGTCTTAGAGCTTAGCCACTGACCCAAACACCCATGTAACTGCAGACCTACTGTCCCAAACACCCATTTTCATCGTCACCTCTAGTTTCCTCATCAATTCTTGTTTCATCATCTCCAACTTCATCATCATCTGCATAATCTTCATCATCTGTCTCAAATCCATTGCTCATTTCATTGTTCACAACATCAATTTGAGAGATCGTGTTGAAATCCTCATTCTCAATCATGTTAGACACGACATCAGTAGGTAAAAACACATTGGTACTCTTTTTTATATCTCGCGAAGCAATGAATTATCATTCTCTATTAAACATGATTCTTGAGTTCTGCAAGTAGTGTTAAAAGATTGATATAAAGCAATATAAATTAGAAGAAAATAGAAACTGAATATATTTCATCATTTTTCTAAAACCAGAAGGATATCTACAAATCACTTTAATACAGTTTTTTTGGTTTATCGATAGATGTAGCAGCATGAATTTGGTTGATAAGTTCATTAAATTTTATTCCGCGTTGAACATTGATTGATTTACTCGACGGCTTGTTATAAAATACACCTTCTTGTCCATCACAAATATTACCACCCCAATAACATAATAGTATTACCTGCTTCGACGCCATAGTTACAAAAACTAACAACCTGGTACAAATCAAATGGAAGCTTTATCAATAAGATAGCTTTACATTACTGCATGATACAGAAGTTTCATTCTAAAAAATATAGCTTTTCATTTATTTCCTTTTGATGTCCAGTGACTATCTAATTCAAGTTCTATATTCTTGTTACAATGAAATATAATGATACTTTTCATCATCTTTGAGAAGACAAATAGAAAACAAAGAATAATAGGGCTTAAAGGTAATCAAACCTGCTAGAGTGGGAGACCGATAAAAAAATTACAGAAACGACTATGGACCAGCGGTAAAGACAATAACAATCAGGGCACAATGAGGGTTGAAATTCGATAACGTTAAGAATATAATGTCATGTTATAGCCGTGTGCATGAGGAGGAAGATGGTCTCTTTAGGGTTTTAATGCTCGTGTTCCTTTTTTCTATTGTTTTATTAATGAAGAAAATATAAATACTATTATAAATTAAATATTTTCAAAAGTACTCATTTTGTTAATTAAGTTTTGAAAGTGCCATGGTTTATTAAAAAACTTCGCAAAACAATCACATTTCATTATTTATCACCAATTAAACCTCTAACTCTCAATTTATTTGGAATATATCATCACAAAATAGATTATTTATTTTTAATTTTTTAAAAAGGCAACATATAGTGAACCAAAAAACAAAATATGTCATCCCACCTCCTCAAAAAAAACACTACAAACAATGTGGACATTCGACCCACAAAATAGATTATTAATTACATGCTTATATGTTGACATATTTTTCTCTACTTTCCTCGTCTTTCTAATTTTTTTGATGTGCTATAATAAAAATACTAGAAATATATCCCAACATAAATTATAGAAAACACAACACATGGTTGATTTTGTAATTTTAAAATTGTGATGCGTAGAAAATGAAAAAACCAATTTAATTTAAAAAGTTTGTGGTATATAGTTGTATCTTGCAATGTTCCCACTACAGTTTTCTATTTTAAATAATATATTTGAAAAACATTACAAGAAAAAATTGAAAATATTGAACTTTGGAAGTTAGTGAAACAAAAAGCTAGTGTTGAGAATTTGAGATGTCTATAGTAGTAGTATATATACATCTTCACATATAACAATGAAATGTGTGTTTCTGCTTCTTTCTTTTTTTCTTTCTATATTCTTTTGACCATTTTGTCTCCTCTTACAATTCCAAAACAAATTGATTTTGAACTCATCCCTATCTATACTACAAGTGTTCTTGCTGAATAATACAAGAGGTACAACACATTTATTCAAATTTAGCCTTCATATCTACCTCCATTATTTGCATCACAACATGTGGTGTTGGCTTTGTTTGATGATATTTAATGGACAATAATACAAGAACATGATACATGACCCCATGCCATTTATTAGAACTTAATATATGATCATATATAAAATATGTTGAATGATAATAAAGTTATGCTATATTTTGCAGGACATGGAAGATCATACCAATAATCTTGGAATGAAGAAAGAAGCAATCCCATCTTTGATTAGATCTATTGATGCTAATGATATTGAGGGATTTGATGATAGTTTGATGAAAAATAATGTGTTGTATGAAGTTATGGTAAGTTATAGTTATTTAAGTTGCTTAATTAAGGTGTGTGCTTATTATATGGTCTTGAAGATTTTACTAACTTAACATATGTTGTTTGATTTGTATTAGGAAACTAATGGAACTAAATCCGAACCCGAAACCTCGAATGCTTATTTACACCACCATCGAACACCTTCGATTTCGATAAGCATGCCACCTTCACCGATAGAACAACACATCAAAAGAGTTGCATTTAAAGACGATGTTGAACTCGTTGCTAAAACTGACCCACCAGCTAGTTCTGCTACTAAATACTATTCTCAGCCAATGCCTACAGGCGTCGGCTTTCAAGAAGGCGTTGGTATTGGAAAATCGCCAAATCGTCCACCTAGAAACCCGAGAGTTGATAAACTAAAACAGGATGAACGGTACAACTCGTTCAAAACATTTTCTGGTAGACTCGAGAGACAAATCTCAAATTTACGAGGAAAACCGACAAATGAGCCGCAAGTCAGCACTCCTAGAAGCGAGATTAATTTGCCTGTTGATCGGTATTTCGACGCGTTAACAGGACCTGAGTTAGATACTCTGAGGGTAAGTTTATTTTCAGACTCATTGAAAGCTACATTGGAAAATAAAAATATACTAATAAGTGTCCATCTTACTATTTTAGTACGTAACGTAAACTAAATGATATACTGTTTTATTTAACAGCCATCCGAGGAAATAATTCTCCCGGACGACAAGAAATGGCCGTTTCTTCTACGATATCCGATCTCATCATTTGGTATATGTCTCGGCGTAAGCAGTCAAGCGATCATGTACAAGAACTTAGCATCAACTGCCCCGACACATTTCCTTCACATCAGCCCAAATGTGAACCTAATCCTATGGTGCATTTCCCTAGTTCTTTTCGCGCTCGTAGCAGCCATTTACCTTCTTAAAATAGTTTTCTACTTTGAAGCTGTTCGTCGTGAATACTATCATCCAATTCGTGTCAACTTCTTTTTCGCTCCTTGGATAGCATTGCTATTTTTAGCAATAGGTGTCCCATCGACTGTTACCACACATTTGCCACATTTTCTATGGTATGTCTTGATGGCACCTTTTTTGATACTCGAGCTCAAGATATACGGACAGTGGATGTCAGGTGGGCAGAGGCGATTATCTAAGGTGGCAAATCCTTCTAACCATTTATCGGTTGTTGGGAACTTTGTTGGAGCGTTGTTGGGTGCGTCGATGGGGTTGAAAGAGGGTCCGATTTTCTTTTTTGCTGTTGGGATGGCGCATTATATGGTTTTGTTTGTGACTTTGTATCAAAGACTTCCTACGAATGAAACGTTGCCTAAGGAGCTACATCCTGTTTTCTTTCTGTTTGTGGCTGCTCCAAGTGTTGCCTCCGTGGCGTGGGCTAATATTAATGGATCGTTTGATTATGGGTCGAGAATTGCTTACTTTATCGCCATGTTCCTCTACTTCTCACTGGTATGTTACAAATTTTAATTTCGTTTTCTAGTAGCATATAGTAGTTAGTTTCCTGTTATTGTATATCATGAAACTGAATATGAGTGTAGTATTTAAGGGTCATAAAAAATTTAGGGCTGCTTTGGGAATTTCTTTTTATTCAAATAAGCTAATCCAAAACAGCTTATTGACACAAATTAAATAAGCTGATAAGCATAAGTTGTTTGGATGCATCTAAAAATCTCAAAAGTGTTTATTCGATATCTAAAAAGTATCGTTTTGTGTTATTCACAGGCTGTTCGAGCAAATTTCTTCCGAGGATTTAAGTTCTCACTGGCATGGTGGGCATACACTTTTCCCATGACCGGAGCTGCAATCGCAACAATCAGATACACAAACGAAGTATCCAACGCATTTACAAAAGCTTTAACTGTCGTCCTCTGCTCAATGGCAACCCTTACTGTCTTTGGCCTACTTGTAACCACAATTTTGCACGCTTTTGTGCTGAGAGATCTCTTCCCAAACGACATCTCCATTGCCATCAGTGACAGGAAGCCAAAAACCGTCCGGAAATGGTTCCATAAAAGAACCGGAAGCTCAGAGAAAGACATCGAACATTACCTTAAATTCGTGACATCAGAGGATAAAGATGTGGAGGATACAGTTGCACCTAAAGATATCGAAAGTCAAAAGTCCTTAACTTGAGAAATATATTTTTGTTTAAGTGATCATACAATGGAGGAACATGGTTTTCCATTTTCCTATGATGTTGGATGTTTTGTTTAGAGTGTGAATGGGATTATATTTAAGAGAATAACAGTGTTGTTGAGTTGTAAATTTTGTGATATGATATGGTATGATATTTTAAGCTGTTTGGTTCGATTCTATTCGATAACTGAGAATATTTGTACAAATTTGTTCATAAGTGTTTGTTGGATTATTGGTTGGTTTTCTTGTTTAATTTAAGAAAATTGGTCTCCATTCATTTTTGTGACAATGGTCATAAAGAATAAGGCATTTGATAGGTTTCTTTAGTATGTGATTTGGTACTTGAGGCACATTAGATGTACATATAATGAAATCGATTATGTGAACCGAGACGAGTTTTAAGATGTGGAATCGATTCCCCCGAGCATATATATCTTATCTATATTAGAAATGACATGGAGAATCAATTGCGATGTTTAAGGTAGTATTTGTAGTTTGTTGCACACCAAATGTATGTTAAGGTGCCATCGGTTTCTTATATCAGCTGGTCGGGTTCTCTTTAAGCTCTTTGCATTATCACCTAAGGCTAGGTGTTTCAAAGGTCTGAGTGGGAGTTTCAGGATCGACATGATCAAGACAACATGATGCCTCATCATACCAAGAATCAATAAAACGAAACAAAGAAGATTTGTTGAACCCTCAATAATATGATATTATAAATGAATGGGTTGCTTTTGTTTACAAAAATTCTAATCTATATATACTGATGAAACGTTGCCTACATGAACAGGCATACCGATTCCTTAAAACTAAACGTTACAATACTTATAAACGTTATAACCCTAAAACTAAACCGTTTCTATCTATTGAGTTTGTTGGCCCATACCAGAAACTTGCAGGCTTTATATTTTGACCCATAACTAATCTATTTTGGCGTCTAAGACATTAAACGGGTCCAACAGTTCTCCTCTAATGTCGAGATGCCAAAAATCTTCTTCTCAGTTTCTTCTGTAATTCCTTGATGCCTTCTTGAATCGTTCTTTAATCTTGATGTCTTCAATCATTTGGTGCTGTCATTGATCTTCATGATCAATTCTGTGACTTCAAGGCAAGTAAATCCCTTGGCCTTCTTCCTAGCACTTGAGTACATCTTCATCTTGGTTAAATCCATAACCATTGTAACAAAACGCAAATTGTGTTCTTTTCATTGTAACAAGACGCAGTTTATTCTGGTGTTGTTCCTTCTTCTTGGTTAACCACCGGGTTGGTGGTGCAACTATTCTTTCTTTTCAATTTGGCATCAATGGCATATTCTTGAGTGGTGATTGTAACATGAATTGTTGTTGTTGCTTGATCCCCTTCGGCTCTGGTACCAATGTTTCAAAGGTCTGAGTGGGAGTTTCAGGATCGACATGATAAAGACAACATCATGCCTCATCATACAAAGAATCAATAAAACGAAACAAAGAAGATTTGTTGAACCCTTAATAATCTAATATTATAAATGAATGGGTTGTTTTTGTTTACAAAAATCCTAATCTATATATACTGATGAAACGTTGCCTACATGAACAGGCATACGATTCCTTAAAACTAAACGTTACAATACTTATAAACGTTATAACCCTAAACCGTTTCTATCTATTGGGTTTGTTGGCCCATACCAGAAACTTGCAGGCTTTATATTTTGACCCATAACTAATCTATTTTGGCGTCTAAGACATTAAACGGGTCCAACACTAGGAGCATCGAACAAAATTATTAAACTTAACATCTGAACTATATCTATACGATTGGTTATACTCTCATTTAAACCTTGTTTGTGGTGAAAATCCCTTACTTAATCTATTCTTGTAAGGGGCTTTGACAAAACCTTTTCAGTAATTAAACAAAGTTGATTCTCATCTTACAACAAAAGTAAACTTGCATTTGACAAAACTCTTTTTAACAGAATGACACTAGACTCTGTCTTCTTAAGAAATTAACATGAACACGTTTATCACAATATAAACAGACAAGCACAAGTTTAGTTTCTTTAGCAAATAGAAACAGGCACGAAAAAACTGTTCATTTAAGTAATGGTGTTCGTTTTGTTCCTCTAAAAGATGGTATATACCCGTAGCAAATTTTTGTTATGGCTTTGGGTCAACCAGTTTACTGGGACTCGTTTCTAATGTGTTGTTGGGGTCTTTGAATGGAATGCAATCGTGTCGCACGTGAAGGGCCTAGGACTAGCCCCGAAAGTGTACGGCAACACATTACTCGTTTGTTACAAGAATAAGAATGCAATTATACAAAGTATTTTAACAAATGTAATACGTAATCAGGATATGCAGGATATATGGCAGCCCCCCACACCCGGAGCAATTAAATTCAGTTGTGATGATGCACGACGGCCTAGTAATGGTAAAACGGGGTTGGGTCCTTAGGACGTAATCATGAGAGGTCCCTGATCATTTGAGGTGGAACAAGTGTAAATTTTTCCATTTAATTTTTATTGGCAGAAGCAAATGCAATGTTGTGGGTCGTCCATGTTGCTCGAGATAGACATTTCTCAACATTTGAAGTGGAAACTAACATCGGTCTCTTTGTACAAATAAATAGACATTTTCTTCAAATTGCTTGTTTGTGAAATGATATTATTGATCTAAGTCATTAATTTGATTCATGCAAGTGAACTTTCGTCCAACGATCTAAAAATGTTGCATCTCACACAATAGCAAATTGGGCATAGATACCATGCACTTTGTATAGTTAATGTTCTTGTTTGTAATTTAGCAACTTCCTCGATGCTTGCAGATACTCGGACTAATTTTTAAACCTCTATGTTTCAATAAATAATTAAATAAATTGTCGAAATAAATTTAAATTTTATGAAATATTATAAACATTTTGAACGATAATAATAAGGGATAGGTTATATGTATCCTTTTAAAACACCAACAATACCCTTTTATGTTTTTTAGGTTTTTTTTTAAAAAAAAAATTTTAAAAATTTGTTTATATTAAAAATTATAAAATTGAAAGTACGGAATAAAAAATATAAAGTTTAGTAAGTTAAAAGTATTAAACAAACAGAAAATACGGAACAAAAACTGAAAAAAACTATGTTGTATTGTAAACAAAAGTGAGCCAGAAAAGGTGAAAGATGTAAAACGTGAGGTATGAGGCAATGTTGCAAAAATCGGTCAACTCGACCGATTAATCGCCGATTAATCGTTAATCGGTCGAGTACCTTGTTGATTTTTGAAAATCGTTCAAAAAATCGGCCAACGAAAAAAATCAACACTAAGCAGTCAAAAAATAGGCCGATTAATCGGCTGAATCGGTCAAAAATCGGCCGAATCGGTCAAAAATCGATTGAATCGGGCAAATCGGTGATTTTAAAAAAAATAATAATTTAGGCATTCTACTTAATTTGGGGATCGTATATTTCACTTATAACGCACAATGGACATCATAATCAGAATTGGAGCCTTTTATTGAGGTTTGGAAACATAACAGGCTTGAAATCGGTTAAGATTTTTAGTTTGGTCTCCAGAAATACCAAAAAATTGCAGAAAATGCTAATCCGATTAATCCCGACTTAACCGATTACTCGTTGCAGGGTCGTCGACCGCCCGACTACCGATTCACGATTTTTGCAACATTGAGATATCGATAGTAGGACCTTCATAATAAGTACGGTACTACGTATGAAATAACAGTTGTGAAAGATATGGGCTTGGGCTGAATTAATGGCTGAAGTATATTAATATGGTTCATTATCTAATATTCTGAACTATCTTTATTTCTTTAAAACAAGCCCGACTTGAAACTCAATTCCATGCGCAATATTATTTTCGTCAACTGTATTACTGTAAAAGTTAAATGTGCGTAAACTGAAAAGTCAATTATAAACATAAGAAGACGACCATTGGTTGCCTTTAATACTTCCACGAAGATCATCTGATGAAGCTAACGCAATTGCATCAAAACTCTAGTACTGCTTCACTAAGAAAGGACCCTTGAGGGTAGGCTAGCCTTCAAGTTAGTTTCAAAATTACATTCTAAGGTTTGTGAAATCAGTAAATAATTGTTGTGTTTCCAACATTTATATGACTTGTTTGTTGGTGCTTAAAGTGTTTGATATGTTTGACATATAGTTATACTGTCGTCAATAAGAGAATCTACAACGAATGTTATGATTACAAGTTTGGGTAAACGCCATAAAATAACAACCTATTTTCTTCAATTTGTCGAGTTGAAACACTTACTTTTTTATTACCTTACTTCACCAACGTACTTTCAAATTTTGATCTGACTTCACTCATATAACTAAAATAAACTTGCATCGTTAGTCTTTTATACTAACGGCCGTTAGCAAAAATAACTTAAATTTTGGTTTTCTTACGTTTTCGTATGTTTTTACACGTTTTCGTCCGTTTTTGCACGTCTTCGCCTTTTTTTACATGTTTTCGTCCGTTTTTACACGTTTTCGTCCTTTTTACGCGTTTTCGTCCGGTTTTGCACGTTTTTGTTCGTTTTTGCACATTTTCGCCAGTTTTTAAACGCTTTCGTCCGTTTTTACACGTTTTAGTCCGTATTTACACGTTTTCTTTGTTTTACACGTATAAAAACCGTTTTTACATGTTTTCATCCATTTTTATACGTGTAACACGACTTTTATACGTGTAAAAACGAACGAAAATGTGTAAAAACGGTTTCGATACGTACAAAAACAGACCAAAACGTGTAAAAAAAGGTTTTTTATACGTGTAAAAACAGTTTTTATACGTGCATAATTGAACGTGAAAAAATGGACGAAAGCGTGCAAAAACGAACGAAACGTGCAAAAACGGGCGAAAACGTGCAAAAAGGGACAAAAACATGCAAAAACAGACGACAACGTGCAAAACAGAGGAAAACGTGCAAAAACGGACGAAATGTGCAAAAACGGACGAAAACGTGCAAAAACAAACAGAAACGTGTAAACATAGACGAAAATGGGTAAAAACGGTTTATATACGTGCAAAAACATGTAAAAACGCATAAAACCGGAAAAAAACGTGTAAATCAGACGAGAACGTGCAAAAACGGACGTAAATGTGTATAAACAGATGAAAACGTGCAAAAACGGACTAAAACATGTAAAAAACGATTTTTATTCGTGCAAAAACGGACAAAAACGTGTAAAAACGAACGAAAACGTGTAAAAACCGACGAAAACGTAAGAAACCCAAATTTTAAGTTATTTGCTAACGGCTGTTAGTATAAAGGACTAACTATGCAAGTCTATTTTAGTCATATGGGTGAAGTCAGATCAAAATTTGAAAGTACGTTGGTGAAGTTAAGTAATAAAAAAGTAAGTGTTTTAACTCGGCAAATTAGAGAAAGTAGGTTGCTATTTCATGGTGTTTACCCTACAAGTTTTTATAAATTATGAGTTACGAGTGTATATATATGGTTGATGACTTGTAATTGATAGCTCGTGCAATATGTCACATGCGCATGCAGAGCCGTATTTGAGGGTGTGCGAGGTGTGCTAACATATAGGGCCTCAAATTTTTAAAAATCTCAAATTATATACCTCTTTATATAGTTGTGGTCTCAAAATTCATTTTCAACCTCAAAATGTTGATGATATATGAAATTTTGTTCTAAACATTGGTTAAACTTTACTTCAAGTGGGTGATAGTAATGAAAAACTCATAAAACTTAAAGCTAATCATTAAAATATATTTCTAATTGTCATGTTTAGTTATCATATAAGCCGTTTAGCACAGGGTCTTCGTTGGCCTAGCTACGGTACTGTGCGCATGCATTTGCACTAAATCCATGCATGACCATCAAATTATTTATCTAGTCATCGTATTTTCAGTTTTAGAACTAATTCTTTTCAGTTTTAGAACTAATTCAGTCTAGTTTCACGTACAACTTAGAACTCGATCACTTGTTTAATGTATAAAAAATTGGGGCAATTATATATATTCTCACTAAAACTTGCATATTTGCATATATATCCAAAACATGCTTAAACATCATTGTATATTATGCATTAAAAACTTATACTTTAAAGAAATATGCAAATATTCATGTTTTAGTGGGTATATATGAAATTCCAAAAAAAAAAAAAATACTATGGATCAAGTAATTTAACCCATTTTAGGCAACAAATTAGATCAAAAACCTAGTAGCCTTTTACAGCAATTATAATCAAAAGGCATAATTTTTAATTTCCTCGATCAAATTTTACTTTTGAACGTAAGTAGAAAACATCCTCACATGGTTCGTGACCCGCAAATCAATATCAACAACAAGCAGTCAGGGGGACCTGTTCTCGTTTCCAATTTTCCGATCGTAGAGTCGTGGTTGATGTTCAAAGACAAAAACTAGAAATCGCTAAAAGTTAACCTCATATTTAATGTGTTCCAAGTGAAAGACAAATCTAAAATAAGACATGCCAAGTGTAATACATATGTTTTTGGCATTTCTTCCCATAACATTTTGTTTTTGTCGACTCAAATTATCCCTCACGATCATGGATGGACCCACATGGGTCATGTGTGAAGCAAGACGTCACACCTCATTTACCAATGGAGCATTAGTCCAATGGTTGGAGCACTTGTGCTTGAGTCAATTGACCCAAGTTCAAGTCTCATCCTTGGCATTTGCTTCATATAGGTATCCACCTCCGCAAAACCTATGGGCACACTGGAGAGACTTTGTGGAATAAGAGCTCAGGGGTCCGAGTCTTGGCTCGTGCTTACTCCAGTTGGTGCCCCACTAGGCCAGGAGAGTTGCCTGAGTTATTCCTTGTGGGGTGGACAATGGCTGGTGCCAAAAGCTGACCCGGAGTCAGGGTGTTCCCGCCAATCTACACCTTTTGTGGAATAAAATGTGTCATTTTTTGGCATGTGCAACCCCCATTTTTTTCGATAAATTCTTCATCGAACAACTTTAGTACTCATAATCATAAAAGAAAAAATTGTGCAACACCCTCTTAAAAATCCTGAGTCCGTCTATGCTCACGACTTCAAATTCTTCAGAGTATATCTTGCAAATTTAAATCAATGAAAGTATTTAAACTTGATCTCCTATAACTATTTTTTTATCCTTAATCTTTTATAAGTAATTTTTACTAGACGATTAACCGCGCATGACAACCACAGTGTAAAGTAGAGTTCGTTGGAGTGTGCAATTTTTTAAGTATATATGGGTGTTGAATAAGTGAGAGTGAAGAAAGTTACTAGTTTGAATTGTAGTTAAATATTTAATAAATCGTGTTGTTTTTTATAAGTAATGATATTTTAGTCAAATAATATTACTCATTTTTTAATTTTTTTAAAGTTTTAAATAAATGTTTTATATGTAGTATAGATTACATAATAATTTAAGATTTTTTTTTAATGACAATTTGTTTTTTCATACTTTATATCGTTTATCCCACTATATATCTCACAATGTCTTTAATAATACTTGAACCCACAACCAATGATGGAACTTCATTAGGGCAGGGAAGGGTTGTAGGCTTGTAGCCCACCAAAAACTTTGTTTCATTAGTACAAAACATATGTACCAACAACGTATTCTTTAGAAAAAAAAACACCAATACTTGTATTTATCAACAAAAGAAAGTACAACAGTTGTACAAAACATTCACGAACATCTTGCGAGGTATAGAACATAGTAAATAAAGAAGCAAAAGTATACATGTAAGAATAAAAACTCTTTAAACAAATATATTATATTAAATGTAAAATGGTTGTCTTAAACTGTATATGTTTTATTACTATTCTATTAGTAATTTGGAGGTATACTGATATTGGGGGAATACTTTCAAGAGAATTGGGTAATGCTTTAAGCAACTAGTTTCAAGTTCTGATATAAAAAATAATTTTACGCTTAAACGATTTTGCCCTTCCCTAAAGAAAATGTTCAAGTTCTGTCACTGGATGTATTCGTATGATTATCAAACTTTTCTATTTAACTACGTACCATAAAGAAGTTGCAGCTGTTTTAGGTTATGATGTATAACAAGGTTTTCATTGTCTTCACCATATGCCACGAAAATGTTATTAGTTAGTCATGTTTTATTTATGGAGTTCTCTTTTATCACAATGTTCTTGTTATGTCAGTTTTTCTAGTTTTACTTATTTTGACATAAATGTGTGTGTTTTTGGTTAACCATATAAAATGCAATTCAAGTAACTCTCTAATTCGTATTATAGTTTTTTTTTTTTTTTCCTTTTCTAATTACTCAGGTTACTAGGTTTTTTGTGCTTCATCTAAACCTGAAAAAATAAAAGCATCAATACTAGCTATGTAATATCTACAACAATAATATGAACATTAATAATAATGATGACGACGATAATAATAGAAATAAAGTACCAAAAGGTATTAACATTACACGTTTAGGATTTTATGTAATATATATATAGGGCTGAGCGTCAGTCCAAAACCGACCCGAACCGACAAAACCGAAAACCGAAATTCATGAAAAACTTAAACCGAAACCGAACCGACGGGCCGTCGGGTCGGTTCGGTTTAGGTGTATTTAGGTATGTTTTTGTCGGTTTTGGGCCGAACCGAACCGACCCGAAACCGAAAACATGTAAAACATGAAACCGAAACCGAACCGACGGGCCGTCGGGTCGGCTCGATTTTTGTCGGTTCGGTCGGTTTTGTCGGTCCGGTTTGGTTTTGGACCTTTGATGCTTAGCCCTACATATATCTATACTACTTATAATAGAGGAAGACACTTCCCTCCTATTAACTTTTTAAGATTTCCTAATATAGATTTTTAAGCAAATACAAATAAAGAAGCATCATTTACAAGTATTTAAAGCACAACTAAAAATAAAAAAACACTATTCAACACATACAATTAATACACAATTTAATTTGCCCATTCACCAAAATATACCACTACCTAAGCACATTGTACAAATACCTACCCGACTGAACATAAACCATTGCAGTTCTGTAAGAGGCACAACTTCTTTTAATAGCAAAACTTTATAAAGAAATAACCAAACATATTTATTTAATTAGTTCTGTAAGAGTCAACTACATCACCAACTGCCAACATTAAAAACTACATCTCTAAAAAACTTATTAAATTCGAAAAACAAAAGAAAAACAAAGAAAGATCTCGGGTTTCTTTATTTGTGATAGATCTTTACAGATCGAAGAATACCCATCATCGATCTATCATATACTCGAAATAAAAAGAAGGTCACGGGCTGTTAAAGATTTCTCAACAGATAATACAAGATCTTACAAGAAACACCCTTCATTGATCTTCAAATAAAAAGAACTAAGAACAAAAGAAAACAACGTATGGCCCCTTGACACATGTGTATAATATCTCCTTGTTGCATCTGTCTTTCACATTTATGTTTTGTGTTCGAAATATTGAACATTTTTCACCAACAAAAGAAAGAGAAAATTAAGAAAAAAATAAAAAGAGATGATATGACATTTGATGTTGTTGCAGACTCAGACTTTGGAGGCGACTTAAAGTGGAGAACGAAACCCTATTTTTATATAGTACAGTTATAAATCGTATTTGAGGCCCAACTCACAAAAACTAAAGTTTGCTAATAAGCCCAAGAACAATTCAGTAAATTTGCAAATTTTTGACGCATTTATCTTTGCTATATGCTGTCACGGAAGTAAATTTATTTTACGTTTATTTTATAAAAACTAGACGATGAATCATTGATACAAACAGGATATTGTTGCAACATCACTTGGGTGCACTAATATTTTTACATGAAATAGTATGCTATCGCTTAAAGATGTTACAACAAAAATCTCTTTTTCTATAAAGTTATTGTCACGGTAAATATATAATAGCAAAATATTGTTCGTCAAAATTTTCAATCACAGGGTACCCGCCGCTGCAACGCGCGGGTACCCTGCTAGTATATATATATATATATATATCGATCAATAAAGTATAACATTTTACGGGGTTTCCACTATTTAACATGGTATCAGAGCTTTCGGTCTGATCCTCAGACCTGGTTGGCCACTTTGAGCGGTCGCTTCAATGCCACCCCGTCAAACCCTAGTCATTATCCATACTAAAAAAACAACAAAAATTACATCCTATTGTTATAACTCCCAAACCGTAAAGAGTTAACTAACGAGGCCACTGGCCATGGCTTCGTAATGTAATTCCGAAGAAAAGGATACGGAAATCGTAACTGTAGCCAAAACAACGCACTGAAATAAGCAATTGTAATCAGAAAATAACAATCGCTCATTGTTATGCTTATAACTCTCAAACTGCTAAGAGTTAGCTGACGCTGTTAGCAACCATGGATCGTAATTAAATTCCGAAGGAAATCATACCGGAATTACTACCTCCACCGTCCGGATGCTCCGTCACGCACCGTTTGTAAGTTCAGGCAATCGTAAAAAAAGAAAACAAAATCACTCTTTTCAGATTATGCGATTAGGTATCAAAGTCTTGATTTCTAATCAAGATAACCATCTTTAGATTTACTTTCCTGTTTAGTTTTATTTTTCAATGATTTTAGTTTTATTCTTCAGCTTTCGTGCTTTCATGATTTCGTTGCTTGAATTGCGGGGGACTATTAGCCAATATTATGTTTGGCTCAAGCCTGTATGTGGGTTAGGTTATTAGGGTTTCTATGTATCATATATTTTGATCAATAAAATATAACACTTTATGAGCTTTTCAATATTCAACTAAGAGTTGTAGCGTAGCGAGATGTTTTTCATCCAAATTTTCTTGAGTTCAAATCATGTCTTGTATAATATTTAAGAATGGAGTTGTTTATTGGTCCATAATCATGCCTTTATGCGCAAAAATAAATTCATAAATGTTATGCCATCATATTCATGTATTATGTTGCTATTATCAAATATTTAAGTATTTCAATAATTCTTAAAGCCATGCTTCAAAACAAAAGAAGTACTAGTACGTTTTTAGAGTAAACAAACGGTGATACAAAATAAACAAGTACAAATTGGTACGACCACACATTAATTTCCATGATTTTAAATAGAATCTTTGTCTGGCCTTCATAGAACATGGGTTTGGTATTAATGCATCATGCACGGTTGCATTATTAAATGCGTTATGATCACCAAATGGCTTGTGTTTAAATGATACATGTTGTTTTGTGAGAAGTTGTCAACTAAATGGTTGTGTGTTCAAGTCTTACTTAAAACATGAAATATGTGGTGTATTGTGAGATGGTTAGTTGCCGTTAAAAAAAAATGTGTTATGATTGATATGATAAATTGAGCCTTTTATTAACCAGACATATATGACTACATGAGTGTCCTCGTATAGTAGTGACCCTGAGAAATTAAAATAAAACAATGGATCCTCCAAGTTATCTAAATGATGTTTTAAGACATGATTATGAATGATCATACGTCTCTTAAAGCACCATTTAGACCAATAATAATTACATTATGAGTGTAAAGACTACTAAAGGTAAAAAGCTTAGAACAAGCAATTCTTCCTTCTCACTGATATCCCGAAAAGATACAAATTATTGGCTTAATTTTCTACAAGGTGTGCCATCTTGGCATATTCTATGTAGTATCCATCATGCCATAGCCTCATTTGCACCCTGAAAATTGACCAATTTTTGCATGATATAAGTAAGATAACTCATTAATGTTTTGTGAAATTTACATATGAACTAGTCAATCCAGGTGATGTTTTACATATGAAATTAGCTAAAAAGGAAACAAAGACAGATTAGCGAAAGGTTAAAATGGTCAAAAGTATCCCAAAACTTACTCTTAGTAAATAAATCTCCTGAATCATGTTTCTCAACAGACTGTTTTTCAAAAGACTAAATTACATAGAGACAGTACAGTTTAGAAATCATATTTGACACACTAATTGTTTTGAGAAAATCAGAAAATTTAACTTATTTTCAAATGAACGCAACCCGTTTTTCGACCTGCTACCAACCTGCCCGCCCATATTGCCACCTCTAGACTAAAAAAGAAGACTGAAATTCATACCAATGGTTTTCTTGCAGTGAAGAACCGCTTCAGAGATTGAACTCTCGGAATCATATGATCTTCGCCAATTATATGCACCACATGCTTCACTTATCCTAGGAGACGACATGCAGCTCTTGGTACTCTCTAATACCCACGATCTTGGCCAGCTATCGGAACCACATGAATCGATAGTGCCTGAAAATTCCCAGTTTTTTGCACTCTTAAGTTCATTAGTATCACACCTTCCTCTTCTCATTCTGAGCCAAATCAGCCTAACCAAGTTCAAATACTTTTGTACTCTTTTCGGTAATGTTTTATACCTTCTAAAAGATAAAGAACGGTGTTTTTGGTAAGAACACGGGGTTTGTAGCGTGGATGAAGATATGGGTGAAACAGGATTTGAAATAAAACCGGAATCATAGATTCCAACATCCAATGGCTTCAAAAAGAGTGGAACCACAATCCCGTTAGAGATAAGTTCATCAGCATGAACAGAAGGCTGAAATGTTGGCAGATCAAAATCGAAATCTTGACGAAAAACAAGAAATCTTTTGGAATCAGAAAGCTTAGGGTCCATCTCGATGAAGTCATCAAATGCATCAAATGATGCTCTAAAGGAACCTTTTGGGCTATCAAAAGATGGTTTTAGGTCCACTAACCAACTGTATGAGAAGCTCTCAATAGATAGTGATTCTGAAGTTTCCATAGAGGATAGATAACTAAGGTGTATGTATGATTTGAGGTCTACTGGATATGTTTGTCAAATTCTTTATGGTGTGTCTAGACATATATGTATATATAGAGACATATAAAACATGCATGTACATGTGAAGACATCATTATTGTGGCCCTTCACACTATAGATAGATAACATATTAATATAATTATCAGTAAATTAAGGGAAGAAAAAAAAATAGAAGAGACAGAAATGTGAACCCTACATGATGCAATGTTGCATGTTATGTTAAAATAATAAAAAGGTATTCATATTATATAGTAACGCTCCGTTCACGGAAACAGCGTTAAAAATGAGTACACAGACTTCTTTCTCTGATATTTTCAAACCGAATCCCTTATATCTTCTGATGTTAGATGACTCAGCTAAACTAATTCATTCATCACACGTGAGTCAGCGAGTACAGAAGGCATATTGTTATGTTAAAAACTTGTTCAGCAGTGTAATGAAAGGAAGAACTTATTATTACCCTTAGGAAAAGTTCAACTTACTATTTAACCTTTTGCCTGATTACTCTGCTTACTGTGTATAATTGAGTTCAAAACAAACAAAACGGAAGGTTCAAAACAAACAAAACGGAAGGTTTTGCTAAGCCTCCCGGGCCCAAGGCCAAGGTATATTTGCCCCTTCAACATTGCATCAATGCAACTACAGATAAAAAATAACAAGTACTTAAAAGTTCAGTGTCTAGGGGACAATTCAACATACACTGCAGCAAACAATAATACTTGTCACATGAAGTTGTATATTAGTATAAAGAAACATGCATGCTCATATTAAACTAAAAAGGTTTGCCTAGATTCCATATACTTATCTAAGCAATCCATTATTATATCACCCAGTTGTTGTGAATCTAATTAAATATTTGTTCTAGAAAAGACGAACCTACTCGTAGTCTTTGCAAAAGTCATGCTTTAGTCCTTTCGCACAATATGTTTATTCTATGTGACCTTTTGATGATAAAGGGCATACTCGTTACGTCAAGTTTACCCTTTAAGCATTGATTTTTATATAAAACTGGACGGTAACATTATTAGTCGCGTGACATAATACCAGTAAGACATCAAGATAACAGTTATGGTCATGACATAATGATTTGCTTTGGAAACTCAGCCAGTTTCAAATCTAGATATTTTACAGGTTATGTTTTTAGTATCTACGCGCTTTTGTGGTATTACTGTTTGGGCATTCACATAGTTGGTTTTGTCTATGCCATCAGCTGATGGTGCGGTAGGGTTAAAATGATACCATGCATCATATGACCAAGATACTAAACTAAGTACAGGTTTACGCCAAATCTAATGAAGTAAATATCCTAAAATTCTAATGGACTGGAAATTTCAGGCATTTACATCCACCAACAATCTGAGTGGTGGGTGGTTCAACTTTATAAGGCATTCCGTGCCAAAAAAGATAGTATTGTTGTGCAAAATCACAAAGAATTATTCCCAATCAAAGGTAAACAAACAAAAATAGGAGACACTGGTCCCAAACGTTGTCGCGGAAAGACATGGACATGATATAATTTAGACGAGAGACCTCATAACACGAAAAAGACTTTGAAACCAACCAGCTGATGGTCCCTTTTTGATCTCCTTCTTTGAGGACAAAAAGGCTATGCAAATTTTCAAAAGCTAACAACTTTATAGAGCTGTTTCTAATTTTGCAGAATATCAATGTGCAAGAAGTTATCAAAATGACAGATTGACAAAGCTGTAATGATCATGATGTTTGGGGTTTAGCTAAAGAACAGTATGCATACGGGTTTTTAGTATATAAAAGATGTTTTTAAGAACTAACTGAAGAAAATGTAGACATGTAACATATGCATATGCGTGAAGATGGCAATGCATATTACTTTAGAGTTGGCAATTTCGACCCAGTTACACAGAAATGGGTCGATTTGGGTTATCTTAAAGGATTTAACGAAAAAGGAATTTGTTCAAGTTGGTCAAATAGGTCAAACGGGTAAAAGTCACTACAACTGTATTCTAGTGTGCTAAATCGTTTTATTAAACAATGTTGGACTATTTATCAATATAGTTTTTTTACTCATCAACAGGCAAAAAGCCTTCGCCATAAATATCAAAAGGTATTTGTGTATTTTAATGCATTTAGCCAAAACTCATCCAATGAAGTCAATGGTGCTTCAAGTCAACTAGGACAAAACATGAAGAGTGTTGATTTACCATTCAAAAGAAAAATGATGCTTGTAAATTCACCCAACCCATGTCGACTAAAATTTATAAATGACCCGTTTTGGTATGCTACCAAGTGCCCAACGCCCCAACCCACTATTTGTAATATCAATATTTTTTAATGATAAGGAGCAAAATCAGCTTAAACACTCATGAATTACCTCTATTATAATTGAGGTAAAGTTTAAAAGCATATAAATCTTTGATGGGTCGAGGTCTCAAGAATCCTCTAGAGTTAAAGAAAATGGAAGTCACTAGCACCGTTGCGTTCTTTCAAGTAAGAGGAAAAACATAAAATCATGAACATATCTAAATCGATCTTCTATAGCTCTATTAAAGGTGTTCCTAATTGTGTGCACCATATCAATTTGCAAAGATAAGAGATAGCTACTTGACACAGTTTAAAAACTATTTTGATGTTCACTTGAAAATGATAGCAGAATACTTATCCAATAATCAGTAATGAACATTACATTGTAAACGGAAAATGTCAATGTGTTCCGACATGTAATTAGAGCGTGTTTCCACTTTCGAAATTAGAAAAGACAAACAATTAGGTTTTTAAATGTTTGACAAAGTCAAGTTCGATAACACAACAGATATTATCATAGCCAAAAAGGACAATCATTCAAAGAGAAAAAACTCGGAGCCATTTTGTGAGATTAACTTAACAGCCACAATTTTGTTTCATGAAGGGACAAATAAGCATTTATACTCAACTCCGGAGAGTTGAGAGTGTTGTTTAATCTTGATAGTTGATGGATTATCTAAATTATCAAATATCAAAATCTGAATATGTATATTACACTTAAAAACTTGTGACTTGTCGTAATAATCAAGTCAGAGAATCAAATGCTAACCCACAAGGGACCTTGACAATACATTAAAAATCATATACAACTATACAAGCTTATAGCGCAAATCAAATTTAGAAGAGCCGAAGAGCAATGTGTTTATTATCAAGCTTATTCAGCATTAATTTACACAAATCAACATCTAATTTTGGCATCAAATACTTTAAGTGAATGCTCTATACTACGTCAATAACTGGATGCACATCTAACCGGACCAATAATAATAAAAATAATGGTATGCTTACACAAGTGGTGAAACAGAGCATCACCTCATAAGATCTACAAATACAAAGGCATTCCAAAGGCTGTGTAGCAACATTGAAGGCAGTAAGTTTCTTGACCGTGCAAAAACCGTACCCATGACAACCCCTAAAAACACAAGGGGCAGCAATCTTTGCATATTGAAATGAGCCAATGCAAAAGCTAATGAACTAACCAAAATCGAGCACCAAACAGGCATGTAACGAGTCAATGATGGAAGAAGAAAACCTCTAAAGACAATCTCCTCCCAAATAGGTGCACAAACGGATACTACTATTGCATAAAGCACCATAGCCATTGGATCTCGTGCCACAATCGACTGCTCAACATTTGAGATTGCGACAGGTGTCGGCGGAGGCATGGGGAGTAGATTTAGGTTGACTTGTGAGAGACGGTTGACCAAAGGAAACATGAAGCAGCCTAAACCGACATCCAAATACCAATTTCCTTTAAAGCTAAATTTGAACCAATCAGATGAAAGGGGGCGAAATCTTGAAAGGCAAAGTTTGAGGATTGCAATTCCCGCAACACCCTCCACCACGTCTGTCAAAAGACTGTATAAAGCTTGTCCTCTATACGTTAAGGTTTCTTTTCTGAAACCTGCTGTATGGGCTACAAACGGTATAACCCATGATCCTACCAACCAAAATGAGGCAATCCAAAGGAGCATTACCTGCAAGGCCAAATTTGGACTAAGACATTAATACATGGCGTTTCATGTAAAAAAATTATTCATTACTGAGCTTTGAATTTTAAGGGCTATCATGTGGGTAGAAGGATGACAGCTTTTCATATGTTATGACGTTAAGTATTGTAGAGATCAACTGATTCACACTTAGAACTCTGTTTAATTTTTAGTATTAAACGAGAAGTATATAAGAGCAATCAAACTGCCTAATATGATGAATACGAAAATTATTTAGAACTTCAGTCACCACACTTCAGTTGGCATTCTGAAAAAAAAAAGTAACTGCTCACTTTCCAACTCTTGAATCTTATATCTTCAGCAATCGTTAATTAGCTTACAAATAGCAACAAAACTATTACTCCCGGCGTCCCAAATTAGTCGTCCGTAATACTGTTTTAGTTTGTACCAAGAGAGCGTCCACTTTAGAAAATGAGAGTTATAACTTACTAATTATGCTATTTTGCCCTTCACATTATTTACTTCAAACTTTTGAAATCGGTTACATCTTTAATGCCTTTAAGGGAAATATTAGCATGCCGATAATTAAAAATATGCATTAATCGTACATATCTTTAATTGAAATTTTTTTTTATTGTGGACAATAGATTTTGGACGGACGAATAGCAGGAAATATACTGAGCACTAACAAGAAAAATACACATTGTCTCACAATGCATGCACCAAGCCTCTTTTTGAAACGCAGCATGTTAAAAGCCATTTGTCTCACATACTTGCTTTCTTTGGACAGATATACCCACAAATTTTTTATATTTTTTTTGGTGACCATGGTGCCTAGTCCACTACTTCCGAGAGAAAAGAAGTGCGGATTTAATTTGGCATCCATCATATGAGGTGACCCGACTTCCCATATTTCCCCTTTGGGCTTTGGAGTAGATAAACATTAATAAAAAAATATAACGCGTATTAGAAAAATATTAGATGTTCACTAGCAACTGAACCTCTTCTTTTGTATCTAATATGCCTAGTTGGCCACATGCAGCAGCTAGCTAACAACGGAAGGGGCAAGAGTTATCAAATATACTGATAATTACAAGTTGGTGTAAGTTGAATATGACTGGGCAGATGCAGGTTTGCCAGCTAGTTCACTAACCCATAATTTGATACCTTTAAGGTGCACATAATTTCTCTTTCTAATTATTTATGTTAAAAAGATTATAGGATTTTATGTTTTGACCAGTATTTAAGTGTCAAAATTTTGGAAAGTTTTTATAATTATTCAACTTCTAGTTCTGAAGACTAAAGTGGCAAGATTCGAAAAACGGTGATTGAAAATTCATTATTCCTTTATAGAAACAATTATAGGAACAATAATGGATAATATAAACCTTTCAAAATATCTCTTCAGAGAAAATACATTACGGTATAAAATAGATCTATGCCAATAGAAACTTTATGTTACCTTAAAAACAATGTTTTAAAAGTCTGTTTGAGTGACAACTTGGCAGAGGCACTGAGGCAGATGGTAACTTGTCCCAACTTTGGCATAATTAGCTAACTAAATGCCTAAAAGACTAAGGGGAAATTGTAAGCGGATTTAGCGTAGCTGTTTGATATTAACGGATGGGACAAGATGGGTGTCAGGCAATACTTTGTCAAATCAGATCAAACAGTATCCCAAACTCCCTACTATTGAGTCTTTTGCTTGAGTAAACTGTGCAAAGATACAAATAGACAACCGACAAGACAAACAATCCAATTAATTGCTCATTATTTCCATAATTCCAAATGGCTGAACCTCTGCCAACTGCACTTTCTGACTTTCAGAAGAAACAAATTTAAGAGTCATGATTCATGAACCATCTATTTGAAAAGTAGTCATAGCTTCCTTAATGTTCTTATTATGTACAAATTCCTTAAGTAGTCATAGCTTCCTTAATGTTCTTATTATGTACAAATTCCTTGCTCAATGTCATCACTTAGGTATATTAGCTTTGACTTGATAAAAGATATGTTGGACTATATATATATACCAGCAAATAATAATGATAATGATAAAAAATAATAATATACCAGACACTATATGTTGGACTATATGTTGATTTATTTATAGAAAATAATAATGATAATGATAGAAAATTAGGTAACTCGGACACTATTTTATTAGCAAGCTCAAGACCCGACACCTGATTGATATAGTGTATTTTAACATTACGAGTTGGACTTATATAGCGAATGTCCTCCTTATGACTTACCCGATCATCCCTACAATAAATGGCTTGTCTACTTTTTTTTCTAGTTATCAACAGCTATACTAGGTAAATTTATTTCTCACTACCATATCTTACACAAGTAATAACATACATCCAATAGTTTGGCTTAGAGGAATGTGGTACCTTTCTTGCCCCTAGACTCTATACACCTGACAGCATAACTAACAGCCTTTACACAACAAATCGCTCCATTTTGCATCTTTATATATATTTTCAGATAATTATTTTACATGGACTTTGCTAGGTTAAACAGCAATACTAGTACTCAATGCAAAGTATTAAATAAATAAATAAATAATTAAATTAAAAAAAAAAAAAAATTGCACCTGTAAAATGGTCTTAGCTGTCCACGGTACTGTCCAAGGTTCTGCCCTAAATATAGCATCTGCAGCCTGAAAAATAACATTCAGTTATATCAGCAATGTGGAGACTATCAGCCATTTTTATCCTAGTTCAGATTACTAATTTAGGAAGGCATAGCTACAATTTAGCGCCACTGGAAAATTATCGAGATATGTCTTAGAAGATAAAGAACAGGCACGAATATTTTCCTTCACGCAAAAAAATATATTGACACGCTAAAGTGCAAACAACAAAACAAAATACTAAAACAGTGATTATTGGTTAAAGAGGTAACTGTACAAAGATCTCCCTGCCACCTTCCAAATTCTATTATCATGTATATGACATCAATGCAGAACTACAACTTAGTTAAGGTTTTAAAAAAAATAGCAAGTACTTAACTTCAGAACCTGGTACACTGCATAGCGCTTTTGTATACTTCTTAATCACCAATTCTCATTGCCCTCCCCACCCCCCTTGATAGATGCACATGCACATGTAGCCGTATAAGCTAAAACACGATCTACCAAAATCCCGTCAAATTAAATAATCCTTTTATAGGTCCATAAGACAAGGCCCTTGATTTTTAGCTGGTCATGAGCATGACCATAAGTGAAATTTTCCTTAAATATATAAATAATCTTTTCCGGATCCCTGCATTGTTCTCTAGGGTTTTGGAGGGAAAGAGAAGGGAATTATGCATGCCCGTGTTCTAGATATTTTTAAAATAGAAGGAGAATTCAGAATTGAGGAATTTCCTTCCACAACTTTCCTCCTCATTTTGAAAGGATTGGGAAGGATAAGAAGGCGACGGATTTTATATAACTTAAATGAAAAATGACAGCCGAATCCATAAAACCATACAATCACCAATATACATTAAGAGCATAATTGTAAAACTCTTGCCGTTCATTCACTTATTTTACAATCATTTCATTTCTTTTACTTTCTTTCCCCTTTTATTCATTTCTTTTCCATTCATTTAAAACCTTAGAAATCAGCGTAAATGACTATAAAGTATAAACCACGAAGTCATCCACAAGTGATCTATTCTCTATTTTTGAAGGCTACGTAGTTTCTTAAAAAGCTTAATTTTTTATCTTCTATATCAAATGGTAAATTTTCATGATCAAATACACAGTGTATGAGTAACCTATAGCATTTTCTAATCAAAATTTCCTCCCTCCCAAACACATGCACCCGCTTATCTGAGGGTAAAGTCCATATCGCGCTTTATTTTTTACAGTGAGAAACCATGTTAATTAATCTTTTCTAAGGGTTATGAACACTATACTAAAACGAAATATTGTAGGCAAGAGCTACAAGGGAAATCCTATTAATTGACATGCTTTCTGTTATGTATGGTCAAATTATGTTATTGAAACTGCAATAGTAAGGAAGGTACTAACTAAAAAAGCAAAATAAACACTTTACCATTTTTAATTTTGAAACCCAGTCAAGTGTCACATTTGGTTGTTTTATTTCCGGTTCTATTGTCTCTTCTGGCGATATATCTTCTGAAGTCTCGGCGACGGTATATTCCAACGAAGATTCATCATTCTTAAAGCATGAAAATCTCCAATTCTACAAATTAATATAATAAATGAAACACATGAGATAAACATCAAAGTTGAATTAGCATTCATTGTATGCGTTTCAAGAAGGTTATAAAAACTCAAATAAACAGAAAACGTCCTAATTTCATAGTACCCAAAAAGGAAACATACGGAAAACGCGCCGATTAAGGTTAAATCATATCAACAGATTCCTAACTAACATTAACTATAGGGCTCCTGTCATTTGCATATAGCATATAAATATAACATTTCACATAAAGCTTATAACTATAACTTGACATTCCCGTCATACAAGCTTTATGAAAAGTGAAATCAATTCAAAAAACACAAAACGCATATAAAAGCACGATACTTTTCCCCAATTCTAAGAAATTACATAAGATGTGTATAGCTTGTTCAAACTAGTTAGAAATAAGGTGTTCGGAATAAGCAAGTTATTTCATAAGGCAATATAACCCATAATTGCAAACCAATATAAATTATATAAAAATTCCATCTTACAATTTTCGATGTCTTTAAAGACGGAAACTTTAACAGTCCTATTAAATATAAGGTCTGGTGAGCTTATATCGAAAATAGTAACAACGCAACAAAATGAGGTGAAAATTAAAACAAACACAATACTCGAATGTTACGATGCCTATAAAAAAGGGTTTATGCATATCTAAAAGCTAACTGCAAACCAATATAAAGAAGGCACAAAATATATAAATCTTACATATCTTGATGTCTTTAAAGAAGGCAGCTTTAACAAACGAACAGACCGGTTATTAAAAGAAACATTATAATAAGGTCTGGTGAGTTTATAGCTAGTAACTAAAGGATGATGACGTGGACTAGCGATAGAAAGGGCGGGCGATACATTAACAGACATGGTGTCTTCCTGATTACCGGGTGGGAGTTGGTGGTGGTGGGCCCTGCTGCATTAATAAACCTGGTTATAGATATTATAAGAGGATGATAATTAAGGATGAAATTTTATGGAAAGTAGTGGTTTTGAAGTGGTTGAGGGTGAAGAGGAGGGCGGAGGTGGTGGAGGAGGAGGAAGTTCCGATGAAGGTTCGAGGAAAAGTGGTGATAACCGTGTCACGACAGCTTTTAATCTCTTTACCATATAAAAGGGTAGAGTAAACTGCAAAACTCATCCCTCTCGTTTCTTATATTTGGCACTAACCATCCCTTTTCGATAGTAGTAGCAAATATGATGAAGAAAAGTTAAAAAAAAAAAGCAAATATGATGTAGAGAGCAAAATATAAGGTAAAAGCTAAAGATACGTAACATAATTTTTAAAAGCGAGGATATGCATGATTAACTGAAAATTCCAGCGAAAACTTTCAAATTTGGAGCGATGCAGACGATGACCTGCTAGGTTCGCAAATTCATGAAGTTTAAAATTGGCAGAAATGGTCCATGTAACTGCGTTGATGGCTTTCACCGGTCATCTCTTTTTTCAGTTAAAAGCGATAATGGTCTTTATGGTTATTAAAGATTCATTTAGTCGTTTTATAATTTTTCAGCGGATTCTCTTACGTTTTGTCCGATTTTTTGTACCGTTTACGGCTTTTATCGGTTTCATCCGTTTTTTGCCATAGTCCGATTTTCTTATCCTTTTTAGATTTTTGTCAGTTTTATCCATTTTTCTACTGTTTCGTATTTTATTCGTTTTCATCTGGTTTTGTCCTCTTTTACATTTTTGTCCGTTTTTCTACTTTTTGTTTGTTTTGTACTTATTTCAACATATTGAAAAAATCTAAAAAAATGAAATTGAAAAAAATTGAAATTGAATTGGAAAAAATTAGAAAATCGTAATACTTTTTCAAAGAAAAATAGAAATTGGATTTTTGATCGAAATTCGTTTTTTTAGAAATCTTTTAAAAAAATTTTTCACGAAGTTTGGACAAATTGAAAAAAAAAATCGAAAATAATTTTTTGTAAAAGGAATTTCGAAAAAAACAATTTAAACCAATTTTTTGAAAAACGAGGAATGTTATGAAAAAAATTGAATTTTCCAAATTTTTTAAATAATTTTTTCAATTTTTTCAATGTGTCCAAATTTCGAAAAAAATATTTTTGTAAAAAGAATTTTTTTTCAAAATTTTTTCTTTTTGAAAAAAATTTTCAAAATTTTTAGTATGTTGAAATAGTACAAAAACGTAAGAAAAACAGACAGAATGTAAAAAAAATGGACAAAACAGATGAAAACGGGGCAAAAACGAATAAAAATAGACAAAACGTAGATAAAAACGGACAAAAATCTAAAAAAAGAGTAAGAAAAATGAACAAAAACGGATGAAAACCGATAAAAACGTAAGAAAACGGACATAACGGACAAAAACGGATAAAAACGTAAGAGAACGGGTGAAAAAGTATAAAAACGGATAATCGAAACAATAACCATAGGACCACATGTCTTTTTAGCGGAAAAAGTTAAAGGATGGCCGGTGAAAGTCAACGCAGTTACAGAGACCATTTCGCCAATTTTCAAACTTTGTGACGGTAACTTACTAGTTCCCGGGTCATATTACTGCACATCGCTCCATTTGAAAAGTATTTTAGCGTAATTGTACAATTTTAAAGCCATTGCTGCATCGTCTGTTTTAAAACATATTTGCGTATTTTTAGCTTTCACCCTAAAATATATTCTTACTCGACGAAAATAACTTTACAATCCACATGTACTTTAGCTCATGCATTGTGGCAGAGCTTCATTCCTTGTAGTTTTGGTGCGCGTTGCGGCGAAACATTTGTATACGAATAATTCTCGTACACATGTAAAGACTGAAATATATTGTACCATCATTGTATAACACCTCTGGATAAAAGATGATTCTCTGCGTTCAGAAAGCTTCATATACTTGAAGGATTGACTAAAAGTATTTATATATGTATATGTATAAATGTGTTAGGATTTAGAAAATCCAGTGGTTAAAGAGTCGGTCACCTCAAGTATATGTATTCATTAGAAAGCTCGTGGTCGTAGTCATTTAGTGTTAGTAAGTAATTTGTTAAGTAACACCGTGGAGGACGGACGGGTCTTTACCCACTGTATGCCTGATCCACAACTCATAGGATGCGTGTCATGTATGTTACTATAAATACCCTTACCTTCCGCCGCAAAGGGTTGGAGCGTTTTCATAATACATTTTTCTTTTTCAATACCATTTAAAGTTCCCAACTCTCTTCCACTTTCTCTCTCTAGAACTACAAACCATTTGACCCATATATGTGCTATGTGATGTGATTGTGAAAACCAATATGTTACAATTGGTATCAAGAGCCATGGTTTGATCATACATCCTTCATGTTCTTAGTTTTCTAGTAGTTAGGTGAAATCTTTTGGTTTTGTAGTTTCGGTTTCGTACGCGTAAGGTTTATCGTGCTACACATTTGATACGCATAAAAGCTTTGATTTTTACACTTGTAAACTCAAGATTCTTGTGGTTTATGGTTTATTTTGTGTTAAAGTTTCAGTTTTTAGCAAAAAGTTGCAAACTTTACGTGTTTTGATAACTTTTTTAACTTGGTTTTTGAATCGTGTATGTTGGAATCACTCCTAAACCTTTATTCAAGTGTTAGTTACTCATATGTAATAGGTAGCTTATTATGGCCTTTATGTTTGTTTAAGGTCTAGCTTATGTAGAAGGCCCATAAGCTTAGGCTCATGTCCATTAAGAAAAAGGGAAGGAGTGGGAGTGTTGCCCTAGCTCCTCACTATAAATACTACTTGTAAACCCTTCATTTGAAGGTTGGTTGTTCAATGCATTTCTTTCACATACTTTACCTAACCATTCATAGCATATACGTGTGTGTGTTTGTGTGTGTATTGTTCAATCGCCTTTCTATCTCTTTCTATAAAGCTTGTGTTGTAAATCTTGTGACCTACAAAGTGGTATCAATCGCCTAATAGTTGGGTGAATCGTTTGTTTTTGAAGTAAGTTTTGGTCTTCTGGCGTAGAATAACGCGGATACTTTGGTTCGCTTTAAAACTCGTTTTTACACTTTTAATCCAAGATTCTTGTACTTTCAACGTTTTAAGGTGTTAAAATACTTGTTTTTGGTAAAAAGTTTCAACCTTACTTGCGTGGATCTAAGTTTTAAGCTTGTTTTTGTTCGTGGGTGTTTTACGCGTAACCCGTTTAAGCTTTGGTTCATCAAGTTTCACACTTTTGTGTTATTTTGGTGATATTGAAGCTATTCCATAACAAAAATCTGGTTTAGAAACAAATTTGGGCAAAATCATTTTTACGAGTAATCTTACGCGTATCAAAACCCTAATATTACGCTTAAGTTATTCCTTGGTTTGATCTTCATTTTTGGTTTTTTCCGTTTTCTTGCTTGGATAAGCCTCGAAAATACGCCGACTTTGGATATCTTTTGCCTTTGTGATAGTGTAAAAGATCTTTTGGGATAAAACCCTAAACTTACGCATAAGCATAAAGCTTACGCGTAGAAATCCTACGCATAAGATTAATCTTACGCCTAAGCCTTGTCTTACGCATAAGGTAATCCTACGCCTAAGTTTCTACGCCTAACTTTGTGTCTACGCATAACTTTAGTACCTTTACCCTACTTACGCGTAAGCTAACTCTACGCGTAACTCTTGATTGTTACGCGTAACTTTGGTGTTTTACGCATAAGTCCTACTTGGTTTATTGTGATTTCTACGCCTAAGGATACTTCATCAACAAAGGTTCATTCGACTACAAAGATCCATTTTTACCAACACAAGTTTTCAACATGTCACAACCACCATACTCTAACTATTTCCCTTACACTTATTCTCAACGTCAACAACAACTAACTCCACAACATCAACAATGGAATCAACAACAAGCAATTTATCAACAACAATTTAATCAACAACATACTCCACAACTTGCCGCAATTCCACAACCTCAAATGGTTCAACCACCACCAAGTCTTCAAGTTCAACCCTACACAAATGACTTCAATCAACATCCATCAAGGAACACTATGAAGGAACCCACTTGGTTTGCAAAGATGTGTGAAGCTTTAAGCAGCCAACAATCAATTCATGAGGCTGGATCACTTGATAGACCTCCAATGCTCACTTCCAGAAACTACGATCAATGGGTGATAAGGTTCTTTAGGTTTTGTGATCTAAAGAAGCCACATGGAAAGTTCTAAAAGAAGGTTATCTTGGAAGGTCCATTTGAGATGCTCTCATGCATCGCGACCGATCCAAATGCCTAATCCACCAAGAGATGAACAAACAAACATTGCTCTGTTGATTTAAATCCAATCAGAACTTCTACACTATGAAGGTGATGAGCTTGCAATGCAATATATCCTCTTAGGATTACCTAACCCAATTCTTCAAAGTGTTGATGCTCAAAAGAATGCAAAGGAAATGTGGGATCATATTCATCTTCTTATGGAAGGATCTGTACTCAATCAGGAGGATTTGGAATCCAAAATTTACTTGGCTTATGAACACTTCATGATTGAACCCGGAGAGACACTAGAGTCTTATCATCATCGATTTTCAGACATCATCAATGATTTGGATAAACACAACATCATCATGCCAAGAATTGCAGTGAATACCAAGTTCCTGAGTAGTCTTGGTCCTGAATGGGAGAAGTATGTCATTTTTCTCCGTCAAGCGAAGAATATGCATCATTATACATATGGATTGTTGTACGATTACTTGAAGCCTCATGAAAATCAACAACTTGCCTTATATGCTCAAAACAGTTATTCTCCTCAACCAGCAACTCAACCAATTGCTACAATCACACCATATGATCCTTCACAAACTCAATCTCAACAAACTCAATTGGTTCCATACAACAACAACAATGCTCAAGCACTTGTCGATGAAGCTAATGAGGAATCTGATCCGCTCGAAAGCATTGCAACAAGGATTTGCTATGATTGCTAATGCCTTTAGCCGTTATACCAACAAATCCAACAACCGTATTCGTTCCTCATCTAACACAAGGAATCAAGCTGTTGTGAACAATGGACGAGTTGAAGTTTAGAATCGTGGTTATGGTCGCCAGATGGGCGGTGGTCAAGGGTTTAATTCTGTGGGTAGGAATAACAACAGAGCTCAAGTGGTGGAACAGGGAAATGCTCAAAATGGGTTGAATGGTCTTCGATGCTACAACCGCAATGAGAAGGGACACCTGGCTAATGCATGCCCAAAGCCGAGGAAAAGGGGCAGTGCTTATCACAAAGAGGCTCTTCTTTTGGCTCTTAAGGATGAATCTGGTGGAACTCTCACGACAAAGAACGAGCTTTATGGCAAATGACTTGATGATGATATGGAGGATTTGCGGGCCAATGCAGCTTGTTATGTTGATGGCTAATATGCATGAGTTACACATGAGTGACCACAGCCCGGTGTATGACACCGATGGCTTGTCTCAGTGCATCGAACAAACCATATTTATCTCGATCTAATATCTCCGCCAACATCCGAATCCGGCAAGGCTCGGAATGTTCAAAATGAGTCGCCCACATCTCATTCGACGATTTTCAACTAGACCCGTAGTTATATTTGACGATCAAGATGACCAAACGGTTTCCCTTGATAATCAAATTGACTCCGTGGTTATACTTGAGGATCTCAATAATGATCATGTTGTGACTCACATTGAACACGCTGAACTTTTGCCTCATCCAGATTTTGCTCGCTTAATACAAGACCAACAAACCATAGGGGAAGAATGTCGTGCCAATTAATCAGACTTGAAAAGTAAAAATGCACTGTTAACCAAGGATTTTGAATGTTTACAAAAGCAACTCAACTTTTTCAAAACTCAAGAAAAACGTGAAAAAGGTTTTGAAGCTGCCTTTGCCAAATCTCATCAAACGAAAAATATTTAGAAAGACAGATCGCGTGATCTAGCCTATTCGAAGAATGCTTTGTTTGTCCGAAATAGAACAATCAAACATGAACATAAAAAGCAAATTAACGCTCTCACCTTGGAAAATCAAAAAGCTAAGGCTGAGTAGTTAACTTGTCAAAACAGCTTCTCTCGCATACAAAAGCATTCAACGAAACGAATAGATGATCATCTTGAAGAAATCATCGGCTTGCAAAACAAACTTAAAGAGTTTAAAACTGTTGTTTACAAACATGGCGAGTCGGTCACAGCTATTGAAAAGTTTACTTTAAAACCTAATCCAAATGGATATGGACCAAATCTTGCTGATTACAAACCTAAGCTTTCAACAAAAACATTCAAACCAAATCGAAGTTTCCAAAGGTGTAATATAAAATTGATAATTCGTTATGAGTGTTGTTGAATATCATCGCCAAGAGGAATTAGATGCGTAAGACGAGAGTCGATCAAAATTAGATAAAGTTGTTTACAACAAACCTTTTAACTATTCAAAAGCGGTCACTTTCGCCACACCAACGGATTCTTCTAACACACCAAGGATTATCATAAAAACGTATGAGTCTTCTAATGTTAATCCCAAACCCGATTATGCACAAACTTATGGTCCTTTACCTTCCATCAGTGAAGTAAACTCAAAACCCGAAAATCGCAAAATTCTTAGATATTTTGACCTTTTCATGGCTGACCTCAAAACTTTACAACATGAGATAGAATATCATTCTTAAATCAAAGTTCAACATTTTCAATCGCCTCTGGCGCGAGAACAAAGAGACATTTTTCATAAAAATCTTTTACCAAATGTTAAAAATTTGAAAAGTTGTGCATTGTCTTGGGAAAGGACTTTCATAAGGAACTTGGATTGATGAAGGTCGCTGAGAAAACATAAACATCTATTTCTAATACTAAACGTAAAAGAAAATGTTGAGAAAAGATGTTGATCGACTCTTGGAAGATGTCATCTCTGTTGATGTCCATAATGTTGTGTTATTGAATTCTTTGTCATATGCATTTGATTATATCTCTGCTGATACTATTGATTCTGTGGTAAATGTTGAGAACACTGATAATGTGCTTCAGGTCGAGTCCTTAAAAGTTGAAAACAAACGATTGTCAAACGAACTTTCAAATGCAATACGCCGTCTTAATTGGTGTCAAAAAAATATTCACGATCAACAACTTGCTTTTCAACACAAAATCGCCCAGTTGCATGACAAAACTTCTGATCCAAAAATTGAGCAACTGGATGATCAAAGCGTGTCTTTTAAGTGTCAAATCTCAAAATATGAACAAGAACTTGTAAAAGTTAAAAAGGAATATGGTGTCATATTTGATTTACTCAAAAAGACTCGTGATGAAGCATCAAATGAACTTGATCATTATCTTGCACACACTAAAGAAGTTATGCATTTTTTTGGAAATATTCGGTCTGAAAATCAAGATCCGATTCACACTATCTTCAAGTTAAGAGAAATGTTAGGAAAGTATGAACAACTTCCGCCAACCATGATTAAGAGAATAGCCCCAGCAACACTTAGTAATCGTGAACCTAGAATCCCTACTGCCAAATCACAAGTTGCTAACGTGCTTCCTTCTACTAAAACATGAATAGTTGCGTCTTTTCCAAACGTCCGCACTTCACAGCCTAGGAGCACTACATCAAGAATAGGAAGTTGCGACCTAAGAAAAGATCAATAAGGAATGCTAAAGTAGAAGAACACCCTAGGACTATGAATAAGACTCAGGTTGCTTCCACTATAAGATATTGCGTCGCAAATGTAATAGAAATAGTGATGTAACGAATGCTAAACCATTAAGCACTTTTGATATTCAGTCCGATGCACCTTGTGTTATTTGTCGTAAAAGTATGAAATCGATTGTCATGATAAATGTGTTGCTAAAGCTATCATCTCTCGTTTAAGGAATCCTAAGAACCGGAATACCTCTAGGCTTACTAATCTTTCTAAGTGCATTGCTTGGTAGACCGCCCTCTTTAGATTCTCAGAAACGCTTTGCTGTCCCCGTAGCTCCAGTTTCACCTCCTAGGAATGTAGTACCACCTAGTGCATTCACTAAGACTAAAGCAAATACTAGTTGGAGATGGCCGAAATGGATATATAACACACTAGGATTTAAATGGATACCTAAAGCTATTGATGTGTGTATGTCTACTATAACCGCTCCGGAACCCTCTAACATTTCGGGTTCCACATCTACTTCTATTCCATCCGTCGCCCGGTGTAATGTGTGATACGATCATTCTCTGGATTGTTGATAGCGGATGTTCCCACACATGACAGTAACCTTAAACCTGTTATCAAACTTTATTGCAAAGTTCATTGGCACTGTCAGGTTAGGGAATGATCACTTCGCAGCTATCATGGGCTACGGAGACTATATCAATGTGAACATCGAAATTAGCGTGGTTTATTATGGAAGGCCCGTCACAATCTGCTTTCGTGATGGAGCCTCGTGATGGAGATTTGGAGGTTGCTTTCATGGAGAAAACTTGTTTCATTCGTGATCTACAAGGAAACGACCTTATGTCTCGCTCGCGTAATTCCAGTCTTTACACTATCTCTATGCAAGACATGGTTGCTTCTTCTCCCATCTCTTACTTTCAAAGGCAACATCAACAAAATCCTGGCTATGGCACCGCCGCTCTCACATCTAAACTTTCAAACCATCACCAACCTTGCTCGACACAAACTAGTTGAAGGACTCCCACGATTTCGGTATTCAAGAGATCATCTTTGCTCGCCTTGTGAACAAGGGAAAAGCACTCGTGCTTATTTTCCTTCAAAGGTGGAACACAACTCTTAGGATGTGCTTCATCTTCTTCACATGGATTTGTGTGGCCCGATGCGCGTGCAAGCGATCAATGGCAAACGCTACATCTTAGTAATTGTTGATGACTATTCACGCTGGACTTGGGTCTACTTTCTTCGAAGCAAAGACCAAGCTCCACAGATGATCACCTTTCTCACGAAAATACAAGTTCAACTCAAACACCGTCGACAAATCGAACGCATGAGGCAATCGAATTTGTTAATCAAACTCTTCGTGAATTTTATGAGAAAGTGGGAATTCAAAGATCGACATCTATTGCACGCACACCGAACAAAACGGAGTTGTTGAAAGATGAAACCAACGCTAGTGGAAGCCGCAAGAACAATGTTAATCAATGCTAAACTTCCAGATTACTTATGGGCGTAAGTCGATTCATCTGCATGCTATACTCAAAACCGCTCTATGATTACTAAACGCCACAACAAAACACCTTTCGAGCTTGTCCACAACAGAAAACCGAATCTCAAACACTTTCATGTATTTGGATCTCTTTGCTATCCCAATAATGATCGTGATGACTTTGGAAAGCTCAAAGCCAAAGCTGACATTGGAGTCTTTATGATATTGTGATAATTCTAAAGGTTTCCGAATCCGAATCGTCGAACAAAGGAAGTTATGGAAACGATTCATGCTCATTTTCATGAACTCACGGAAATGGCTTCGAGTATAACTTAGAACCCGGTCACAACCGCTTAAACTTCCCCAAACCCCATCATCACCGGTGAAACAAGCCCCCACTTCACTCGCCAACAAATGGAACGACTATTTGCTCCTCTCGCTGACGATATTGATGAACGTGCTCCGTGTGTATCCGATGTTTCCGCTCAACCCGATAATACTCTTATACCGATACACTCGCTACAACAACTACGGTTGAAGAAGCACCACCAATTGACTCCACCGCAACAGTTGAACAAACCGCTTCCAACAATGATGAAACGGTGATGATGTTCTCGAATGAAGTACCCCACCTGCAGATTTTGATCCAAATGCGTTCTTTAACCCGTTTGCTAATGAGACCGCTGCACGGATGTCGCGGAATCTTCAACAAGCCATTTGAATCCTCAAAATCTGCATAATTTATACCAACATCAACCTCTCACACATAGATGGACGAAAGACCATCCTCTGGAAAACATTATTGGCAACCCGAATCAACCCAAATGTTACAAGACAACGTCTTCACTCGGATGGTGAACATTGCATTTATGCACTCACCATTTGCCGCCAAATCGAACCTAAAACATCAAAGACGCAATGACAAAAGACAACCGGATTGAATCCATGCAAGAAGAACTCAACCAATTCAAACGTCTTGAAGTATGGGAACTGGTTGAAAGACCAACAGGAGTCTACGCCATTGGTCTCAAATGGATTTGGAAAAACAAATTGGATGCTGAAGGAAACGTTATCGAAATAAGTCACGCCCGGTGGCTAAGGGTTATCGTCGGGAAAGAGGTATTGACTTTGAAGAATCTTTTGCTCTGCTCTCGCCTTGAGGTCGTTCGATATTTCTCGCGTTCGCTGCTCATATGAATATAACGGTCTTCGATGGATGTCAAAACCGCTTTTCAATGGGCAACTTAAAGAAACGGTTTATGTCACCAACCGTAAGGATTGGTTGATCCCGCCTACCCGAACCATGTCTACAAACTGAACAAAGCTCTGTATGGTGTCAAACAAGCTCCTCTGGTACGATAAGTTATCATCTTTCCTCATTGCCAATAATTTTACCAAAGGTTCGGTCGACCCAACTCTTTTCATACAATATCACGGGAAACATATTTTAATTGTTCAAATTTATGTGGATGACATCATTTTTGGGTCAACTCATAAAAGTACTCAATCGCTTTTGCAAAACTAATGAAGAAACATTTTGAAATGTCCATGATGGGTGAACTTACGCTCTTTCTAGGACTACAAGTTCATCAATCACCCCGTGGTATTTTCTTGAGTCAGCCCAAATATGCCCTTGAATTGTTAAACAAATTTGGAATGAATACCTGTGACACCTATGCCACACCAATGGCTCATACCAAGAAGCTAGACGCCGATTTACATGGGAAATTGGTGGACCCTACAAAATACCGTAGTATTATTGGGTCTCTCATGTATCTAACAGCTAGCAGACTGGATATTGTCTTTGCCGATATCTTTGCTCGTTATCGGCCGCGACCAATGAAACCCACCTCTCGAGGCTAAAAGAATCCTCCAATACATCAAGGGAACCATTAATTTGGGAATCCGTATCCGAAGGATTCGGTTTTGAACTAATCACTTTTTCGGACGACCACGCAGATGCTTAGATTCACGGAAAAGTACTTCTGGAGCTTTACAATTTCTTGGTGATAAACTAGTGTCATGGCGTACATCATTGCCTCAACCGGCGTAATATGTAGCCAATAATGCGGCGTGTTGTGCCTCAAGTCATGGATGAGAACACAACTCAAAGACTATGGTTACGTGTTTGACAAATCCCGATGTATCTGCGACAATCGGAGTGCCATTGCGATCTCGTGCAACTTCGATTCGGCCTTCAAGACTCGAAATCAAAGCACATCGATCTTCGATATCATTTCATCAAGGATCACGTGGAGCAGGGTACCGTTGAATTATATTTTGTGGGTACAGAATACCAATTGGCGATCTTCTCACCAAAGCCTTGCCTCCCGCTAGGTTTAATGAGTTGGTCCACCGGATTGGTATGAGGTGTTTGACTCAAGAGGAATTGATGACCTCCTAAAACAGTCTTTAAAACCCATGTCAAACACCAAAATCTCTTTTGTAAATAATTTTTCAAAAACAAAATACAAAAATATAAAACCTGATAAAACAACAAAAATATTCTTCTAATCTATTTTTCTTTCAACATGGCAAGTACATTTCTTTCGTCAACACTTTAATCTTTCAAAATTCAATATTTTTCCGATCAAGTGTTGAGGGTGAGAAAATAATCACTTAAGCTGTTTCAAAACATCCGTGTACTTGCATGTTATCCTATCCAGGTTGTTTCTTTTATCAATGGTGGTAAATTTTTCTGATTCAATGACACTCCTTGGACTAAAATTTATAACCTTTCATTATTTTCTTAAGTCGAGGGGAGTGTCACAAGTTTCTTTCTTAAAATCTTTCGTTTGGTAACCAAAATGGAAGTTAAATGGCTTTGGATGAAAAAAGAAAAGGTGGAGGGACCAAACTGCCAAAACTTTAAAGTTATTTTAAATAAAATACCCTTCCAACCTCATTAACTTCATCACATTTATTATCTTACCAAACATAATCCACGATCCACAATCGTTTGACAAATCCGTGTTTGGATCATCAATTTGTAAGTGATTTCGTTTATAACAAGTTTTAAGCAATGGTTTTGAATTTTTCAAAAATCCAACGGTTTAATCTTGAGATATTATCACTTTTGTCTCTTACGCGTAAGTGCAAGAACACCAAATCATGAAAGGGTGTTTATGGTTAAAAGGGTTGTGTCAAAACATTCTTAAAACATCAATGCTATTTTTTTAATCATCAAAACGCACCCAGAAACACGAATTGAGTGTATTTGAAAACTAGGGTTTATGAGTGGATTTGGGTTTTGTCCAAATGAGAACGTTTTTGGTGAAAAAGATTGTTGTATAAGGTTATTATCAAGTTGAATTGATTATATCCAGGCTCCTAGATTACACCCGAAACACTAATAACTCATAAAATGGAAATTAGGGTTTTGTGTTCATATGGTTTAGGTACTTTTGATTCTTGACACTTTTGATGTTAAAACTTGACCAAAACAACTCTATATGCTTCCTTGAACTCCCAGAAACACTATGGTGCAAATCCTATGGTTAGAAATCATATGCGTAATCTATAAACCTTAGGGTTTTGACTTACGCGTATGACTTTCTACAGCGTAACTTAACATACTTTCATGCCTTGATGTTGTTTTAACATGAATGTATAAGTGTAAAATTGATGATATGATGTTTTATTTCAGGCTTGCTACGCTTAAAACTCGAATCAAGGTCCTTGTTACTCTACGTAAGGATCACCTTACGGCGTAGAAAGTTATCGCGTAAGAGAAATTTTACGCGTAAGCGTATTCAGCGTAAGGTTCTACAATGGGACTCTGGCGTATCACGTGAAGGATATGCGTGTGACTCTACGCATAAGGAAGGCTACTCCTACGAGTAAGCCTTACGCGTAAATTCTTTATACGCGCCTAAGCTCCTCGCGCATAAGGTTACTCTGTTCCTACGGCGTAACATTTCTTCGCGTAAGTTGATCCTACACGCGTAAGCTGCCTCACGCATATAACCCTCGTTTACGCATAGCTACTATTCCTACGCATAAGCCTTGATCAAACCTTCGTTTTGAATTGTTACGCGTGCAAACTTGTAAATAAATGAATCATAACGTCACAAATCCAATAATGTCACTGATAAACTTAATCGTTTGATATGTTGTAAACTATAAGTGATAACTTAAACTTTAAAACTTAAAGTTAACTAACTCAACGTTTCACACGCGGCGTCATTGGACTATTGGACAAACAAGTGACTTAGGACTCGTAACAATCATTAACACTGTATATTCAACAATTAGACAATAAAACCTTCGATGACTAACATTATGTCTTTCGATATGTTGGTTCTTTTGGCTAATGTTATTTCAGATCACGACATGGTTGCTCAAATGAATGTGGATGTACCAGAAGTTCTCACAATTCTGATATCTTCCTAATGGCTATCAAGAAAGATTGTAAAGAACAATCTCAGAGTTGACTTTGAAACCCTCACATGCTCGTAATTTCTTGCTTGATCGTTCGTGGATATTCTAAGGAATCATCCGTACGAAACATGCTTTCACACTCTGCTACAATACCGAGGAGATCTACATACAACAATTGGAATTCAATGCAAAGGATCAAAGGTCAAAGTGCGGTGTGACGGGACGTTAAATCACAAACAAGTCACCATCACACAGCAGATCTACGGTTTGTTCTTCTAATTCACGAGATCGAGCCAACCGACTTCTATGCTACACCTCTTGAAGAGAGCGGTTACGAAATTCCGATTGATATTGGCTATGATGAAGCTTCGGGAATAATCACTAAGCACTCTCATGTGGAGCTTAAGAACATTCCTCAACCGTGGAGAACCCTCTACATCATCATTACCAAATCGGTCTCTGGTCGTGATAGTGGTTATGAGCATCCCAAGCTCATGGAACTACTTCTTGTCATTAATCAACAAAAGGACATGAAATTGAAGCACTCGCTATGGGAAGACATGATGTCATTTCACGAAACTTGGCTCAAAGATTCCTATGTCGGATACACGAAATTGTTGATCGGAGAGCACTTGGACTTCATCCCGATATTCCCGAGGCTCAATGACCCGACAATCACGATATGTTGTAGCCTACCCTATCGGTGGAATCAAGGAATCGTCAACAAAGAAACGGTCTTGCGTGTTGCGATCACCTTGACAAATGAAATCAAAAGCTTGAAACATACAAAAGGTATCTTGTAGCGGTAAGAGAAGGCAAAGTTGGTCATCTCGATGAGAAGTCTTCTGGTACACCTATACGGAGAACCGAGAAAAGGAAGTGCGAGAAGTCTTTAAGCAAAGAGAGTCGAAGGATGTTCCCGAAGGAATCCTCCACGTAAGAAGGCAGTTCCGCCAAGGAAGCTGCTCCTATTCCGTATCAAGTCAACGAACATGAGAGAAAGCTAATGGGCGAGGACTCGAGAGAGTCTTGAATCGATGAAGAGACTTTCTACTCAAAGCTGAAGATGAACCTACATGGTACCTAAACCTCCAAGTCCACGGTGACAAAGGAAAAGGAAGACTCCTGTACTTGTGCCTTATGAAGAAAGCTCAGATGAAGAAGAAGAGCAAGTGGATACTTCATACAGGGAAGCGTTCAAATTCCTTAGACTCCAACACGTGGCAAAAGAATTTGCAAAAGAACAAATGGGTGGCCCTGGAGGGTCAAGTGGTGTAGCTCAACCTTCACGAGATCACGATGCGGTTAATCAACCCGATAAGGGATGCAGGTGCCACCTCTGAAGCAACAACAAAATCCCGTGGAAGAAACTATTGAGCATGAATTTGAGGAACCTGTTAAAGAAAAGTCCAGAAAGATGAGGGAATTGACAAAGAAAGCTGCGAGACGAGATAAGACGATGAAGAGAAAAGAAAAGTCTGGAGATGATACTGATTATGATAAGTTTCTTCTAGATTCCGCTTCGCCGGAGGAACAAAACCTCTGCTCCAAAGGACCGAGTCTCCTCACATCTCATCATCATCGATTCTTCGTCTCACTCTTCACCACCACCATCGAAATCAACCAAATCATCATCGGATCGATTGAAGAAGCCAACTCCATCTTGGATGTCTCAAACTAAGAACCGAATCACAAAGGTCAAAGATTGAGAAAGAAAGACATGCTCTATAGAAAGTTGAATTTCATTCGTCCCGGATAACTTATCTTCACGATGAGATGGACAAGATGAAAGTTGAAAGGAGTATGGAAGCTTATGAAGGATGATCTTCAAGGGAGCATGGACGAGATGATAAAAGGATACTCTCACAAGTTCCTAATGGAAGTCGTTAAACGGAAATCGACAAAGGAGATGTATTCCAGACAACTTTATCCGCATCTCTTACATTTAGCCAAGCAAGCCATGAAATCAACTCCGATGAATTTGAGCATCAATCCGGTTGAAACTACAATCTTCTCAGATGATGAATTAGTAAACCGTGGTAGCGAAATGTCAAAGCGCTCTGCAACGTTTGCCTCCCATGAAGCTAAACTGTTTGAAGCATTCTTTGGAATACCAACTCAAGTCATCATTCAGAGAAGAGGCTATAAGGCCTAAGCGTTCAAGAGATGATGAAGATAAAGATCGAGGATAAGGATAAAGAGCCTAAGCGCACAAAGAAGTCGGTGAATCATCGTCCATTCGATTTTCAATGCCGCCTCCCACAACGGACTCTCGCTCAACAAAGATCTCCTCCTCGTTCTTCTGAGATAAACCTCATGATTACGAGACACCTCCCCGGACTCAGAAACCGGTGACCATTTTAAGTATACGGGGGTGGCGATGAAGAATATCATGAGCCCACAACAACCCGCCTCACCGACAAAGTACAGAAACCGAGAACCCTCATCTAGGCCTAAAGCGAAGAAGAAGCCAAGGTCGACGGCGTCGTATCATGGCTAGATGAAGATACAACAGACGAATTTGAATGGTTTTCTACAATTGTCAATTCCACTCCACCACTCGAAGAAGGTCAAGATCGGTAGAGCGGTAATACATTGGAGCATGCAAAGATATTGCAAGAAAAATTCCGTGTAAAGAAGATGACGAAATCTGAGTTGAAGCGAATCAAGAATGAAGCTTTTCAAGCGTGGAAAGATAGCTCGAGAAAGTGCCATCGGTCGAATATCACCTTGAAAACATTGCTCGAGCTATGTCTAATAACATGGATTGGCTCAACCCAAAAGCAAACATCGACTTTACCAAGCGGGACAACCCTCCATATTACCGCCGAATGGTCTCACCACTACCAACAATCGGCCAACCAGATGAACCTAGGAATTCCTTTCGGATATTTCTTCAACTAAGACTTGGAATTTCATCTTCACGGTGGCTATGGTTCAAGGAAATACGCTACATCCTTGACACTTCCATTCCCGCAGCGAATACTCAAGCTTGCATGCTCGAGGAAAGAGCTAATCACTTGTTCTCCACAAAGTGGAAGCATATGACGAGATGCAATGTATGGGATTCATCATTGGCGAGCCGAACGCGAAGAATCTACTACGAGCCGCCAGGTCGAAGTCTCAACATCATGTGTTCGATTAAAAACATCGTTGCCATCAAACCGTTGATCTTTCGTCCAAATGGGACTACACTATCTCAAGAATATTGTGGTCGAGGTGACAAGACGAAAGGGATTATGCATTCTCTGAAGTTGACTTTGAGAATTTGTCGATCAACGACATCGAAGACATGTACCTTGCCAAAGTACGAGGGTGCGTATGAGACAATTCTCCACCTGGTACAACGTGAATTCATCAAGTCAGTGCTCATCTTCATCAGACGCATAGTTATCAAAGAGCGTGTAGAAGATCTCCAGCTGGCAGTTGAATCTTATCAAACCGGTGTCAACTTCACTCCACCGCAGCTTGATCTTCCCGACATCAACCAGCTCTTACAACTTACACTCATCGCAAACCATTCGGCGTCGTTTACCGCGGTGAACTTCAAAGAAATTGCTTGATGGCGTGCAGAGATCTTCATAAGTTTGGAGATCACACTTTGAAGATGGTTAGGGGCGGATTGGCTTACGGTTGAAGGATATACACCAAAAGATCGGGTCTCCTAAGCGATGGAATTCTCGGGATCGAAGGGATGTGAAGAGGATCATCACGATGATTGATGAACGGTTGTATAGAAGGGATGAGTTGAAGATTGGAAAGCTATGTTGGTGGTCGAGCCGGGAGAAACATCATCGACTTTCAACGATTCATACTCTGGCGACATCTGGACTACACGGTACCCCTTGAATTTGCTTTCCTTATAAATTTGGATGTATGATTTATTATTTCATGGCTTGTGCACATATTACGATTGTACAACCCGTACTTGTAAATAAAGGACCCGTAGTGCGCTTGATTGCCACAATCCTTATAAAAGAGCGAAAGCTTCTTACTTTTGAGTAAAACCTATCAAACCTTTCACTTTTCAAGGTTTTGCTCAAAAGAACAAGTACTTTCCCTTATGATTTTCAAAACCTCAACCGTTTATATCACTCGTTGAGGGGAGTACTTGACTTAAAACTTTGTTCACAAATTGTTCACAGTGGTCATTCTTCCCGCAACACTCGCAATGGTCATATTTATTCTCAACTTTTCAAAAATAACATTTTATATGCCATTTTTGAGGGGAGAAAATACGTGATAAGAAATATGTTGCGTTTTGCTATATGAACTTTCGTGTGAAAAGACTTTAACCCAAGAATTGACGAGATCTTAACAACCGTCAGTAACTTCGAAAAGACTTGTCGGGGACGGGTAATAATTTCAAGCTAGTTCGCTAGTGATGTAAACGTGTCTCGCAAAGGACTTGTCCGAGTAGAATGTACCATTCGAGAAACTCTTGGTAGACATGAACCTTGGCGGGTTTGACAACCTTTCGGGGTTGTCCACACCTTCAAGATAGTTATTAGAGTTAGTTGTCATCTAAAAGCTGACAATGCAACTCTTTAACTATGCCACGTAACCGTGTCTCGCGGGGAATGTCTATCTTGAGTCGATCAATTCAAAAGTGCGCGCTCTTTCCTCACTGTGCAGATTTTCGTCAAAACTCTAAAGCACATGTGGAGGGGGAGTATTTCTGCTAAAAGATAAAACTCTCACAGTGGTTCAAACATGTCTTTCATTTATAAACCATTTGAGAGATTTTCTTCAAAAATGGTTTTATGGCAACATAGGATAGTCATGGAGTTATAAGGTGATTAAGGTTAGGAATAACCGTCCTATGATCCGCCAGAGCCGAAGGGATCTACCCAATGACACTACCAATAGTTAGTATTTAGAAGTCCTTAGGTATGATTGTAAAAAGGAGAAAATGAGAATCGGAGAAAGAAGGAGTTGAAGAATTAAAAAGAAATGGAAAGAAAAGGGTGAAAAGAAATAGCCCTCCAGATTATTCAACTTAGGGCCCGGGTTCAATTCATATACTCTTGGTTGTCACTAGATGACACCGGTATTGAAGATTAAAAGTCGTCATGGACCCGGTGGAGCATGCACTAAACCTTCTTAACCACTCAAGTTTCTCTCAACCGAAGCTTGTTTCATTCTCACAGGGAACCCTACGCAAACTATCGGCTTTCTCTTAGAGATTTCTGGTATTGAAGAAGGAGACCCTCTCCCTAGTCTCATTTCGCCAGAAAACCAAAACGCACTATTGAGTCTAGAGCCACGAGATTCATCAAAAGATCTCTTAGGTACACTTGACATTTCATCACTTGACGTTCAACAATAAGAATTTCAGTGGTACGTTATCGAGTCCTTCACGATCTTAGCAATCAATCGAGAACATTTATGAGAGGTTCACATTTGTGATCCTCGGTGATTGAATGGAAACTCTGCCAGTAAGGTCAACATCAAATAGCCCGACGGCGCAGTCCGTGGATTGCGCTTAGTGGTCTCAAAGCGGTCTACGAGTCGTGAGGTGATGCTTCGGTGTACCTCGGCGACTCATCTAAATCGTAGGTGTACCGATACATCATGTTATCTCACTTGTGGGACTCGGTTGAGAAACGGCCTTTGTAAGAATTAGTTTGTTTTCACACTATCTGTTAACACTCTCGAGTTCAAACTTGTAAGTGCGGAATCCGCTTATTACTAACCGTTTTTTATGTTTTCTTCTTATGGAAGCTCGAGCTGAAATGATCGTGAGAATCTTCTCATGCTCATGCCAACATCATCACTAATGGAAGTTCTATCCAAAAGCAACACAAAAGTCATAATGATTCTTCGTCAAATCAAAGAATCTACAAAGTTTAAAGACTTAAAGAACTTCATCGATCTTGATTTCCAGCGTCAAAAGAGCGTGTGAGCATGTTGAAGAATGACGTGGAGACACCGGAGCAGCGAAGCGACTGAGGCACTTGATGCGGATAACAACATACTATCACTTTCAACACAAAGAACAATGATCAAAGAACAAAGTTAAAGATGACGTCAAAGCATAACTGTTCAAAGAAAAATATCTCGCCACACCTGGGGAGATGGTTCGAATCAAGGCAATTCTTCTCACAAGAAAGAAGAATGTCAGAAGACGTCAAAGCTACTATTACATCAATGCCTTCACCGTTTTTCATCACCAACACTTGAGGGGGAGATTGTTGGAATCACTCCTAAACCTTTATTCAAGTGTTAGTTACTCATATGTAATAGGTAGCTTATTATGGCCTTTATGTTTGTTTAAGGTCTAGCTTATGTAGAAGGCCCATAAGCTTAGGCCCATGTCCATTAAGAAAAAGGTAAGGAGTGGGAGTGTTGCCCTAGCTCCTTGCCTATAAATACCCCTTGTAAACCCTCATTTGAAGGTTGGTTGTTCAATGCATTTCTTTCACATACTTTACGCCTAACCATTCATAGCATATACGTGTGTGTGTTTGTGTGTGTATTGTTCAATCGCCTTTCTATCTCTTTCTATATAGCTTGTGTTGTAAATATTGTGACCTTACAGAGGTACTTTCTTACGCGTAAGGTTGAAAAGTTCTTTGGATCATCAAGTTTCATACTTTTGTGTTATTTTGGTGATTTAGAAGTTGTTTCATCATTCAAATCAGGTTTATAAAACGTTTTTGTGAAAACGTAAAGGGGGGGGGGGGTGAATACGTCTCCGTTTCAAACTTAAAACTTTTGTATCAAATATAGTATAAACCATTGCACTTGCTAATCTCGACGCGAGGATACATTTAACGCATTACGACATGTAAGGCCAACCCCTTAATAAGATTCCACAAGATTAATGGTTCATTATAAATCAAGTTTCACTATTATTAATCCGGTTTCTTTTCTTGATCAAGCGTGTCATAATATGTAAAGTGTTAAATATAGTTTGTGACTATATAAAAGACCAAGTATGTATCACAAACATAGACATCAACCACATAGAAAATAATGCAAGAATAAGAGTAAAGCGATAAGCAAAAGGATAGAAAAACCAACGCTAGGATTTATAGTGGTTCGGCTACAAGGACACCTTCCTTGCTCTACTCCACTCCCCGAGTCACCTACTCGAGAGTTTATAAACACTACACCAATCTCCTTATGGCGGAGAAGCCTTCACAACGTCGCTTAACCTTTTTCCGGTACAAAGCTAAATACCGAGTTCTTTCACACCAAGGCGAACCACGCCTATCACAACGTCGCCTACCCTTTATTCGGTGCTAGGCTAACCACCGGGTTCTTTCACACCAAGGTGAACCACACCTATCACAACGTCGCCTACCCTTTATTCGGTGCTAGGCTAACCACCGGGTCCTTTCACACCAAGGTGAACCACACCTATTACAACGTCGCCTACCCTTTATTAGGTATTAGGCTAAGTACCTAGTTCCATTATGGAGGAACTACTACCCATCACAACACAACACCTAATATCAAGGAGATCTACTCCTTGTTGCAACACCATCAAGGATATCACCATCCTTGGGAACAAACTAATACTTATATGTATAACGATGCACCTCATCGATTATACGACCTAGGCATTCTTCGCTAATGCCTTTGACACATCTATGATACTCGTTATGTTTTGTAGCCCAACATAACAAACCTTGTGTTTTATGGCACTAACACATAAACCATCTAGTCTAGTCATAGATACAAGAATATGATACTAGACATTATCCAAGACAATGTGTCTAATGGATATGAAATCCTAGACTAAACATCAAGAACCCAAAGCATGATGTAGTTAGTCTTCTATGAATGAAGATGACAAGTTTCCCAAGCTTGTTGTAGAAGATCTTCATGTGCTTGTATCTTGTGATGGGTGATCACTTCAGTAGGTAAGGAAGCAAGATCTCTAAGCTTGCTTTGGAGGATCACTTAGGGAGTATGCTTACAACAAATGAAAGTTATAAGCATTATGATCATATGAGATGTGGGTGGTTTACATGTTTCCTAATGATCTAACTATCCTATAAATGGTGGAGAGAAACTATGTGTGAAAAGTGTGTTTGACAATGAAGAAATGGCTCTCTATTTATAGAAGAAAACTAGCCACTGTTCCCCGGATCCCACGGATCCCTCCCTTGAGGGATCCGTCCAGTGTATTACTGGGGATCCGTGGGACGCTCCCTTTTACCCATGGGTTTTAGGTCATGGGTCATTGGTTATGGGTTGGTCCATGGTTATTCTTTTAGATTCAATGTATCTAATGAGTACATTGTATCTAGTCTTGTGGGTATGGGTTAATACCATGGGTTATGGATATGATCCATGGGTTTTGAGTGCCCACCAAGGGTACAATGTATCTAGACATTAGGTATGGGTCATGGGTTATGGGTACTAAGTAGATTCAATGTATCTACAAGATGCAATGCATCTAGTCTATGGTTTTGAGTGCCCACCAAGGGTACAATGTATCTAGACATTTGGTATGGGTCATGGACTTTTTGGGTTTTACCCAACTACATTCAATGTATTTGGTCAATGGGTCAAATACTTAAGTTTCTACCAATTTATATTACCCATTATGATACATACTAGTTATGTATGTATTTACCCAATATGTAAACACTAGTTGTTATACATAAACTATTTAACTAAACATGTTTTAATGGTTTGTTGTGGTTTGATCATAACGCAACATAACAAACATGTACGAACCTGTGTTGCAGCATACAAGGACTTGAGTCGTCGAGAGTTGTTGAGAGTATGTTGAGACAAAATATAATTACAAGTAACTTATACATTTTACGTTATGTATTACAAGTTACATGTTTGTCATCAACAAAACAAATGAGAATGTATAGATTAAATATCGTAATATTTGCACTAACAGTTTTAGTGCATAAAAATCAAGCTTGGTAAATTTGTACTTTCCTACGCCTAAGCAAACCCTAGTTTTACGCCTAAGCTCTACGCCTAAGCCATACCTACGCCTAACAGTTTCCTACGCCTAAGGATTTTTCTTCATTGATCTTCGAAGTTGTTGGTTTACTCAGTGTTTTCTTGCTTGGATAAGCCTGAAAATACTTCGACCTGTGGATATCTTTTACACTTGGATAAGTGTAAAGGATTTTTGGGTAAAACCCTAAACTTACGCATAAGCTTAAACACTTACGAGTAAAATTTTACGCCTAAGTTATTCTTACGCATAAGTTATTCTTACGCATAAGTTAATCTTACGCCTAAGGTAATCTTACGCCTAAGGTTCTTACTTCTAAGCATTTAGTTTACGTCTAAGCTTACGTTTTACCTACAGCTTACGTGTAAGAAGGATTTACGCCTAAGCTCCTGTTTACGCGTAAAAGGAAGTTAAGCGTAAGGTTTGTTTATTTACGCCTAAGCATGTGTTCACGTGTAAAAGGAAGTTACGCGTAAGATATCAGTTTACGCCTAAGCATTTGTGCTATTTATCTTTTGAGACTTGTCATTTCTTCGTGATACGTTTTACGGTTTGTCTCTTGATTTAGTAAAATTTCGTGAAATAATCTATTTCCTAGTTGAATCAAAGAGTAGTAAAATCCCGTAGAATTAGAAATCATGTCTTCCGTTGCTGATGACATTCAAGCCGGAGGATCTGATACTCGTCCTCCCATGCTTGATAAAACTGATTATGATTCGTGGGCTCAAAGAATCAGATTGTATTGCTTAGGAAAAGAGAACGGGGTTAACATCCTTAAGTCAATTGATGAAGGATCATATCAAATTGGAACTACCATAGATATCCTTGAAACCGCAGCTCGTGGTTCTGTTGTATTGGGATTGGATAGACAAAAGATGTATGATGAGCTTGATGATAAGGAGAAGAAGAGATACGATGCAAACATCAGGGCTTCAAACATTATACTCCAAGGTTTACCTAAGGACATTTACTAACTGATCAATCACAACACTGAAGCTAAGGCAGTTTGGGATAATGTTAAGATGCTTCTCTCTGGTTCAAAACTAACTAAGGAAGATAGGGAGTCTCATATCTATGATGACTTTGATAACTTTAAAATGAAACCAGGGGAAAGTGTGACTGAATATTATGGGAGATTCCATAAGCTTGTGAATGACATGAGGAATATCAAAATGACAATGCCAAATATTCAGCTCAATTCAAAGTTTGTAAACAACATGAATCCCGAATGGCACAAATTTGTCACTGCAGTCAAACTAAACAAAGGATTGAGGAACACCAATTACAAACAACTATATGCTTATTTGCTCCAAAATGAGAAGCATGCTGCTTTTGAACGAATGATCATGTAGAAGTTCAATACCAATGCAGGAGATGCAAGTTCTTCAAATGATTCAACTGCATTCTACACAAATGTGGGAATTACTACCAAAGCATCACAAGTCATACCTACTGGGGATGGTAATCACAAACTCATTCCGGATCCAGGGTATAAGCCTCCAGACTAATTTATGGAACACCTTGTCAATCAACTGACTCTAATGGTTAAGCAAAATCTGAATTTTACCCCACACACCAATAATCATCTCAGAACTGCATCTAATCTTCACAATCATGCTACGGTTAAAGATGGAAAGGTAGTGGTGCAAAACGTGCAAGGAATGCAAAATGCTTATCTACCACATAATGAATAAGGGAATACATGAACTGGTTATGGGAATGCAGGAGTCGGTGCAGGGTATGTGGGTAATCTGAATCGAGGAAGGATCATGGCCCAGGGTCAAGGGAAGCCAATCAAGTGCTACAACTGTGGAGGAGAAGGACACATATCAAGGAACTGCACTCTTCCAAAACGTCCACAAAATGCAGAGTATTTCAGGGACAAAATGCTACTTGTGCAAGCTCAAGATAACGAAGCGGTTTTGAGTGAGGAAGAATTGTTGTTTCATGCTGAGGGAAATGCCAAAACTTATGATGCTGATGTGGACGAACAACCTGTGCATGGTGTGGCTCAGAACAATCCCAATGCCTTTCAAGTTGCAGACTGTGATGCATTTGACTCGGATGTTGATGATGAACCAACTGCACAGACCATTTTTATTGCCAACATCTCTCCTATTGTCTCTCCAATGGTCTCTTCACCTCAACAGAGTATTTCAGGGATAAAATGCTATTTGTGCAAGCTCAAAATAATGGAGCGGTTTTGAGTGAGGAAGAATTGCTGTTTCATGCTGAGGGAAATGCCAAAACTTATGATGCTGATGTGGACGAACAACCTGTGCATGGTGTGGCTCAGAACAATCCCAACGCCTTTCAAGTTGCAGACTGTGATGCATTTGACTCGAATGTTGATGATGAACCAACTACACAGACCATTTTTATGGCCAACATCTCTCCTATTGTCTCTCCAATGGTCTCTTCACCTCAACAGGCCAGTCCCTCTAAGGAATCCATCATATCAGAGGTACTGAAACTATATGATGAAGTTGATGCGCAAAAGATTCACCACGAAATACAATCTACATAATTCATTGAATCAAATATTGAAAATATGGGAAATAGCAATGTTGTTCCATATGATCACTATGTGAAACAAGATGAAAGATGAATCTTCTGCAGTTAACAATGAATGTATATTTGATGAGTACACTGCATATGTTCCTGATGATTCCTTGTCCACTGAACTAAATGCCTATAAGGAACAAGTTGCCATATATGAACAGCACGCTAAGTTTGAATTGACCACTCATGAGCAGGAGATGGATAACCAAATGCGTACACTTATCAGAAAAAGTAATTTTAGGGAAGAAATATTAAAACAAGAGTTAAATTCCTTACAAGAAAAGCTTAATAAAACTGCTAAGCAAAAACAAGAACTTCAAAAAAATTTGAAAGTGTGTGGAAAACTAGAAGGGGGGTTGAATAGTTTACCGATTAAAAGCCTTGTTTTGAAACTTATTGAAAGATCAATTGATATTGATCTTAGATATGTTAGTGAATAGTAATCAAAAATATATAAAGAGTAGATAAGGAAAGAAACAATCAAACCACAACAAGTTGTTTATAGTGGTTCGGTCTACAAGGACTCTTTTTCCTTGCCCTACTCCACTCCCCGAGTCTCACACTCGAGAGTTTAACTTCACTAGTCAACAAACTCCTTTCACTGGCGGAGAAACCTTTACACTTCGCTTACACACTATTTCCGACACTAAGCTAGATGTCGAGTTCTTTTCAAGGGTACAACCACTCCCACACACAATGTATTTTAAGGACTAAAATACTAACCACTCACACTCACAAGATTATGATGGTTTGGTACAACAATGATGTATGAATCAACACAAGATCATACAACAATAAACAAACAAGACTTCCAACTTCTTGTTGAAGCTTGAATGTATCTTGATGAGAATGTTAAAGAGAAGGAATGTATGTGAATATGATAGAAAGGGATGAAAAACAACTTGGTTTGGCTTTGCTATTTATAGCCAAAATGATCAGCACGCACCACGAACCACGGAACCCTTAAAAGGGTTCTGTCCGTGTATTATTTTGGTGCCGCCGAGGTCTGACAGCAAGATCACAAAATCTTACCAAAGTCAACTATATCTATTCAAGATTGTGTAAGATATGTAGAGTCTAAATCTACACAAAGTATCTAGTGAAATCTTCTAAGGATTTCAATGATGCACTACATGATGTCCTGTTTTTGTTTTTCTATTTTTAGAAATATGTTAAAATGTAAATACATATGTAATGTTTTGTTTTAAGAAACCAAAACATTCTTGAACTAAAAATACTAACATACATTATGGTTTAGAGTCATATCAAAATATGATTAATCACAATGTAAATGCTTGAGTGATGAAGATATTATTTGAAAAGTTTGATTTAATATCTATTAAACTTGACAAGCTTTAAGCTTTATATAAAAGATGTAAAGATTATACAAGATTTATAAAAATATTAGTTTTAGAACTTGAAAGAAAAAGATGATAATCCAAGTATGTCCAATTTAGACACGATGTTGACTTTTTCAGAAAGTCAAAGTATGCAGTTGACTTTTTATTAGAAAGTCAAAGTCTTCATTAGTTGAAGTATGATGTTTGACTTTTCAAAAAGTCAAAGTATGCAGTTGACTTTTATATAAAGTCAAATATAACCAAGTTCTATATATTTCTCCCCCTTTTTGTCTTAACAAAAAGAAGATGCAAGGCGGAATGTGTAATGAGCCCGAGCCATTATCTCCCCCTTGACCAATGATCCCCCTAAATTGGGTGCCAAGAGAAAGTTACATGGATTGTGAAAAATCTACAAAAAAAATGTTATTTATAAGCATCATCACAAGCATTTCCAAACACCATGTAACAAACAACAACAATATAAGAAACACCATTCATTTGTTAAAAATTTTCATGATATAAGAATCATGAAAAGGGAACACAATGAAGTGTTAGTACAATGATAAAATCCTAGAAATTTTTTTTTAGAAAATAAAAAATACAAAGAAAAGCCTAGAAAAATAAAAATGCTTAAAGAAAATAAACTAGGACCCTCCTATTGAGGTGGTGGATGAGCAAGAGCATTGATGCGCTCTAAGATGTGATTGAGGATGAACCTCATTTCGTCTTGAAGCTCATGGACCATCACCCGGGTCCTTTCGGTGATTTGGGCGGTCCGCTCACAATTGGAGCAACCATGCCTAGGAGGGTAGTATGGTTCATGGTTTTGTGGTGGTGGAATGGTGGAGGTGTTGGCGTTGGTGTTTGGAGTGGTGATTATGGAGGCTAGCAAAGCACTTTGCATTTGCATAGCATCACTAAGATGAGAATCCACCATATTTGAAAATTGGTGGAGATGATGGAGCTCGGCTTGAATCTCTTCTTTGGTGGGGTGATCTTCCCACATGGATTCCTCAATGTCCTCTATATGAGGAGACATTGATGTAGAAAGCGGTTGATCCCCATACAAAGGACCATGGATTTCCTTGTGGATGGGATGGAAAAGAAGAGGTTTTGGCCCTAACAGAGCATTTGGGTCAAATGATGGACGTGGAGACTCATGAGCTATTCGCTCAATAGTACCAAAAGATGGTAGTGGCGGTGGATGATTGGGCCTAGGAGGCAAGTCCTCCAAGTCTTCCAAAAATGGATTTGGAGATGTAGGTGGTGTAGAGAATAACTCTAATGGAATGAGTGTTGGAGATTTTGGAGGTGATGGTGATTTTGATGTTTGGATGGGTGCCGGTGGTGGTAAGCTAGGAGTCTTTGTTGGTGGTGGAGTAGTGATAATGATAGGTGATTGTGGAGGTGGTGTAGGAGTAGCTAAAGAGAGAGTTGTCTCGTCTCTTATGGGAGATGAGATGGTTAGTGGAGATGACTCGGAAGAGGAGCTTATGTTGACGAAAAAACAAGGTCTTAAGCTCATTCTAGCGGTTCTTTTGCAAGGCTTGGTTGATGGTGAAGACTTAGTCATTTGACTCAAGTTTTTGCTAGTAGATGATAAGAATTTGAGAAGGTGTGAAGATGATCACGGTAAAAGCTCTTAATTTATAGGATTGGAAAATTATGGAGAAATGTGTTTGATTTTATGTTAAACCATAGAGGAGATGAGGTTCCTAATGATTTTGAAGTGGGTTTAATGCTAGTCATATCACCCAAGTCAATCCATACAAGAAGGATGGAGTGAAGTGACAAAGATTTGCAATAAATGTGTTCTAATGATTGTGGGATTTTTAGAATCAGATCACCCACGGATTGCAAGGAACGAAATTTTTGGTTCCTTCCTTTATGAAAAAGGGCTCATTGGGTGGATTTTTCAAAATTTTGAAATTTGGTGGGAAATGGATATCCTATATGTCTAAGTGTGTTACACTAGCTCTAATATGGGTAAGAACTAGTTGAGACTAACCTAGAAGCAATATGTGGTAATTTGTAAAGTTGAAATTAGCGAAATTTAGAAAATTACATGTAGGATCCACGGCACCAAAACTTTACACAGGCGGAACCCATAAAATGGTGCCGCCTGTATAGGTACGGCGGTACCAAAATGCATAACAGACGGTACCAAACTTTTGGTGCCGTCTGATCCGTGGACACCAGAAATCAACACAGACCACTTTTTTAGGTGTCGGGGACTTTTCCGAAACCTGAAATTTTGTTTAAATCATGTGACATTAAACATTTCTAGTTAGGAAAAGTTGATAACACATATACAAACATAGTGGAGCATAGACTTTGACCAAGGGCTAGCGATTTTCACATATAAGTGAAAATGGGTAAACTTTGATAACACACTTGTGCTATCCCCTTGCATGAAACGGTTAGCATACAACATTGTTTTAAGTCATATTATCATCCTACAAATTAAAAACAACCAAATTGTATCGTACATCAAAGTTTTTGTCTTGTTTCAAACACTCCTTCAAATGAACCTCACTTATCCAACTTCTTGTAGATCTTATTCATCATCCTACCAAGACACATGTACATCCCCTTGGTTTGCTTGAACTATGCCGATTCATTCTCAATCTCGGGGAGAGATGCATAGTACTCATGAGGTGGAAGGCGATAATTTGGGAGACCGTCCTCGGAGCTATTTGATGATGATGATGATGGTGGAGTTGGAGGTTTTGCCCTTTTGCCTTTAGTCTTAGCCACTCGCTCGTCACTCAAGGGCACAAAAATGTGAGGGATGAGAGCATAGTCAAGCTTCAACCCTTTTGGGCTTGGTGGAATGGGTGCAAAGGCTCTATAGAGACGGGTGAGAAGCATCCCGTAAGGAAGAGCGACCGATCCTTGAGTTGGAATGTCAATCATTCTCCTAGCAATGTAGTAGGCTATATTGAATGGTTGACGGCTGGACAAGTTGTAGAGCATGTGACAATGGCAAGCATTGATATGGTCCCTATTTCCTATGGTCCTAATGACATTGGCTCTAAGTAGTTCCTCCCATTTCTTGAATTCGGGCTTAAGCTCATTGAGCTCCATACCATACGGGTCTCGGTTCACTTCCTTTCCCTTTCGGGTGACACGGGTTGGAGCGGCCCTTGCGTTAAAAAGGTGCTCACGGATGACATCCTTATCCGCTAAAGGAGTTTGATAGGGGAGAGAGCGGTCATTGATTGCATCAAGGATAGTAAGTGACCACTTATCCGAGTAGACACATGTACCTTAGTTGGGAATTCCTAGCACTTGAGCAAATTGGCTTAAGGAGATGGAGTAGTCGTTTTGATTGATCCTAAACCTAAGACCAAATTCATCATCCTCATCAATAAAGGCTGTAACACTAGCATAGAAATCTAAAACAAACCTAGGGCAAATGGGTTCATCGATGTCAAGGAGACAATCGAAGTTAATGGTGGCAAGTTCTTGATGGAGATTGGTTCTGTCGACAAAAGATGAGTGAATGGTTCTACCCTCATGGAAGTACCTTTGCTCTAGACTCTTAAAGATTTTGACTTGTTCTTTGGAGAGGCCCTTGGTTTTGTGATATTTGGGAATGTAGTTAAGAGTATCCTTGTGATCATAGAATTTTGCGGCTACCATGGTTATTCCTATGAGCAAGAATTTACATGTTAAAAATAAGAATAAACTTAGCGTTTTGGTTCTAGTGTGTGCCTATATGAAAACGATTTGGAGTTGCGGTTATCTTGACTCATTTTATGCATAAAATGGTTTTAGTGGGGGTGTTTGGCAAAAGGCATGAGATAACCCAAACGCTCCTAATTTAATGTGGCTTCATTTGAATGTACCCGGGAATGCATATTAGTTATACATTACCTTTAGTTTTCAAGAGCATGCAAGTGATGAAAATTTTATGTTTCTATTTGTATTAACAATGAAAAATTGTTTTCCTACAAGTGAGAAGCTTTTCAAAAAAATTTGACATGGGGTGTTTGGTTATTTTGAATAAGGCCTTATAGTCATTATCTTTTGATTAGTGGGAAACATGATTTGTTTATGCAATGTGGCAATGTGGTACCTAATTTCAATGACTAGTTATGCAATTTGCCAATTGAATCCATGTTTTGTACAAGAATATACATAATCCCCATGTAATGATTTTGTGCACAAATTGGAATCCTAAACTCATAATAAAGAGATGAAAGGTAGTTAGGATACTTACAATGATGTTATCTTCAGTGATTAGTGGATGAGAAAATGTCAACAATGAGTTAGGTCTAATGTTGAAACGTTTTGGTAAAGTAGGTTGTGAGGAAGAAGATGTTTTGTAGGTAGTATTTTTGCTACTGTTGTCACCACGGACCAAACGGCACCAAATAAATGGTTCCGTCTTTGTTGTCGTTTGGTGCCGTGGGAACAGTAGCAGGTTTAAACAAATTTGTTTTGTTTTGTTTGTTCTAAGGTTTAGACTATGTTTTACCTACATGTTTGGTTCCATTAACCCCAAACCAAGTCTAAGAAGATTAAATGGTTCTCGTTTGAGAGGCTTAGTTAGAATGTCGGCAATGTTGTCTTCGGAGGATACTTTCTCAATTGAGATGTTTCCTTTTTGAACATTGTCGCGAAGAAAATGATGACAGATTTCAATATGCTTCGTACGAGCATGTTGGACGGGATTTTTGCTGAGATCAATAGCTCTTTTTTGTCACAAAATATAACGATATCGTTGAGATGAATTTCGTAATCCACGAGAGCTTGATTCATCCAAAGAGCTTGTTGACATGCTTTTCCGGCTGAGACGTACTCGGATTCAGTAGTTGAGAAAGCTAAATCCGTTTGCTTCTTTGCAAACCATAAGGTGAGACAATGTCCAACAAAAGTGCAAATGCCACTTGTACTTTTTCTATCGACATAGTCACCGGCATGGTCCGAGTCGGCATACACTATAGTTTCTACACCCGTTCCTTTGGGATACCATAATCCTAAACATGTCGTTCCCTTAATGTATCTAAATATCCTTTTCAAGGCTTCTAAGTGTGATACCTTGGGATTTTCTTGAAAGCGAGCGCATAGACAAACACTAAACATAATGTCGGGTCTACTAGCCGTGAGATAGAGTAGGCTACCAATCATTCCTCTATATTTAGTGTTATCTACCGATTCACCTTCCTCATCCTTGGTAAGTTTAGTGTCCGAAGACATGGGTGTCTTAGTTGGTTTTGAGTCTTCAAGACCAAATTTCTTAAGCATATCTTTTATATATTTAGATTGGTTAAAGAATATGTCATCTTCTAGTTGTTTAATTTGAAGTCCTAGAAAGAAGTTTAACTCACCCATCATACTCATCTCAAACTCATCGTGCATGATTTTAGAGAAATCATCACATAGCTCTTGACAAGTTGATCCGAATATTATGTCATCAACCTATATTTGAACAATGATAATGTGTGATTCATTTTTGTTGGTAAAAAGAGTATTATCTACTAATCCCATGGTGTATTTGTTTTCAACAAGAAAAGTCTTAAGTCTATCGTACCAAACTTTTGGTGCTTGTTTAAGACCGTATAATGCTTTCTTGAGTTTGAAGACATGATGTGGTTTCTCAAAGTCGGTAAAACCGGGAGGTTGAGCAACATATACTTCTTCGTTAATAAACCCATTAAGAAACGTACTCTTAACATCCATTTGAAATAATTTAAAGTCATAAGCACATGCATAAGTAAGTAAGATTCTAATAGACTCGAGCCTAGCTACCGGTGCATAAGTTTCATCATAATCAATCCCTCTTGTTGATTATAACCTTGTGCAACAAGCCTAGCTTTGTTTCTAGACAATATACCATTTTCATCCATTTTATTTCGAAAAACCCATTTCGTTCCAATTATAGTTTGATCTTTAGGTTTTGGAACTAACTTCCAAACATCATTTCTAACGAATTGGTTTAACTCTTCTTGCATAGCAATTACCCAAGATTCATCTTTTATTGCTTCATTTATGTTTTTCGGTTCAATGGTAGATACAAAACAAAAATGATTACTTTGATTTTGGGCTTGTGATCTTAAGGTTCTTTGATTTAGTTGTCCTATGACCTTTTCTAAAGGATGACTTTTGGATTCTTTGATGTTTATAATTTCATTATTTAATGATTCATCTTCCTTATCATTTTCAATTATTTCTTGACTTTCTACAAGTTGACTTTCAATCAAGTCATCATCTACCAAAGGTGATGTCTTAGAGGGAGGTGGACTTTCGTCGAATGTTATGTTCAACGATTCCTCGACTCTCATTGTTTCTTTGTTTAAGACAATGTAAGCTTTACTAGTTTGTGAGTAACCAAGAAATACACCTTCATAAGACTTTGGGTCAAACTTGGTGAGATAATCTTTAGTATTGAGAATGAAACATTTACATCCAAACACTCTAAAATATCCTAAAGTTGGCTTTTTACCTTTATATAATTCATATGGTGTTTTGTTTAAGAAATGACGTATTAAGACTCTATTTAAAATATATGTAGAAGTGTCAACGGCGTTACACCAAAACTTTTGAGGAATGTTTTGTTCATTAAGCATTGTTCTACTCATTTTTGAATTGTTCTATTTTTACGTTCTACAACTCCATTTGATTGAGGTGTTCGAGGAGCCGAAAAGTTGTGTGTTATGCCATTTGTATCACAAAAGTTTCCAAATTGTGTTTCATTGTCAAATTCACGACCATGATCCGTTCGGATCGACACAATGTTAACACCTAGTTGATTTTGAATTTTCTTGCTAAGAATTTCAAATTTATCAAAAGCTTCATTTTTGGTTTTCAAAAACAACGTCCAAGTAAACCTTGAGTAATTATCTACTATGACCAAAGTGTATAAGTTGCCTCCATAGCTTCTTATAGCGGATAGACCAAACAAGTCCATATGTAAAAGTTCTAGACACTTAGATGTGGACACCATGTTTTTAGCCTTATGACTACTATGGGTTTGTTTACCACTTTTTCAAGTGTCGCAAAAATGTTGATCATATTTAAGTTTTGGTAAATTCCTAACTAGCTCTTTTGAAGATAGGTTTTGTATAAGTCTCATATTAGCGTGACCTAAGCGTCTATGCCAAAGAGTTGAGCTATCATCCAATGTTATTAGAAAAAGTTTGTCATTAGATGTTTTATCAATTTTCATGACGTGTATGTTATTTTTCCTAACTCCTTTAGCTATGGTGATACCATCTTTTAGTATTTTACTACCATTTTCTTCAAATAGTACTTTTTACTTTTTATCACATAATTGGCTAATACTAAGTAGATTAAATCCTAACCTATCGACATGAGCAACATTTTCAATAGTTAGGGAGTTATGAGCGATCGTACCTTTGCCAATGATTTTGCTTTTGAGATTGCTACCAAAAGTGACATTACCTCCGTCATACTCTTGGTATGTTGAGAAGAGGCTTTTGTTGCCCGTCATGTGTCGTGAGCATCCACTATCTTTTATCCACTTATCAGGTTCCAATCCAACTTTCAAGCATACCTAAGACACAAATAACTCAAGCGTTTGGTCCCCAATATCTCACGAGTCCGTTTGGGTTAAACATACCATTTACTTGATTCATGTATAGAAATGATGGGTAAGAGTTCCATGGCATGTAATCTGGAGTTTGATATGGTCTAGGGAAGTTTTGATTCCAACCGTTATGTTGATAGTTGGGTTGTATGTTGTGGTTGCTCTTAGGAAAGGGGTGTTTGGCAAAAGGTGTTTTATGTCGTTGTTGAGTAGTTTTAGATCTAAATTCATTTCTAGCAAGTCCTACTCCTGATGTAACAGCAGGTTTTGGTTTAACACTATATTTGGTTTTCTTTATTACTTTGACAAATTCACTACGGTCCGTATCACAAACATTCTGTCCTGCTGCAGTCCCCACGACACCATTTTTTACAAAGGACGGATCCCTGTTTTTAGGTCCGTCTGGTCCGTGCTGTATTGCAGCAGATTTGACATTTTGTTTGTCTTTTTCGACCGTTTTGGTTTGACTCTTTGAATTTAACACCTCATTAAATCCTAGTCCATTCATGTTTCCTGGTGTTTTTTGAATTCTAACAATCTCATCAATGATTTTGTTAAACCTTTTAAACTTAGAATTATGTTCGATTAGAACATCTTGTGTGAGCTTTAGTTTTTCTATTTCAAGATTAAGCTCTTGACATGATTTGCAACAATCGTCATTTGCTTTTCCCTTTTCTAATCGTTTTGCCTTTTCTTTTAACTCATAGACTTCATTTTCTAAAAATTCCTTTTTAGTATTTAAAAACTTATTTTTAGTTATGATTTTTAGACTAAGCTCACACAATTGATTATATTGTTTTATCAAAGTGTCATCATCAATAGAGGAATAAGATGAGTCGGAATGTACCTCGTTTGACTCATGTGCCATTAGAGCGATCTCATCCTTGCTCGACTCTTCATCATCCTCACTATCACTCCAAGCACCACTTACAAAAGCTCGTTGAGTTTTGCTTTTAGGTGGCTTGGGACAATCTTCTATTAGATGACTTGCATCACCGCATCTAAAACACTTTCTTTCACCTTTGCCCTTTTTGTCATCCCGATCTTTTCGGAATGGCTTCTTTTCTTCTCGAGGTTGTCTTACAAACTTTCCTCTTCTTCTAAAGAACTTTTTGAAATCTCTAACGGCCATGGGATACTCCTCATCTTCACTACCGGAGCAAGATTCATCATCATCACTTGATTCCGTTCTTGCTTTTAAAGCAACGGATTTGATTTTCTCTCTTTTTCCTTTGATGATTTCCGAATCTTTCTCCATCACCATTTCGTGTACTTTGAGGTTTCCGATTAGCTCGTCTAGTGTCACTTTTGAGAGATCTTTTGATTCCTCAATAACCGTCACTTTAGCTCTCCACTTTGGATGGAGTGCTCTAAGAAATTTCCTGACAAAGTTCTTACTACGAAAAGATTCATCAAGTGCTTTAAGAGATGTAATGATAATATTAAAGCGAGCAAAGCCACAATCAATGGTTTCATCTTCAGAGATAACAAATTGTTCATATTGTTGAACAAGAAGATCAATTTTGTTATCCTTGACTTGTGAATTTCCTTGATGTGTAATAATCAAAGATTCCCAAATATCTTTAGCGGTTTCACACATAAAAATTCTTTCATATTCTTTTCTAGGCAAAGCATTATAAAGCATCATTTTAGCTTCATTATTTTTAGTTATTAATTTCTTTTGATCATCAACAGAAATATCTTTTGTTGTAGAACTAAAATCCCCTTTAACAATAACAAACCAAAGATATATACTTTTTGATTTTACATATGTTTCAAAACGGTTTTTCCAATAGATAAATCCATTGGTTTCAAAGAGTGGTGGTCTTTGCATAGATTGCCCTTCTTTAAAGTTTTCGGAATCCATGGATCGTTTCAAGTTTATAAAATACAAAATATTTTAGAAATTCTTGAGCAACGATTCTCTGGTACCAATTGTGGAAAACTAGAAGGGGGGTTGAATAGTTTACCAATTAAAAGCCTTGTTTTGAAACTTATTGAAAGATCAATTGATATTGATCTTAGATATGTTAGTGAATAGTAATCATCAATATATAAAGAGTAGATAAGGAAAGAAACAGTCAAACCACAACAAGTTGTTTATAGTGGTTCGGTCTACAAGGACTCTTTTTCCTCGCCCTACTCCACTCCCCGAGTCTCACACTCGAGAGTTTAACTTCACTAGTCAACAAGCTCCTTTCACCGGCGGAGAAACCTTTACACTTCGCTTACACACTATTTCCGACATTAAGCTAGATGTCGAGTTCTTTTCAAGGGTACAACCACTCCCACACATAATGTATTTTAAGGACTAAAATACTAACCACTCACACTCACAAGATTATGATGGTTTGGTACAACAATGATGTATGAATCAACACAAGATCATACAACAACAAACAAACAAGACTTCCAACTTCTTGTTGAAGCTTGAATGTATCTTGATCTTCTTTGCTACAAAAGAGATCATTAATATGATATGAAACTGAGTTAGAAATGTTAGAGAGAAGGAATGTATGTGAATATGATAGAAAGGGATGAAAAACAACTTGGTTTGGCTTTGCTATTTATAGCCAAAACGATCATCAGGCACCACGGACCACGGAACCCTTAAAAGGGTTCCGCCCGTGTATTATTTTGGTGCCGCCGAAGTCTGACAGCAACATCACAAAATCTTACCAAAGTCAACCATATCTATCCAAGATTGTGTAAGATATGTAGAGTTTAAATCTACACAAAGTATCTAGTGAAATCTTCTAAGGATTTCAATGATGCACTACATGATGTCATGTGTTTGTTTTTCTATTTTTAGAAATATGTTAAAATGTAAATACATATGTAATGTTTTGTTTTAAGAAACCAAAACATTCTTGAACTAAAAATACTAACATACATTATGGTTTAGAGTCATATCAAAATATGATTAATCACAATATAAATGTTTGAGTGATGAAGATATTATTTGAAAAGCTTGATTTAATATCTATTAAACTTGACAAGCTTTAAGCTTTATAAAAATTAAATTTACTTTTGTCGTTAACAAAGCTTAGGTAAAGATCAAAAATATAAATAACGTTTAATGACGATATTTGTATTAACAAAGTGCTTAAGCAGGAATTCAACACTAAGGAATCAAAACTTTTAAATGAATTTTCCAACCTAAAAACTTTGAAGAACAAACTTGAAAACAAGTTGTACGTACAAGGAAACACCCTTCAGAGGCTCAGCAAGCGTGGTCACTAAGCATAGAGTATTAAGCGATAAGCATAGTATTCCCCTTGTTGAGGAACCCACTCCTAAGTATGGTAAAATAGCGAAGGCTGCTCAAGAAGTGGTCTATGATGGTAATGAGATTCCTAAGCCTAGATAAACGCCATCATGTATAGAGTGCACTGAAGAGGATAGAGAGTTAGAAAATGCCTCTAGAGAGAAAATGGAAAAGAAACTAAAAGATCCTTGGTGTGTAAAGTCACGCTTAAATCCCATGACTACACTAAGGAAAATTGGATTGCCTTAAATAAGTTTAAAACTCAAACTTAATTAACCCTTGAACAAGTGTTTTGGATCAAAGATATAGATAAGAAGAAAACTGATGAACTTGTGGAAAAGAACCCTCCCCTTAGGAAATTGCCTCCAGCTACTGCGTATCCTCCAATTACACCAATGCATTTAGTACCGAGAACTCTTCCCACTCAAAGCAAGACCTTAATCAGCTTATATGTAGTCTACCAACTATTTGTTGATTTTGAGGAAACATGTAAAATGAGAATCACACCATTTTGAGCAAACTAAAGAATGTTATTTAACTGAGGTCATGCCTTTCTTTAAACAACTAAAAGAACAATTTGAAAGTCTTCAAAAGGGCATAGATACAGAGATTAAAGAAATGAAAAAGGTGTTTAATGAAATGGAAAACGAGGTCAGTATGAATGAACGTGAGCTTAAGAGTAATGAGATTGAGAGAAAGAATCTTTATATTCTAAATGATAATTTGATTTCTTGATGCATTGCTCAAGATGTGTTTTACACTGTTACGAATTATTCCATTACTTCTTCTCAATTTCATGAATTGTCAATTGCATTAAAAGTCTCCCAGGATCGTGTCATTGAGCTTGAGACCAAAAATCATGGTCAAGCATTTTTCTAAATTGGAAGTTGAATTTCTTGGTTTACAATTAAAATATCAACATCTGAAAGAAAATGGTAAAACCTCAAATGCCAAGACATCTTCGAATGCTCCGGAGTTTGATGCAGTTTTTGAAATCAACAAACGTGATGAACAGATCCGAGCTCATTGTAACACGATCAAAAGGTTGAAAGCCCAAATCTCACAATTGAAGGGGGAAATGAATGAAGTGACTAGCTCCCGTATGCCTCCAGCTTTAGATTCTCATAATTTCCAATTTCAAAACATTATTGATAACTTGCAAAAGGAAAATGATTATTTTAAAGCTGAAATTTCAAAAATTACTGATCAAAACAAAGAATTATGTGATTCATTCAAAGTTTATCATGATAAGCATATTGAAAAGATAACTTCTTTGCTTAACGAAATTGAGAATCTGAAGCGTGTGGTGAAAGGAAATTGCCAATCCTAATTTGCAAATATTCTATTCCAAAGGATTCTGCATGTGATAAATATGCTATTGATATGTTTTATATTCCCCCTCCTCTTAGGAATAATGAACGGTCACATCTAGCATATATTTCATACTTAAGGATAGTTTAGAGAGTCTCCGTGAGATTGTAGAAGATGACAGATTAGAAAAACCACTTGATAGTGCAATTATGCCGCATGGATGCCAAACGATCTCGTGAACTCTTTGATTATGTAATTGTCATAGGTCCTAAATCTGGTAATAGGCGAGATAGAATAGTTACACCAAATTCTATTCCTAAAGTCAAGAATGTAACGTTTGATGTGCCTCATAAAGTCTCAGATCCCATCACTTCTAGACAACAAATGCAAAAAGTAGTATCACCAACTAATATTCCTGGTTCCTTCTACGGGAGTAATAAGTGACACTAAGGTTATGTAACACCCCGAAAATCTTAATGACAGCGGAAGACTAATTCGGGTGTTACTTGAATGGAGATCATAGTCAATATAGAAAACGACTCTAAAGAGACGTTTTATTAAAATAGTTATCATTCATCGAAAACTCATAGTTTGTTACAAAACGTTGTAAATAGATCAAGTGTTTTTCCCAAAAGAAAGATCATGAGTTTGAAAGAAATGACAACTTTTATGTTTTACACCACCAAATAAGCCTTGCCATGCCCCATTCCGCGCCTTGGTCATAATCTTCACCGACACCGAGATAACATGCTTAAAAAGGTCAACAAAAATGTTGAGGGAAATCCATAGGTTTAAAATAGTTGAACACAAGTATAAGAGCATGTTCATTGTAAACTAACAATATCATAAGAAAAATCACAGATTATTATGCGCTAAGCTCATGAAACCAAAACTCAACTCATACACCGAATTACCATTATGCGTAAGTATGCCCCAAAGGAGGTAATAGCCAATTACCTAAAGAAATTCAATATGGTGCGCCCAGGTTATTTCTCTATAACCACACGGGTCGTTAATCCCTATAGTACTATTCACGATATCTACGTTCACTCGCGGGGACTAATGGTTCATGATCAGGGGACTTGTGGCTAAAGACTTAGGCAGTACCAATAATCAAGAAGATAGAGCATTTATGAAAAACCTTGTATTCTAGTTTAGAGCATGTATTTCCTCGGGGTTTGTAAAATAAAGTAAAAGCGAGGCTATGAACTCACCTTGATGAAAATGAACACGCACAAATAGATCAAGCACAATGTAGCGGAGGTTCCAAACCGAAACCTAAAAATGATGAGATGGCGAGTCTCAGTAAATGAGCATTTTGGTTCGCGACCAAAATAATAGAGCATTGAATATTCTTATTCAATAGATCATTGGATTGTCCAATCCAATAATGTGCATGTGTGCTTAACGTTTTAAGTCAATTTATGTGCTACATTTCCTTAACTAATGATCCTCACTTACGCATAAGTGAAATGTTTTCCCCCGTTGTGATCTTAATAGATTTGTTGAGTATTTTAACGTGTTTAGATTCCCTGTGTGTTTTATAGGATTAAGTATATATATAATTATTTTCTAATAATATATATATATATATATATAGATCGGATCATTTAAAAAATTGATCTCAAGAGAAAAGTGAGAAAAGTAATCTCAACTATTGGATCACCCCCTCTTCCCCTCCTTTTTTTCACACCAAACTACAGGGACCTAATTGTATTTTACTTCATTCTTTAAGGAAGTTTTGTAAATTCTCACCCTACCCCCCGCCCCCCCTCCCGAAAATTTTTTTTTCCCGCCAAATTTTTTTTTCTAGGGGCCAAAAATTTTTTTTTGGGCCAAAATTTTCCCGCCAAATTTTTATAACTGTGATGCACCTTTTTATTTTGGTGCATCACAGTTATAAAAATTAGTTATAACTATGATGCACCAATTTTATAACCGAGATGCACCCAACTATTGTTACCCAATATGCTTCAATAACATTGCAATAACTTAGTATACTATGCTCTTTAAGGGGAATTAGTTGTACAACTAGAGATGGAGCTATAGTAGCCATGGTAGCGCCAAGATGCTTTGTCATTGGGATAACGCAAGTGCATATTAACAATCGTGAATTGATGAAAAGTATGTTAACCATGTGATTAATAAAATAACTCTGAAACATGTTAGAATAATTGATTTCATTGTATATTAACCATGTGATTAATAAAATAAGCGTGTTGAATCAGTTAAAAATCTCTCTTTTTATACACAAAGGTTGAGGGTTATAATTCAAAGTTTTCTATAATAAGTTAATCATATGCGATTGATACACCTTTTTATATTTGTGAATCACAGTTAAAAAAAGTAGTTATAATTATGATGCACCAATTTTTATAACCGAGATGCACCCAACTTAGTGTAGTTACAACCAGTTACAAAAAGTAGTTACAACGATCATTACCTAATATGCTCCTATAACATTGCAATAACTTAGTGTACTATACTCTATAAGGGGCATTAGTTGTACAACCAGGGACGGATGGTAGCCATGGTAGTGTCGCATCTCTTTGTTATAACATGCTTTGTCATTGGGATAATGCCAGTGCATATTAACCATCGTGAATTGA
>OU343222.1:128629687-128658410 GCA_910596185.1 Chrysanthemum makinoi
TGGAGAAAATATGGTCTTGTCATTACATCATGGTAAAAGAGTAGTACTCGATCATAGATATGGGAATGGTTTAGAAAACTATCATGCATGTTCTTTTTTGATATATAAATTTACATTGAGTTTTGTACTGTAATACAGGTATGAATCATCGGTGTAGAGCCTGCTGATGCAAATGCAATGGCCTGGTCATTGCATCATGGTAAAAGAGTAGTACTCGATCATAGATATGGGAATGGTTTAGAATGCTATGTTAATCAAGTGGTACATCTTCAGATTTTTTATGTATGAGTTTTGATAATCCCCGTGCTCCTTATATACATCTAACCAGCATGTTGACTTTTGATAGTTTGTTGAGAAGCTAGCCTCTAAACCTCCAGTGGTAGAAAAGAGAATAAAGTTACTCCAGGATATATCATCAGAGTTTTCGATTCAGTGGGATTCTAAGGCATTTAAACAAAGAATGGATAAGCCATCAAGACCTGCTCAGGTATGGCTCTTGATTTACAAATTTTTACTAACCGAACCCATATCTTTATTTTTTTACAGATTGTTCATTTTCTATACTTAATGATGTGCAAGACAATAGTAAAAAGTGCAATCAGTAAGGTACATGAATATTTTACTTTATTACAGCTGCTATAGATTCTTAACACACATTATCTTTTAATCACATTTATATTTGTATTTCAGTTTAGTGCAGCAATACAGTTGCAGTTTGATTTTCATAGGGCCATCTACAATCTCGGCACTGTTTTGGTTAGTTTACTAATTAACGCACATTGTTGTATCCAAATTTGGATATGAAGGTATACTTATTTTTGATGATTCTACATCTGTAGTATGGATTAGCAGAAGATATATCAAGAACCGGAGGGCATGATCCTAATGAATTATACAGTCAATCTGCTATCTACATTTCTGCTGCTCATGCACTGAGGCCAAATTACTCCGTATGTGTCTTTTGTTTCTTAACTATTCTTAGAAATGTAAGTTTCTTCTTCTCGCCAGCTATAGATGTTATAATCACTGCATTATATGAATATAACTTGAGGTTTTATGATTACAGGTTTACACCAGTGCCTTGAAGCTTGTGCGATCAATGGTAAGTACGATTTTACATTCTATATCATATGCATGCATGATTAAGTATAAGTTCTTTAATATTGTTACAGAGATTTATAATTATTGTTATTGCAAAACTTAATTCTATTGAAATCCCTGTCCTTGAAGTTGAAACATCAATGTTATTACATCTAATTCACTTAAATGCTTTTGCTAAGTTAATTTTGATTTCATAATAATTTTATTTTATAAGGGAGGATTTTTGTAAATTTTGTCATGCTCCGTTATTGTTGGTGACTTGAAAAAGAAACGTCATGTGGTTGCAGTCACAGGCCATGCTATAGACGATGCACCTGCTCTAAAAGAAGTAGATATTGGAATATCTATGGGGATTGAAGGAACTGAGGCCGTTAGAGAAAACTCGGACCTTGTAATCTTAAATGGCGACTTTGCTTTTGTTGTTCTTGCGCTGATGTGTGGGTGATGCGTGCATAACAACATCCAAAAGTTTATTCAGTTTCAACTTACTGCAAATGTTGTGGCTCTTGTGATCAACTTCGTTAAAGCTGCCTCTGCTGGAGGAACCCCACTAATACCAGTGCAACTCTTATGGGTTAACATCATCATAAATACGTTAGGTGCTCTAGCACTTGCCACAGAGAGGCCCACTAAAGAGCTAATGCACGAACCGCCTGTAGCTAGAAGTGCACCGCTTATAACAAATGTCTTGTGGAGGAACTTATTGACACAATCTCTATTTCAGATAGTCATTCTATTGATCTTCCAGTTCAAAGGTAAATCAATATTTAATGTGGACGAGAAAGTGAAAAACACTATAATCTTCATTAGTTTTTGTCTTTGTATGTGTGCGCTAAGTATTTGATAGACTGAGATTAGTAACAGAGCTTGCAAATGTTGGTAGACAGCGAGAGGCTGTGCTTGCAACTTTAATGCCAGAGACACCTGGAAGTTTTAAACAGTTTGCCGAACTGGTGAATACTACTATACAAGTACAATACCACATGTCAAAAGTTGTTATCTTCTCTAACACCAACAGCACTCGCATTCTTGCTATTGTCTGTGAAAGTTAATAGAAAAACATAAATAGATACTCAACTTGCAATATTAAGTTATCGTTTATCCAAAATTTCACACATACCAGTTCCTGGAGGTAATTCATGCAACATTCCAGAACCAACCGGTCGCATGCTGTTAGAGACTGCAGGTGATATAGAGGCCACACCAGGAACCCCATATGAAGTACCAGGAGGCTGAGCATCAGATGGTGTGACTGAGGAGAGTGGCATGTGCTGAGTTGGCATAGGAAAAGAACCAGGAATAGCATGAGGATATGGTAAAAACGGGGGTCTTGGCAAGCCACCAGCTGGTGCAGGCTGGAGCCAGGATCCCTGAGGTGGGGCCATCATAGGAGGATTAGAGGCATAAGTACCATAAAATGGTTGCTGAGGAGATGAATTAGTTTGAACTGTATTAAGAGGAGATGGTACTGGAGCTCTGCCTGGTGGACCAGATGTTACGAGAATTCTTGGTGCACCTGAAGCCGGTTGAAAATGTGTTGCAGGTGGCGTCCAGAACGGTGGTGAAGAAAATTTTGAAGTTGTAGGCGTGGCACCTGCTGTTAAATTACCATGATGTGAACCTGAATGAGGGACATGTGAGGCAGATGGTCCACCGGGTCCTTGAGCGAGATGGCATGTAGCTTTCTGTTACAAAATATATATTAGCCATAAAAATTGAGTCTCCAGCTGAAGATTGTTGAATATAAACCACTAGCTTCAAACTTCATTCTTACGAATATAGTATACTGAAATAATCAACTAGCATCCTAAGGCATCATTTAGAATACGGGATTATGATCTATTACTATAAACTGCAAATCCTCGAGTAATTTCAAATTAATAACATAAGACCAATGCAATTAGTTTGCAGCTAAAGTTCAATTTCTTAATCAGTTTGGGTTGAAAATTGAAATTGGAGCATGTCGAATTTTTGAAACTATTCATTTCTCTACAGAAGTTGCTGATTTGCTAAAGAATCTTTCAATCGATTCGCAATCCAAGACTTTGGAAGTCTCAAAGGCTGCTAAGAAGGTGAGGGTTTAAGTTAGTTTCATGGGATATTAAATAAATGTTTTTTTTGTGTTTTCTTAACGGTACAAAATTATTGTGAATGATCTACTTTCCACTATACTGGGTTCTGCATATTTTTTTCAAAAAGAGGGTGTCGAGGCTGACATTACCAGATGAATGTAGAAAAGAAACCAATGTTAGACACATGGACGAATATGCTTCTATGGTTTTTGTACTTAATTTAAGAGGTTTTATTTATTTATTTATTTATTTATTTTTGTTTACATTTGCAGTATGCTTCTTTCAATGGCAGAGATGTAAAGGCTAATTGATGAGTTAAGTTGGGTAAATAAGCATGAGCCACGACTATTATGTGAGTTTACCATATGCTTTCCAATCTTCTTCTTTTTTCTTTCTTGCTTTTAGTTTGAGTTACCATATGTTAAAAAGTGTCTAAAGAGGTATAGCGTTAAAAAACATTAAAAGAAGCGTCTCAATAAAGCGATTATTAGGCTGTAACATTATAATCCAGAAATGCACGTGTTCTAGACTTACTTGACACGTTTGCTTTTTAGTTAATGTTAATTACAGTCATGTATAGAGAGTGTATTAATATTATGTATCAAATTATATCAGATTTTTGCATCCAAACACCCTTTTAAACAGTGTTTGCATCTCTAAAATCCCAGATTTGCATGTTTGCGTGTTCACTATTTTTCCAGAAGCATAGAAAAATTGGAAAGGTGCTCTACAAGCCATCAAAAGGAAGAAGGATTGTGGTTAGACTACCATTCTTACCCATCAAGGTATAAGCATTTTTGGTTTACTTCCCTAATTTCTTAGTTACTATTACTATTATTTTCAACAACTTTCTTTGTTGCTTTAACCGTAAAATCGATTTTATAAGACCAAAACTTGATGCCCCCTATCTGGCTTTTGGCGTATATGAGAAGTATTAAATATACACAGATAAGAAATGCAAGATAACTTAACTAAGGTTTGTGACTATGCAAACACTAATTCTAAATCATGTTGTAACATTTAGTTTCTTGGAGTATATACTGATATAAAACACATCATTATATCTCAATCTCTGAATAAAATTTATCCGTTATACGTTTAATAAAATCTCTCAGATGTACCACTGTATATTGTGTTATCATACATCGATCAATGAATCCCGAATACAGGTTGACAGACTGCATATGGGTCAATATTTCATGTTTCATGAAATGATAGCAGTGGAAAGGGTTGGTCATTACTTGATCACTTCCTCAGATAGGGTTTTTGGCAGTATGTGAAACTGTTGGAAAGTAATGATGTGGTACTAATACTGTATGCGGTGGTGGCTAAGGACGGGAGTGGGCACTTGAATACCATAATGGGTGCGTTAGCCGCATATCCAAAAGTCAATGTGGAAGGTATGTTGTGTATGTAAAAGAAGGGATTCTATGACAAGTATGTAACTGTGACTAAAGATTAAGTAAACGTGTTCATGTTTGGCGAGCACGTTTGGATCAGCGAAGGAAATTGCTCGGATGAACCATCATCGTCGGCAACAAAAGCCACAATACTGGATGGAACACATACAATATTGCAACCTTTTATAAGTTCTAATTAATTGGTTTTGGTGGGTTAGCTAACGGGTCATAAGCATAGCATGGGGTTCTAATGAATTCAGCTTGCATTGTGTTGTTAGTTTAAGGTTAACTTATTATCGTACTATTATGAATTAGAAGCATATCTAAACATTATCTTATGCCTGTGTTTCTGATAGTTCTTTGGTATTTAATCGCTATCAAAACGTGATGCCAAACGCCCCTCTCAAGTGAGTATGCTATAGGCTTTCTTGCAGCTATGGTCAGGCAATTAACCTCAGTTATGAGTGTTTTGTCACTCATAATTTTAGTAAAATGTCCAATGTATGTGTTTGTGTATGTGTCGTAATTTTTTTCTGTTACAAAAGATATTATAATTTATGGTTCACAAAGTTACGTAACTTGCTAAGTTGGAGAATTCTCATATTCTCAGGCTACGTGTCCTTTGGACCCTTCGACCTTCAGGAGGAAAAGGGCAGTCACGTATTGCTTATGTATTAAACGGTAAGTTTTGTGTGTACACAGATAATTGTTAACTGCTTTGTTGTTGTTATGAAATATAGAACCAAAGTATGTAAGTAGCAGCTTGGAGTTGCTTTTTTTTTTAAATTTTGATGCAGATTTTAAGCAAATGTTTCCGTGAGTATGCTGATGCTTCCCAGGTTATTGTCTGCTTCACAACGATTTTAGTCATATGCGATGTGAAAGACCGACCTGATGTTGTACACCAGAAAATGGCATAACGGCTACAAGTAACGAGTTCGCAGCATTGAAAGCTCAAGAAGGGGTTGATGTTGTGCACCATGAAATAAAATAATATTTCTACAGGTAATTTCAAACACCACAAAATTAACAGTTTTTACACCAATTTCATTTTAGTTTATAATCGTGTATATGTAGTTATTCATGTTCTGAGTAAATGAAAATAGTTAGGTTGTTTGTATACAAGAACAACATTTTTTGCGTGCTAGTTAGACAAACTTAGTTGTGCTTTTACACATCCGTCAATTACATTTTCTTCTTTAAGTCATGTATTGTAGAGTTCTCAACATTTGCTTATGGTGAAGTGGATGTCCCTGCCTTTTCAATCACATCTTCAACCTGTTATGTTCACATATGGAGTCATTAGTGTCGATAAAATGTAAATTCTTGTAACTATAGTTGGCAATTTCAATTCAGGCATATGGAAACAGGGAACCCTCAGGTTGTATGTTGTTGTTAATAACCAACCAAGTGAGTGAAATAGCAGAAAATATAGCTAAAAAAATGAAGCGGTCAAATAGAATAAATGAGTCACAAGCTACCTATGTGGAATAAGGGGACCCCTGGTGTCAATACCATGGTTTTAATAAAAAAAGATTGTATTTGTTAATTTTGTGGATATATTTTCTTTTCCGTAAATGCTGAATGTTTAGTGTATTATAATAACACGTTTTTATGCTTCCATGTGATCTTTCAAATATGGAGGCAATCAAGGATAATATTGCGCCAACTGACATGATAGAAAAATGCTCCGTAGCTGCACCTGGCTTTATTAATGTTAAATTATCAAGGAAATGGATAGCTGGTATCTGTCGTATCTTTTTTTATAATATCCAATTCAGATGTAGCTTCTTTTTTTCCCATGAATGTGTTTGGGTTTGATTAATTAAAGATAACAAATGCCTCAATAAGCCGATATATCTTCATTTAATTTTATCATTTGCTTGTGCAGGTCATATAACAACAGCAAGAAGGGATCTATCTGCCACCGAGTCTATGGCGAACCTGTAGGTTCACATCTTATATTGATCTTAATTTATTTTTACAAAATTTATTTTAATTATGCAATCTTCTTATACATACAAAATCTTCTTAATATAAAAGAATTCATGGATAATGATAAAAAAAAAACAACCATGAAAATAAGTCGAGTCAAGTTGTGCAAGAAGTAATCTGTGAGTTTAATATTAGATAGTCATTTTTAATTTGCACATCCAGACAAGCCCATGCTGTAGAGTGTGAGCCATATAATGTGTAGTTGGAAAGAATGATGGCTCTTATACCAACTTGAAACGCCCAATTATTATAATTATTATTTTTAACTATGGCTGATGCGGGGTATCAACAATTAGTGGGTCAAAGACGTAACCTTATGGTATCGGTTGAAACTGTATTACAAGAATTATATTATTACAGCAATAAAAAAAACTTTTTGTACATTGAGGTTTATGTATTAGAAATACACCTTTGGCGACTTCGATCTACTTGACCTATTCATTTTTAGTTATTTTTATTCGCGCCCATTAGACGTGAAACAAAATTAATTGATCAATTTATTAGTAAATGGATCAAAAGTGTCTCTTATGTGCACAGGAGTATAACACCCGATTGCTCACATGTGTTGTCTTGCTTATCTTAAATTGAAACTACAGAAGGTGTTATTTCTTCACACTGCTAAAGGGGTGGCTGGTACTCTGAGGCCATACTGGTCTGAAGAAACAATGGGTCGGGCATCTGTTGTCCAAGCACAGCCCGATATGCTTGAAATTGTGCATGCTGGCTCTTCAAAGGACAGTGGAGTGCGAATGCTACTTGACCATTTTGGTGTAACTCCGAATGAGGTGTTGTATCATCACATTCGTTTTCTGATTAACAGAAATTATCTATTTCTCATGAAGCAAATTCTTTGGTTTTATGTTGACCTTTTTTTTAACCAATAGTGAGCAGGTAATGGCTATTGGTTATGGTGAAAATGATATTGAAATGATTGAATTGGCTTCTTTAGGCATAACTTTGAGTAATGGATCAGAAAAGACAAAAGCTGTTGCTAATGTGATTGGTATCAGCAACGATGAAGATGGAGTTGCTGCTGCTATCTATATGTATGCTTTTGAAGCTACACATTTGAGCAAAATAACTCGATACCTCATAAAGAGTCTTTTCATAATTTATTGTACCATTGATCTCCCCCTTGGGATTCCTATTCTTTATTGAGTTAGTGGGCTAGATACTACTAAACATAAAAAAAAAGTCTTAGTGATACTCAGAACTCAGAAGCTATAGATGAACAAGCGAGTTAGTTTCAAATTTTGGAACTGTATAAACTCTTTTTCGACATCTGATATAAGGTTTACTGACATTGATACATTTACTGATGTGTTGATTGATAGCAATGTTGTTCTAATGAACTACCATTTTCTGATGTACACTATTTACAAATTTTGACCCTGGTACTTGATTATATCCCAATGCGTCTCTGATGATTGTATGATCTTGGATTGCTTCCAACAAGTCTGTAAAATAGTAAAACTAAAAATTTATCACATTTGTACTGTTAAGCTATTTCATTTTGTTCACAATGAAAATTATACATCAAGTTCGCCTTTGTTAAAAATAATTTTCCGTTTACTAACACCATAAAAATTAAAAAAAAACAACAAACAAATGATTAAAAAAAATGTCCGACCAATCGTCTTATAATATTCTATGATAATTTTTTAAAACATATTTACGCTAACAAAAAACAACAAACAAATAATTATAAGGCTTCGAAAACTAGTGTATATATATATAGAAAAGTGAGAGAAGTGATCTCAACCGTTGGATCACCCCCTCTTCCCCTCCTTTTTTTTCTTCCAAACTACAGGGACCACTTTGTAACTTTGTAAATTTTTCAAAGGTTGTTTTGTAACTTTTTAATTATCATATATAAAACGTATTTCTTTTCATTTTTTTCTCTTCTTTTCCCCTTTTTCTCTGAACACACGATCCTCTCATTTTTTTCACCATTTTCTTCTTCTTTCATCTCATTGATTATATTCATTCAAATCAACACAATATGTATGGTTTATTATTAGATTCACTTAATCATCTCGTCATAATTTCTCAAATCGAATATTAGAGTAAGTTATTTAACTGATTTTGATTACAGTAATATTATTTTTGCTTTTTAAATGCAAATATAAACGTTACATACGTGTTTGTTAGTGTTTAATTGCACAAATTATTGTTCATTGTGAGTTATGGTTTTGTTTTGTGACATGATACACTGTATAGGTTAGTTATTTGAAGTAAATTTGAGAAAAAAATACTTCAGAAACATGCTTGCAAAAGCTGCACACTAGGTGTTTGATAAAATGCCTAAATGAAATTTTATAACTGTGATGCACTGATTTTTACACTGTGACTTGTTGAATGATTCAATAGAACATTTTACTGATTTTTTAAGATTATGTTGATATTGATATGCATCGACATATATAATAGTTATGCACTAGTTGTTAACAAACGGATGCCCTAAATTATACATTATGATTCACTAATATTTGTTGACTTAAACGTATGTTACTATTATGCATAAGACTTTTGAAAATATGTTATGGTACTAATATACGATACACTTGTTATTGAGAAAAAATGATCCCTGTGGATGGAAGTTGTTGAATCTAGAGGAAAGTATCTCTTGCTGATAGAGTTTCCTGGAATTAGTATAGGTGATAAACGAGTTGAAGTTGATAATACAACGTAAGATTATTTTCGCATTGGTTGCTATTTTCTTATTATTTGGGTATTGCAACACTCAATGAGATAATTTCCCCAAAATGCAATGATAGACACTCTTCCGGTTCTTACATTTTTTAGCAAAATTTTTGTACGTGTTAGGGATAAAAATATCTTGAATAGCCCCATTCATAAGTAAATGGATTTCTTATTTCTTCATGAAATTGAATCCATGATGCCCTTAATTTCTATTTATTGATGTGTATTCTTGCAACATTTTACAGAACGATAACTCAGCAATGTGGGTTCAAGGAGCCGGTTCCAAAGTTGTGCATAACACATATTATAGTTTTCAGGGTCAAAAATCAGCAGCCAAGTGGGTACACGCAAGATTAGCAGCCTTCACAGAGCTACGGTGGAGATGCTTTGAACTATCTAAATTACTACCAATCTTTGACGGGGATCTCACATAATCATCAACTGCAATAGAACCCTAGGGATGGTGGGTATCAAGGCTAGCCAAAATGACATCAGCAGTCACAATAGCTACGGTAAAACAACTACTAATCAGGTGGTCCATACCCGACTCGGGGTTTTCAGGGTCTTATAATGAGTTTGAAAGTGGGATTAAATTTAAGCTTGAAATAATCGATGCTAAAGAACAATTGGTTTTAGCTGCTGCTGTCATGTACCTTGAGAGAGGTTGTATTATACCACTAGTGTCTTATTATGTTGGTTCAGTTAGTTTGATGTAACAACATGCGTGCTTGTTAATTTTTGTTAGTTTTGACTTTTTTTGCTTTAATGTGCCGCATTTTTACTTCATTTTTTCCTTTTGTCGTTTTTCCTCTTTCATCCTCAAGTAATTTATAGTTTTCGATAAGTGTCGAATATGACTTTTATATTGTTATAGCTTATAACTTTATATTGAAGAAATGACAACAAGTCTTGAATTTATTGATCATTCTCTGCCTTTTACATAGCATTTTTGAATGTTATGTGTGGTTTAAAAAATGAGTTGAGTACATGGGTTTACCATACTTGGTAGGGTCAATAAACCAATTCGAGAAATGACACTTGGTAGTGTGTGATAATTATATTACGGCTTTTTGTATTTAGCTTTGATGTTTTAATTTTAACGCTTAAAGTGGTGATATATGTATGTTTATCAGAAAATATTAATTGTCGAAAAAATGGTGTAGAATCATGGTATAATGAGTCAAAACTGATAGTGCATAAGGTAATTATAGCTTTTACCGGAATATTTAACCAAAACATAACAGGGGTTGAAGTCATCCCGAGTATGTTCAAATGGATAAAACATCGTTAATTACTTTATTAACTTAAATTGTTATCAACATGCTTTTGCTATCACTGCGTTAACAGCAGACATATTATTTTAAGTAATAAAGGTGTGATATGTACATTGAATTGTTCCATGTCACATTCCGAGACTTTATATGCTTCTCTACTAATTTTCCCGGCTTGAATGCTTTCATCAATTTTTCATTTCTTAACCCAATTATATTGTCAATTTTCTCATCTTTAGAGTAAGTTATTGCTGCCATATGGAGAATCTCATCAAGCTGTCCTTGTAAACCCGTTGTGATTGACAAAGTTTTTTATATATCCATCTTCATTTCTCATCATTTTTTAATAAACAGCGTATCAATTATACAAAATGATCCCTTTGTTTTTTTTGAAATTGACTGCACTAATCATTCTAAATAGATGCACCAATTAAACAAAACAGATGCATCAATTAAACAAAACAGATGCACCAATTGCATGAAACAGATGCTCTTATATTCTATAATATCATGCTTCAATCAATGTACCTATTCTACTGATTCAATTACGCACTAATCATACATAGCATATACACCAATGATACAAACTATTACCTTAAACAACTAAGACTTTTCTAATTATATTTCATTGATTTATCAATCATACAAACAATTGCTCTTAAAATATAGCATATGATGCACCAACTATACAATAGATGCACCGACTATAAAACACAAATGCACTTAGATTACACAAAATCATACAAATCATATAAATCGATTTACCAATGATACAAATTGACACATATGCCCTTAGATTATACAATATCAACACATATGCCATTAGATTTACCATTCATACAAATCGATATATCAGTCATACAAATCGACGCATATGCACTTAGATTATACAAACTTATCACATATGCCCTTAGATTTTTCAATCATACAAATCGCTCAGCCTTACTTTATAACAAAACATGTGCACCAACTATTCAAAACAAATGCCCTTAATTTATAGTTTTACTAATTTATGTACATACTTTATTGATTCACTGTTTTTGTTTCATTGTATATGCACCAATAAGAGAATACAGATGCCCTTAATTTATACAAAAAGATCATATAAGTTATCAATTTACCTCTGCATTCCTTTTTTGGGAACAATCAACGCTTGGTATTGCTGAGAGCCACGTGACTTCAATGAAGCAAATCCCACAAGGAAAAAATGAATCAGCGGGAATGGAACTAGATTCACTACTAACTTCTGAGGAAATAATTGAGTTGACCTGGGAATCAAAGACAACAAGTTATAGCAGACATCATAGCTGATATCAAATGGTTCAGATTTCTAGTTGTTTCAAAAAACATCCAAACAAAACCATTTTCTAAGAACACGATTTGTACGCTTATTTACAACTAAGTATAATATCAAAATCCATAAAGAATCAACGACTTTAGAAAAAGGTTGCAAAAGCTTTGAAGCACCAAAGAGCCTTGAGGTCCCATTTGTGCAAATGATTTTAGAAGTGGATGCACTAAATACACACGTTGATGCACTAAACATACATATTGATGCACTAAAATATTCATGTGTACACTATGACACTCACTAAAAACCGAATCTGCTCCATTACACCGAGTAAACACCACGAATTCTGTTTACCATCAGAATGAGGTTAGGTTTATTCAATAGGAACCCCAAAAATGGCATATATGAAAAACTTAGACCCGACCAAGTATGCTCTGAAGAACACCAGTACCTAACCCTTGAAGCTGCCCTAAATGGGATCATTTTGCTGAAAACATCAGCAAATCTTCTCCCACTTTCAAAAACCAAAACCACATCCATTGCTGTCATTGGACCAAACAGTATTACAACCGACACTTTGCTCGGAAATTAAGCTATCCCATAAATTAAGCTAGCCCAAACACCCCTTTAATAAATTGATTTATATAGTAAAAGCTAACCCAAACACCCCTTTAAGATGTTTCAAGTATGAATAATATTTAAGGAAGATCACAACAGTATTCAAGAATCAAGCTAATGATGTACCTAGAGGTACAACATAAATGTATAACGATGCACTAATCTTACTGTTTGATGCCCTATAACGATGCTAAAGTTAAGAAACCAGTGGATTTACCAAGCCAATATTGTACTCATCGCTCTACCCATTTACACTGAATTTGGTAGTCCTTTGTCCTTTTCTTCGGTTCCAGCTGAAAGACCACCAAAAATCCTCACATCCATCAGATTTAATTTCCTAGCTGCTACCACAAACATATAGTTGACGGAATATTTAGAAAATTACTCTATTAAACTAGTTTTATTTCTGTAGTCATAAATTCATAAATCAGTGACTAAGAAAGTAAAACTTACGTCTATATATATTGAGATCAATTAGTACATGGCTCAAAAAATCAGCCCAAAATCCAGATTTGATCTTGAGAACATAGTTTTGCTCCCAAAAGAAGAGAAGGGATATGGGATTCATGCTCTGATTTTGAAGTCCTTGGGATTTTATTTAACTTACTTATTGAAGTCTCGAGTTGACCAGCAGCACTGTAACAGAGCGAGAAAATACCAAGAGAAGTAAAAATTGTGAATGTCACATATGAAGGAGGCTGGACACGTAGATTTTACCTGATCAATGATGAAGTTTGCAGATACATATCGATTTGGTTGATGGGTATTTTAAAATCCATCGTCACCATCTATGGCCTGATTACATTTTCGACATCAATGTGAATATTAGTCTTGGTTTATTTCCATTTTCCAAGATCAGACATATACAAACAATAGTATCGCGACAAGATACCTTTCCACTAAACTTCTTCTCGAGCTCCCTATAAAGCTTGGTATGTATCTTGTGGAACGGTTTCTTCAATCTGTACGGAACATGGACCATAACCGCCTTTCGGTTTCCAGAGATATCAATATGACTGTACAGAGAATGACAAATGCAGGATCAGCATAATGAAGTACAAACAAAATAGTAGTTGACAACCCTACAATTGTGTAATCAGTACTTTGCAGAGTTGATGTACACGTCCATATTACATGAAAAGTTTCAACCTACAGATGTAAAATTAGAGCATTAAATTGATGATATGAACAAAAAAAGGCTATATTTTCCCGAAGAAATAGTTTTGTAGCCTCTTATATAGAACACGTGATGGTGAGTGTTTCATTGCAATCAGAAATAAAAGCACACATATGATTTGTGACAAACTCGTACATGCATTACTAGTCTCCAGCCTCTATTGTCTCTTCTGTTTAAAAACCTAACTAAATTAGTAGCAAGCTAACATGTAATAAGTCCCACCCTAAGAAAGATCAGATATCCAAGCCCTGAACCACAATAACTTTTCTTTGTTCCCTTATCTGAACTGCAATAACCACTAGGCCACCTCAACGATTCAATTATTTCATCTCTTAATCCTAAACAAACTTGCAAATGGATGCACAAAAATACATGTTGATGCCTTTAATATGTCTAATGATGCACTACCATATTGTCATGAACAAGCACATTAATAAGATGATCCACTAGAAAGTAAATGCGAAGAACTTGGAAAAAAATGAGAAATTTACTTCATACCACCAACTGATCTTGGTACTTTTCTAGAAAGAATGAGAGCCTAGTGTAGAAAAATGTTGTACTTGAAATGAATAAAAGTGGGTTTAAATTATTAGACGGAACCACAAATATCAACAGTTTTATTAAATCCTTTTAATGATCTAGAATCACTGGACCGAAAAATCAATAGAATTACCATGTTGCCCCTGCTACTTTCTAGTAGCAACGAGCTCATACTTGGTACAAGAACATACCTTCTTATCCAGAGCAATAATCACCAGATGATTTAAAAGTTTGCTGGTTAGGTAATCGATTCTTTAGCTATCTAATCAACAACATGGCAGTATAAAACCCAGACTACAGAATAGCTACTACTAGATGACTAAACGTCAATTTCAACTATCTATACTAGCAAGACATACGGGCATACACTATTTGATACGTAAAAGATTAGAATAGATGGTTCTACTGCAAATGCGTATATAGTTCTTTATCAAAACACATCAGCAACAACTTCTAGAACTAGACATACAAACAGATACACTAAACAACACACACAGATGCCTTAATATGTCTAACAATGCACTAATCATAATCACTGATGCCCTAACCATACTCACCGATGCTCTAGTATGTCTAACGATGCATTACACACTCACTGATGCCCTAATGTGTTCATCGATGCACTAAACATACAAAAAAATGCCCAAGTAGTTCCAAACGATGCACTAAACATACAAATGGATGCCCTAATATGACCAATGATGCACTAACATACACACTAATTCCTTAATATGCGTGACGATGCACTACACTAGTCATTTTATGCCCTAATGTGTTCATCGATGCACTAAACATACAAACATATGGCCAAATATTTCCAACGATGCATAAACATACAAATGGATGCTCTACTATGCCTAACGATGCACTAAACATATAAACAAATACACTAAACATACACACTGATTCCTTAATATGTTTGATGATGCACTAATCATACTTAGTGATGCCCTAACCAATACTCATTGATGCTCTAATATGTTCAACGATGCAACAAACATACAACATTTAACATGATGCAGCAACCATAAACATAGATGCGCTCACACAATCTGATGCCCTAATGTGTAATCTCATGCTGCAAATATACACATAGATACCCTAAGATTTCATATCATTCAATATTAAACACACATGCTTTGAATTAGTTCATCGCATTTCATAAAATCTTGTTGAGACATTCTATCAAACACATTGTGAGCAATTTTAATAAAAGCATCGTTGATGCATTTTTTTGTCAAAACTTAAAAAATCATTACATAATTGATTTTAATCTTCACAGTTTTGAATCCATACAAATGCTCTAATTTTACACATATTTACAGATAACGAAATATCATACTCATATTGATAAAAAAAAGTAAGATAAGAAAGAAATAAGCTTAAAATAAGCTGAATGTAATATATAACCTGGATAAGAAGATTCGTTTGAGTGATTTGAATAACGATGTAACACGGATTTTTTGATCAAAATAATTTGCTGGATTCCAAAGATGCCCTAATCCAATGGTGTGTGTTAGATCGGATTGTCTGTTTGATGTGAGTGTGTGTCTGTTTGATCGGAGTGGTGGTGACGGAGGAGACAGAGGTGGTGGTGGCGGTGGTGACGGAGGTGTTTGATCGGATTATGTGTCTGATATGAATACTGGAAACAGATGTCAAAATGATGACCAATTTTGATACCCCTCTTTTGTTTACCTTTTTTTTATTTTTTACCTGTAACTTTTGATTGTTATCAAAATCTACCCTGTAACTTTTTTTCTCACTTTTCTCTCTAATTACACTTTTTTCTAGAACAGGACTATATATATATATATATATATATATATATATATATATATATATATATATATATATATATATATATATATATATATATATATATATATATATATATATATAAATGGATAAATTTTATACTAGTTTTCAATGGGGCATGACTTATAATTATTTGTTGTTGTTTTTTGTTAACTGAAATACATTTTTTTGAATTGTCAAACAATATTATAAAACAATTGAACATATAGTTGTTAACTTTGATTCAGATTCAGCAACCATTTGTCTTAGACTCTTAGTAGAGCTTGACTCTTGTTTGTCAAATCTACATTTAAAAACAATGACATCGTTCCTAATTTTCAACATTCCAGCAAGTGGCAGGCATGACTAATTAGCCATTTATAAGGTTAAACCATTTCTCATGACAAATCAAAATCAAAATGGATATTCCAAGTACATTTGTTTCTGCCTATAGAAGAGAGACTACATGCCTTTTTCATATTTTCCATCCGTTCTTCATCATATGCGAGAGATTTCAAACCATTTTCAACATTTTCTACTTCTTTTTGTATGATTTCTAGCTTCTTTTCTAGAGCAACAGCTTTATCACCCTTTGATAATAACTTTTACTTCTTATCTTTAAGCATTTCTTCATGACGGCTTATCGTTGTTTTAAACCGGTTCATCTCACTTTTTGCCTTTCCAACAACCACTTTAGCATTGCGTAAATGATCTATTACTAACAACAAAAATTAGAGTCAAGTTCCAGGTTACAACTGATCAAAGAAACACATTGTCATTTTGAGTTCTTAGAGTCAAACTCCAGGTTACCAAGATAACTAAAAAAATAAGATAAGAGCTGTCTACCAAATATATACCACTACTGTGCAACAATTATTTGCTAGTTTTTTAAAACCTTTCCTAGTCTATCATCTTAGATGGATAAAAAAATGCTATATGTCAAGTACTCATAGACGCTAACTCAAAAGGGAAAGTAATTTAGTTCTCAAGGCTACGACATGAACTTGTGCATCTGCATTGCAACATACAGATACTCCAACAATCGAAATTCTGACTTACTCACAAAAAACACTGATTTACTCGCAACATGTCGAATAGTCACAGCCAAAATCAACGAATTCATATATATAATGGTTAAAAGCTCAAATTTTCCATCTTTAATTAGTATAAACCGAAAAACTTTAAGATCAGGGCTGAATATTAAAAATAATCTCGCTCTTGTGAAACAACTTTTTGAGATCGGACACAACCCAAATCAACCATTTCAATCTTCTCATTTGTAGGTGATGAAACGATTTGCTCTTCGTTTTTTTGTTCAATAATACAAACAAATGGTACATGTTGGTCGCATCAGTCGTATATTTTAGTTTCTTATTTCCGACTTATCAACTATGGAGTAAAAGATTAAAAGGTCATAAACAATTAGCTTAAACCAAATATATGATACATAAGCTAATTTTTTGAATGAAAAGCATAATGAAGTTCTTATCCAATTCATTTTGTATATAACAATAACATGATTACATTGTAAATTTATCGATCTTATAAAAGTAAATAGGATGGTAAAACAAATACATTATATCTTTCTCTCCAAAATGATGAGCAAAATTTTCCAAGCAACAGAAACCACAAAATATGTTGATTCCTATAATAGAAACCACAAAATATGTTGATTCAGAAACTATATAACAATGAAATGTGAAAATGAAAGATAATCAAAAGGACGCATACTTTGAATCGATTGATGTAATATCAACTTCCACCCTGTTAGAGCACAAACCTTGTATCGGTTTTTTTGTTCCAGCTACTTCTAAACTAAAATTATTTGACTAAACAAAAACACCATAAACTTCTATTTTTCATTACAGCGTACGAAATAATACATAAATAATTAACTCTACATAACACTATAAACATATTATTTAACAAATGAAGCACACTAATCAATCAATTATCTTTAAAACACAATGCCAAACACCCCTTAATACCAAAAGCCTATCACTTAAACCATACTCAGATACTTTTCATAAAGTTTCGGTCAAACATACACTTTCGAACGCCCACCAAAGCAGCATCGAATGCCATGCTTCAGGAAACACTTCATCCGCTTGAGTACCCCACCAAACCGCCAACATCAACTCACATCTCAACTTATTCCCATTCCTATCTTCTTCACCTATACCATTGCGGCGCCGAGAGGACTATCTGGTGGTACTCGTTTCAACGCGTCGGTAATATCAAACAAAACTTGACCCATAAAATCATCCCGAATCATATCCTTGTCCTTAACACTAACCTCCAACATAGTAGCCTGAATCCTATCTTTAGAGAAAGCACACCCTTGGTTCCACTCAGGAAAGGAATTCTTCTCAAAATACCTCAGCGTCACCTTATAATTCCCTAGTCTCACCCGTGCGTCCGGTCACAGCTACCCATAGCGTCCTTACAAGGTAACTCCCTTAGCTAACTCCTACTACTACGAACATACAAATACTGCATTGGTTCCACAAGGTCATGTGTGCTCCTGAGCTTATCACCCGTCATTTTTCTTCCGCCAAGATGTGGTTTCATCTCTTTAAGAGAGAAATCGTCATGCGGAGGTGATCTTGGCATCATCTTGACTTCCTCACAACTGAAAAATATCAAAACTAACACAATGTTAACAAAACTGGTATATTTGGTGGCAAGCTTTTTGGAGTCTTATTTCGCGTTTATCATTTAAAATATAATGTCTGTTTGGCCGTGAGTTCTAATTAGTGTGTAGATATTGTTTAAACGCTCTTACTGAAAAACGATAATAAAAGAAGGGTTTAGCTTTTAAGGTCGTTTATAACTAAGGATACAACTATGATACCAAACGCGTTAACAAATAAAATAACTACTCTTTATACAAATAAGTACAACTACCCTACTGAGTGCGCGCGTTACCGCTTAGCATACGGCTTGCATCTGAGATATAAGATAACATGTGCGTATTCTAGGCGAAACCTCTCAAGTAGAATCCCCAATGCTATACTCATCTTCGGTGGTAGTCTCCTGCTGATATTCGGCCGAGTCTCTAAAGAACCCACTAAACGTAATTTTTTTTACACTTCGTCCAACGTTACACTCGACATCCCTGAACGTCTCAGATCGCCACGGGAACCATCAGTTATCAGGCTTTTCTTCTTGCCAAACTTTCTGAAAGATGCATACTTACGTCCTGCTGTATACAATGTACCTTGTCCATCCTTGAGACCCTTGGTCCATGTCCCAAAATAATAACTCCCATCTGCAAACCTATAGACACCTGACCCATTTCTATAGCCATTTAACCAAGAACCATCAAACAGGTCACCATTTAGCCATTTCATCACCCCTCTACCACACATTTCTCCAGCTTTCCAGTTTACAATATACATGTTGCCATTACTCCAAGCATACTTACCACTTGCTTTGTGCAATCCGTCTTTCCAACAACCATCATAAACATCATAGTTACTATATTGCTTTCTTCCAAGCCCATTCTGAATGTTTAACCTCCGGGAGCTGTGTATGATCCACCATAGACTTAAATATATGTAGACCAGCACGAAGTACTTTGAAAGGCCTTGAAACATTCAAATGTTGACACGTACAATAATTTATATTAGTCATGTGGACAGCCATATTACTCAGGAAACTAACCTACCACATAAAAGTTATAGTAGGCACGACACCATTATTAAAAGCATTGGCTCAATTCATGAAAATAACATAATTTTACATTATGAAACGGATGTGAAAAAACTTGATTAAACCAATTAACGATTGTAACATTAAGGCACATAGATGAGAATACAATCTCACTCGTTCAGACCGGTTATTCATTGCATCAGGCCTGCTTCTTCAACTTGATTGAGATGTAACTTGTTCACCTTGAGAACTGGATTCCAGAAACAAATTGTGCATGTTAATAAACCATTTAACAATAGCCTAACATGAGTGCCTATGTGCGCAGAATAACATAGATATTACCTTTGATAAATCACTCATATACCCTGCTGATACTGAAAGCAATTAATATGAACGTATAGGGATATAAATTATGCAGTACATGTTGTGATTTAGCATTTGAATGGGTGGAGTTTAATAGATGGCAGTAGTGAGTTCGTTCATTGCTCTGCAAAACACATGTTCTTAGCCATATTATAAAATTTTGAATAAAAATGATTCATATGGAGGCTGAAGTGATGTATAACCCTTTTCCTCCAAAATCTAAAAGTTCCATTTCAAGGGATTCATCATCCTTCTTTGATATTGCAGCAAGAGAATTAGAAGGAAGGGCCCGTCCACAATAGCCCACAAGAAATATTTCATAAACATTAGCAACATCTTTCCAGAAATGAATTCTTGCAGGCTTGTAAGTGCTTAGATCGGGCCGATTGATGTTTTAACTTGCTGGCGTCATTAACTAACAATTGGTTGAAGCTTTTAACAGCACCCTTTAAGATGTTCAACGCATCTTCCAATGTCCGTGGTTCAATGATTAAGAACAAACTATAAATAATTTTCCCGAACATAACAATTGATCATTATAAAGTAATACTAATCTGCAAGTTTACTAATCTGAACTAACCTTTGCAGGCCTTGCTAGTGATTGCAGGATGCCCTCGAAGATCTTGATAAAGAAAGAACCAATGATGTTTATTGGCAACTAATAAGTTTATAAAATTATACCTTTCCTATTCGTTTATATTAAATAATGGACCAACACATGACACACGAAACCCAAAACCCTAAATGATCTAGAACCCTTCTTTTATACAATACAATGCCAATCAATAATCATGTTGGGTAGTAGCTAATGTCTATCTATTAACTGTAATCCTTGTAAATTGATCCATTTAACCCTTTCAAATTTCAACCCATTTGCCCAGTTGTGATTTAAGCCAAGAAATTTATATCTAACGATAGACGATGGCGATACTACATAAATGGATCGACATATACACACGTAGAACCTACCTTTATGACAGAAGCATGTCATATTTCAAGAGCTTCAGGAACATCATCATAAATAACTCCGTTTATCTCACTTTTCTCAAACCTCATTCGCGGATATGCCCCTAAATCAGCAAATGTTAGCAGTGGTATCCAAGTTAACCATACATGTTCTGATCATAAACTTAAATGATAAATTATCGGAAGAAAGATAACGATAAAACTCAAATATTTGGAAACCAAACTTCATTACTTATGCATCTGTAACTACCGGTACTCCTAAAAAGACCAATGCATTCCTTCATTTAACTAAAGCACCAACATAAACAATTTAATTCATAATGTATACAGCTCAAATATTAGACAAAAAGGTGATACAATCATATCTAGTCGATACATAATTGTAGGAGCTAATTAGATGGGCAGTGAAGATACCTCGTAGGATGTTGCATAGGAGACAATTCAGATGGCAAATAACCCACATATTTAACTTTATCACCTGTAAAATGATTGTATTCATTACATAAAATATATTCTAATGGAGACATGAGTAGCACACTATATTAAAAGATATGTACCTTCCTTGAAAGTGTAATTAGCACAAATAAGCACATATGCCTTTTCACATAACAATGGATTGTACAAAAGCAATCAATTTATCAACAAACCTTGGAGCGGGGGCAATGTCGTTCAAGAGTGGAAAATGCCCTAATTACAAACGTGAAGGTGGATAGGAACCGAAAAGGATGATCCGTTGCTATACAAAATAAATCCAGAGGCAAATCATGACATTATCGGGAAGTTGGAACCATATTTTTCTTGGAAACACTTTCCTATTAGAGAAGAGTAGCCTTGAGTTGATAGAACACCACTATTATCATGCAATCGGGGCGGATGGAAATTATGAAATAAAAAGTGAATTTGAGAGTATCAACTGCATACCTCGCCTATGGACAAAGTTGTCTGATTTGGTATACATGCATTATCAAACACAACTTTTATATAAGTATTAAAACTTACTTTCGACGTAACCAAACCGAATATTGTGAGTTCTAAAGAGACTTACTTGTAGTTTTAGGATAAAGGTTGCAAAGAGAACAACTTATACATACACGATATCTATAATTACAAATTTATCATTAGCGTTTTGATAAAAAAAAGAGGCAAAAATACAGCCGTGACACTCTTGTAAACTGCACAAATCAAAGAACAAACACAAAATCAGTAAAGTTTATAACATTATTATCCGTATAGATGAAGAATGGAGAATAAAGAGGATAGATGATATGAGAAAACGTGATATTAGGGTTTGAAGAAAAAGTATATTATGAACGTGAAGATTTTTTAGCATTAATACTTATCTAATTAAATTAAAATAGTCAATAATAGGGTGTATTGGTTTATAAATTTGGATTTGCAAGATATAATCAAAAAAAATAAGTTGCTCTAGTGGTTAGCATGTGTGTTAATGGCATAAACACCCCAAGTTCGAATCTCTCTATTGTCATTTTTTAAATAATTCCATCGATTTAATACATGAATATTAAAAACGAAATTTAATAAAATTATTAATAGGTGGACTAATATTAAAAGCGAAATTTAATAAAATTATTAATAGCATTTAATACATGAATATTAAAAACGAAATTCAATAAAATTATTAATAGCGGACTAATGTGATGACATGGCACTAAAACAATTCTTGAGCAATGAGGTGCGTTCATTGGCATTATCTACGTGTAGCGCCTCTGTTATATATAATATAGAGATATATATATATCTATACTACATAAAATGTAAAAATCGTCAAAGGGAAAAGTGAAAGTTGAAAATTGAATATTGAAAGGTCAAATGTTAGAGAAAATGTTGCACTCCTCAAAAGCTTGAGTCTTCCCCTACACGCTTTACAATAATCGGTTTTGAATTTTCAGTTTCAATTCACCCATTAATGACGATGCATTCAAAATAATATCCAAAAATAACCATTTGATCTATATATCTTTCATTCAACCATTAACAACAACATTAAGAAGTTGAATCATTCGATGGTTTTGTTGTTGGCTAAATCGAAAAATTGGTAAGTATCACTTATAATTTGTATGTTTTTTATGCCGGGTGGTTTTGTTGCCGGGTGGTTTTGGGTTCACTCAAACGCCATCACCACCGACAACCACCCGGCCGCCACCATTGGACTCCAAGACCACGAAGCCAACGTACCCAAGAGAGGAACCACTATGACCTACGACCATCAAAACGGTTTTCAAGTTTTGAGGTAATCTTTTGAGTTTTTTAATTGATCAATGAGTTTTGAAGGTTTTTTTTTATAGATCTATAGATTTTATTTGTAGATGTATATCTATATTTTTTATTTATAGATCTATGTATATCAACAATTTTTGTAACACCCTAGGCAAATCCACATCGGTTTGTGGCACGGAGATCTTTGGTCATAAGATAACATTTAAATGACACAAGCGTTTGTGTGGTCTACTGCGGGTGGAGTTCTTAGGAACTGGCGATTAAGCGTGCTCATTTGAGAGTAGTCGGCTTGGGTGACTGGGGAAGTCTTCACATGAGGCCACAAAAACAAAGCGTGGCCCAGCCGGACAATATTGTGGTCAAAAAGGCGGGGTGTTACAAGTGGTATGAGCCACTCTGGCCGTTCGGGATGGTGGGGCAAACCTCATCGAGGACGATGAGTCCCTAAAGAGGGTGATTGTAACACCACTAGGCAAATCCACATCGGTTGTGGCACGGAGAGATCTTTGGGCTCATAAGATAACATTCGCCTTAAATGACACGCGTTTGTGGTGCTATGGGGGGAGTTCTTAGGCTGGCGATTAAGCGTGCTCATTTGAGAGTAATCTGGCTTGGGTGACACGCAGGGAAGTCTTCACATGAGGCCACAAAAACAAAGTGAGCCTGCGGGCAAAGGGACAATATTGTGGTCAAAAGCGAGGGGTGTTACAATTTTGGTGTTTTTTTAAATGCGCTTTTGGCGGAAAAAGGCTGCATGCGTAGAAGAATTGTTTCTGAAACAAAACCCACAACTAACTATTGAGGTAATTTTTGTTGATTAATTTCATAAATATTTTTTTTTCTTTTCTTTGTTGTTGGAATTAATGAAGAAGACAAGCAATAATTATTAGGTTTTGAGGTCGACTAGAAAGATCATGAGTCAAATTAGGAGAGTGAGCATTGAAGTCTCTATCTGTTTATGTCTGTTTAGTATATATACGGTGTTAGGTGTTTTGTATAAACCTAGAGATAAGTCCCTCGGTCTAGAGATGATTGTGTCGGCTCACCTTTCTGCGATCACCTTGCCTAAACCAGGTGCCTCGTCAACCTTCGTGCCATCTTGCCTCGTCAACCTAAGGGGCTTGTGACAAATAAGTGTTGGATAGGTCTTTTCTTTAGCGGCGTTTTCTTTGTCTAATATTGAATATTTCTATCAAGAATGTTACCTTTTTAGGTTTTGTGCTTTGTTATTAAACTCATCCGCTTATCCATTGTACCTTTGATTGACACTTTTTAGCTCTAGACGATGGTTAACGTTGTTAAATCACGGCGGTGTCCTCATAGATTAGGATTTAAGTGAAGTGCAATAGATGGTTGTTTTTACGCATATTTTTTTAGTCACGATAATGTATATATATTTAATGTTTGGTCATTCTTTTTCATTTTTTTGCAGCAATACATGTGTGACTTATTAGACAAGTATGTAGTAGTTTGGCATGACACATACAAACAAGGAAAAATATATGTACTCTGAATAAGGTGTTTTAATGCGTCAATTTGTTAGTTTGGTTATCTTATACTAATCTCGGAAGAGTAATATTTTTTTATCTTCTATATAATGTCATTATTACAATTTTAGATTTTCATTCTGTTAAAGACTTGGGTTTGCTGTTTAATGATTGTAACCACTATTATTAGTTAATGCATGCGTGTGAAACAACTATCTATTAATTTGAAATCTATATCAGCACCAGGTAGTATTGGGTGTATTTCAACTTGGTATGACTGGATATGTGCCTGGCATGTACCCAATCACAAAATTAACATAAGTATCTTTCTTGTTAGGGATATACAAAGTGGCTTGTTCTCAAAAGTTGTTTCAATAATTTTTTTTTCAAATATATTTTTAAGTAGTTTGATACTTCCATGTGAACAAAAAGGTTTGAGATATCTGGACAGTTAAGCCTTATGCATATAGTTCTATAAAATTCCAAACACTTCATACTGTTTAATGAATTGTAATATAGGTATTTTTATATTTAGTTTATTGTATTTAAACTATGTTGGAAGTCTACATGGGTTCGTGAGATTAAGATTCATTTTGATTTCTCGTTGGATGTTTTAAGGTCTTTTTTCCTTTTCAGCTACATGGGATTTTTATGGTCATAAAAATATGCATAAACTTTAAAGTATACTCATTAAACCTTGTTCTTTCTGTGTTAGGCTTTCCTGATGTCATGTCTTCTACAGAGGCAATATTGTCTCATTCATGAGGAGATTGTTCTCTGGATCGATCATTTGATTCTGAGTATCATATGAATGTGAAGTTGTGAACCACCAACAAGCACTTATCGAGCAAATATATTGTGAACTCTTCAAGTTAAAAAGCTGAAGTTTGTGGCTCACCTCGAATACTTGCTTCGATGCTCTTGAATATGCGGAACAATGCTATTACCATGCTCCATTTCCTTTAGCTGATAAGGTTAGGTAACTCATTGGAATGGGAAATGTACTGATTCAATATTTATTACGCCTTTGGATCCAATTGAATTTAAAGTAATTAACAATCAGAATCTTTGAGAACACATATTACAATCTAAAATCAGTTTTGTCTCTAGCATTAAATGGGAAATGCTACTAGGGAAGTGTTGTATTGTTGCCTTAGTTCGAGCTATTAAAGGTGTTCAAGACTAGCACTTATTCAAGTTTTCGTAGCTTAGTTGGGTAAATGACATCTGCAAATGCACCTTATAATACTATGATATGCATTTACGATTGATTTCCTATACATTGTTAATTGTTATATAATTATGTCTTTGGCCTTTTTGTTCAATAATCACGTATAAGTGAATATTGTATCAGTAGCATTATAATGAAATGTTGATGAAAGTTATAAAGTTCCAGAGTAGTAGACGTGTACATGTACTTGTTCAGTGTACGTGCTACCCTTACCACAGTGGTTTTAGAATGTCATTTTGACTAGCAAGGATTCTCACTATGTAATATTTTTTGCGAAATATTATCTTAATCTTAATAACTATCCATAAAGAGTTTATGGTAAACATGGTAAGTATATGAGATTCAAAGCAATATGCATCATTCAAAGCATAGAATTCTCTGGTCATGAAGGAATTTGTAATGTAGTTTTGGAAAGTATTTATAAATACGTGGTGAATAAGTCATGTGTTTATGTTTTGTCAATTTTGATCGTAATTGTAGGAAGCAATTGCTTAACTAATTTTCAATTTCATTAGTTGCTACAAGTCACTAATAAAGTCATTTAGGATTCCATTTATAGAAGTTTTAAAACTTCCACGAGTTTTTGAATTCTTCGATTTGAAATTGTTAATTAAGTAAATTATTTATGAAAACTACAAACTTTTATTATTATTTTCGTTTATAAACCATCTTATTTTCATTAAAGCAATAGTGTTAGTGCTTAATTAATGTTTTGAAAAATGGTTCTAATAGACCCGGTCGAGTCCCCGAGTTACTGTCAAGTTACCACCAACGTCAACCGGTCTTCAAAAAAAAAATAAATTTATATATTTGGAATGATACAAAAAAGTATATCTATTATCTATTACTAGATATATAAAAGAAAAATAGTCAAAGTTGAAATGTTGAAAGTTGATAGTCAAATGTGAGAAAAAAATTGGAAATGTTAAAACCGAAAGTCTTGTATCTAATCTCACAATTCACATCACACACAAAACTCTCCATTTCTTACACCATTCCTACCACCACATAAACACCACCACCAAAGGCCTCCACCACTACAAGTCACCACCATCTAACCCGCGACCCCAGAAAACAAGCCACCACCACACGATGAATTATCGCATGTTAGAACCGATTGCAATTACATTTAAATCTTTTCACGTTCTATTTTGAGCGTATACGAAACACTTATCACAATATCGCATATTAATTGTCTCACGCTAGGAACCGTAGCCAAGTAGCGCTGGTATTATATATATATATATATATATATATATATATATATATATATATATATATATATATATATATATATATATATATATATATGTGTGTGTGTGTGTGTGTGTGTGTGTGTGTGTGTGTGTTTATCAATATCTGAAAATAATACGTTCATTTGATCAAAATAATTTCGAAGTTATGATAAGATTATAAATTTTTCTAAACTTTTCCTGGATTTACACTTTTTACCCTCAAGTTACGAAAAGTACGAGTTTAGTCCCTTTAGTTTGAGAAGTTTACACTTTCTACCCGAAATACATTTTACATCAAAACTTTCAGAAATGACATTTTAACCCTTCTAGTTTTTTACAAAAGTACAAGTAAGTTTCACTTATTCACTTTAAACCTTCATTTTTCCTATTTTGCACTTTTAGCCCAAAACTTATATTATAACTAGTTTAGGTAAATTACACAACTGGTCCTCGTGGTTTTATTCGTATACATGCACACGTATAATACACCTTTTATTTTCGCAGATGAACATGTTTAGTCCCTAGACTTCCCATGCAAGCTTATTTACGTACAAACTACCCCTTTATCTTTATAAAATGTTCAAATTTTAACCCAAGGATAACAAGATTTGCATTTTAGGTCGAAATATATTTTATATACACGAAAACTTTGCAAAAATTATTTCAACTTATTTCTAACTTACAACTAGTGCTTATTGGCTTATTATTAACTTATTGGGCCGGGTTGGGCTCTTATTGGACTCTGTTTGGGCTTAATGGGCTCGGTAATTGGGCTTTAGGCCCGTTTAGTGTCGTGTGGAAATTTAGGGTTATGCGAGAGTTTCTTAGGCTTTGCTAAGTGTTTTATGACTTGTCTCGACATGATGAACAAATTTTAACGTATAATTAGCGAATGAATATGTGTCAAGGTCTCTTATTTCAAGTTGCATGTTATAACCTAGTGTAAAAAGGGTGCTTTAGCGTGTTTAGCGTGTTATCGACATGTATATGTGTGTAAACTTAATGGAAAGAGTTACATTGAAATGAGTTTCGTTGGATACATACCACACTCGAGTAGAGTGGAGACGCGAGACTAGAGCGTTTGGGAACTATTCGACCGATGTTCTCCTTATAATATCACACGATTAAATATTTGCCCCAAGTTTCCCTAGTTTCCTTCCTCCTTTTCCTTGCTTGGTCGTGTTTTGCCTTTCTTCCCTTGTATACACACGATTATCTTTGAGAGGGTTTGAGAGTGTATTTAAGTGAGTAGTGTGTTTAGCAAAGATCACAAGAGGTGTGTTATATAGAAAACTTATGTATGGATTTATGATTTTTATATAGTTTCTTATGTGCTTGATTTGTGAAGCGGGAGAGGCGGAATTTTCATGGCATGCTCAATGCTAAGTCCCATCGAGTAGTAGCATGCAAAACACATAGTCCATTGGTCTTAAAGGTCTTACTAGGTCAAAGGGTACCAAAACATTATTTTAACGTGAATTAAGAGCTAATTTAACATGCTTTGTCTCCCTTTCTAGCATCCATACGCAAGGTTAGGAACATGGCTTAGGAAATGAACCTTGGCTAACTTAGTTGAATTTTTTC
>OU343222.1:128658510-128703994 GCA_910596185.1 Chrysanthemum makinoi
GATCAATTGATATTAGTCTTAGATATGGTAGTGAATGATAATCAATATGCAAACAATATATAAAGAGTAGATAAGGAAAGAAACAATCAAACCACGACAAGTTGTTTATAGTGGTTTGGTCTACAGGACTCTTTTCCTTGCCTACTCCATCCTTGAGTCTCTTTCGAGAGTTTAACTTCACTAGTCAACAAGCTCCTTTCACCGTGAAACCTTTACACCGCTTACACACTATTTCCAACATTTAGATGTGAGTTCTTTGGTACAACCACTCTCACACATAATGTATTTTAAGGACTAAAATACTAACCACTCACACTCACAAGATTATGATGGTTTGTTACAACAATGATGTATGAATCAACACAAGATCATACAACAACAAACAAACAAGACTTCAAACAACTTGTTGAAGCTTGAATATGCCTTGATCTTCTTTGCTACAAAAGAGATCACTATTATGATATGAAACCGAGTTAGAAATGTTAGAGAGAAGGAATGTATGTGAATATGATAGAAAGGAGATGAAAAAACAAACTTGGGTTTGGCTTTGCTATTTATAGCCAAAATGATCAGCACGCACACGAAACCACGGAACCCTTAAAGGGTTCCGCCCGTGTTATTATTTGGTGGCCGCGAGGTCTGACAGCAAGATCACAAAATCTTACCAAAGTCAACTATATCTATTCAAGATTATGTAAGATATGTAGAGTCTAAATCTACACAAAGTATCTAGTGAAATCTTCTAAGGATTTCAATGATGCACTACATGATGTCCTGTTTTTGTTTTTCTATTTTTAGAAATATGTTAAAATGTAAATACATATGTAATGTTTTGTTTTAAGAAACCAAACATTCTTGAACTAAAAATACTAACATACATTATGGTTTAGAGTCATATCAAAATATGATTAATCACAATGTAAATGCTTGAGTGATGAAGATATTATTTGAAAAGTTTGATTTAATATCTATTAAACTTGACAAGCTTTAAGCTTTATATAAAAGATGTAAAGATTATACAAGATTTATAAAAATATTAGTTTTAGAACTTGAAAGAAAAAGATGATAATCCAAGTATGTCCAATTTAGACACGATGTTGACTTTTTCAGAAAGTCAAAGTATGCATTGACTTTTATTAGAAAGTCAAAGTCTTCATTAGTTGAAGTATGATGTTTGACTTTTCAAAAAGTCAAAGTATGCAGTTGACTTTTACATAAAGTCAAATATAACCAAGTTCTATATATTTATCCCCCTTTTTGTCTTAACAAAAAGAAGATGCAAGGCGGAATGTGTAATGAGCCCGAGCCATTATCTCCCCCTTGACCAATGCTCCCCTAAATTGGGTGCCAAGAGAAAGATACATGGATTGTGAAAAAGATACAAAAAAAATTGTTAGTAATAAGCATCATCACAAGCATTTCCAAACACCATGTAACAAGCAACAACAATATAAGAAACACCATTCATTTGTTAAAATTTTTCATGATATAAGAATCATGAAAAGGGAACACAATGAAGTGTTAGTACAATGATAAAATCTTAGAAATTTTTTTTTAGAAAATAAAAAATACAAAGAAAAGCCTAGAAAAATAAAAATGCTTAAAGAAAATAAACTAGGACCCTCCTATTGAGGTGGTGGATGAGCAAGAGCATTGATGCGCTCTAAGATGTGATTGAGGATGAACCTCATTTCGTCTTGAAGCTCATGGACCATCACCCGGGTCCTTTCGGTGATTTGGGCGGTCCGCTCACAATTGAGAGCAACCATGCCTAGGAGGTAGCATGGTTCATGGTTTTGTGGTGGTGGAATGGTGGAGGTGTTGGTGTTGGTGTTTGGAGTGGTGATTATGGAGGCTAGCAAAGCACTTTGCACTTGCATAGCATCACTAAGATGAGAATCCACCATATTTGAAAATTGGTGGAGATGATGGAGCTCGGCTTGAATCTCTTCTTTTGTGGGGTGATCTTCCCACATGGATTCCTCAATGTCCTCTATATGAGGAGACATTGATGTAGAAAGCGGTTGATCCCCATACAAAGGACCATGGATTTCCTTGTGGATGGGATGGAAAAGAAGAGGTTTTGGCCCTAACGGAGCGTTTGGGTCAAATGATGGACGTGGAGACTCATGAGCTATTCGCTCAATAGTACCAAAAGATGGTAGTGGCGGTGGATGATTGGGCCTAGGAGGCAAGTCCTCCAAGTCTTCCAAAAATGGATTTGGAGATGTAGGTGGTGTAGAGAATAACTCTAATGGAATGAGTGTTGGAGATTTTGGAGGTGATGGTGATTTTGATGTTTGGATGGGTGGTGTGGTGGTAAGCTAGGAGTCTTTGTTGGTGGTGGAGTAGTGATAATGATAGGTGATTGTGGAGGTGGTGTAGGAGTAGCTAAAGAGAGAGTTGTCTCGTCTCTTATGGGAGATGAGATGGTTAGTGGAGATGACTCGGAAGAGGAGCTTATGTTGACGAAAAAAACAAGGTCTTAAGCTCATTCTAGCGGTTCTTTTGCAAGGCTTGGTTGATGGTGAAGACTTAGTCATTTGACTCAAGTTTTTGCTAGTAGATGATAAGAATTTGAGAAGGTGTGAAGATGATCATGGTAAAAGCTCTTAATTTATAGGATTGGAAAATTATGGAGAAATGTGTTTGATTTGATGTTAAACCATAGAAGAGATGAGGTTCCTAATGATTTTGAAGTGGGTTTAATGCTAGTCATATCACCCAAGTCAATCCATACAAGAAGGATGGAGTGAAGAGACAAAGATTTGCAATAAATGTGTTCTAATGATTGTGGGATCTTTAGAATCAGATCACCCACGGATTGCAAGGAACCAAATTTTTGGTTCCTTCCTTTATGAAAAAGGGCTCCTTGGGTGGATTTTTCAAAATTTTGAAATTTGGTGGGAAATGGATATCCTATATGTCTAAGTGTGTTACACTAGTTCTAATATGGGTAAGAACTAGTTAAGACTAACCTAGAAGCAATATGTGGTAATTTGTAAAGTTGAAATTAGCGAAATTTAGAAAATTACATGTAGGATCCACGGCACCAAAACTTTACACAGGCGGAACCCATAAAAGGGTGCCACTGCCGCTGTATAGGTACGTGCCGGTACCAAAATGCATAAAAGACGGTACCAAACTTTTGGTGCCCGTCCGATCCGTGGACACCGAAATCAAACACGTCCCATTTTTTAGGTGTTGGGGACTTTTCCGAAACCTGAAATTTTGCTTAAATCATGTGACATTAATCATTTCTAGTTAGGAAAAGTTGATAACACATGTACAAACATAGTGGAGCACAGACTTTGACCAAGGGCTAACGATTTACACATATAAGTGAAAATGGGTAAACTTTGATAACACACTTGTGCTATCCCCTTGCATGAAATGGTTAGCATACAACATTGTTTTGAGTTATATTATCATCCTACAAATTAAAAACAACCAAATTGTATCATACATCAAAGTTATTGTCTTGTTCCAAACACTCCTTCAAATGAACCTCACTTATCCAACTTCTTGTAGATCTTATTCATCATCCTACCAAGACACTTGAACATCCCCTTGGTTTGCTTGAACTCCGCCGATTCATTCTCAATCTCGGGGAGAGATGCATAGTACTCATGAGATGGAAGGCGAGAATTTGGGAGACCGTCCTCGGAGCTATTTAATGATGATGATGATGATGGAGTTGGAGGTTTTGCCCTTTTGCCTTTAGTCTTAGCCACTCGCTCGTCACTCAAGGGCACAAAAATGTGAGGGATGAGAGCATAGTCAAGCTTCAACCCTTTTGGGCTTGGTGGAATGGGTGCAAAGGCTCTATAGAGACGGGTGAGAAGCATCCGTAGGAAGAGCGACCGATCTTTGAGTTGGAATGTCAATCATTCTCCTAGCAATGTAGTAGGCTAAATTGAATGGTTGGCCACGGCCGTGGACAAGTTGTAGATCATGTGACAAAGGCAAGCATTGATATGGTCTCTATTTCCTATGGTGCTAATGACATTGGCTCTAAGTAGTTCCTCCCATTTCTTGAATTCGGGCTTAAGCTCATTGAGCTCCATACCATATGGATCTCGGTTCACTTCCTTTCCCTTTCGGGTGACACGGGTTGGAGCGGCCCTTGTTAAAAGGTGCTCACGGATGACATCCTTATCCGCTAAAGGAGTTTGGTAGGGGAGAGAGCGGTCATTGATTGCATCAAGGATAGTGAGTGACCACTTATCCGAGTAGACACATGTACCTTAGTTGGGAATTCCTAGCACTTGAGCAAATTGGCTTAAGGAGATGGAGTAGTCGTTTTGATTGATCCTAAACCTAAGACCAAATTCATCATCCTCATCAATAAAGGCTGTAACACTAGCATAGAAATCTAAAACAAACCTAGGGCAAATGGGTTCATCGATGTCAAGGAGACAATCGAAGTTAATGGTGGCAAGTTCTTGATGGAGATTGGTTCTGTCGACAAAAGATGAGTGAATGGTTCTACCCTCATGGAAGTACCTTTGCTCTAGACTCTTAAAGATTTTGACTTGTTCTTTGGAGAGGCCCTTGGTTTTGTGATATTTGGGAATGTAGTTAAGAGTATCCTTGTGATCATAGAATTTTGCGGCTACCATGGTTATTCCTATGAGCAAGAATTTACATGTTAAAAATAAGAATAAACTTAGCGTTTTGGTTCTAGTGTGTGCCTATATGAAAACGATTTGGAGTTGCGGTTATCTTGACTCATTTTATGCATAAAATGGTTTTAGTGGGGGTGTTTGGCAAAAGGCATGAGATAACCCCAAACGCTCCTAATTCAATGTGGCTTCATTTGAATATACCCGGAAATGCATATTAGTTATACATTACCTTTAGTATTCAAGAGCATGCAAGTCATGAAAATTTTACGTTTCTATTTGTATTAACAATGAAAAATTGTTTTCCTACAAGTGAGAAGCTTTTTCAAAAAAAATTTGACATGGGGTGTTTGGTTATTTTGAATAAGGCCTTATAGTTATTATCTTTTGATTAGTGGGAAACATGATTTGTTTATGCAATGTGACAATGTAGTACCTAATTTCAATGACTAGTTATGCAATTTGCCAATTGAATCCATGTTTTGTACAAGAATATACATAATTCCCATGTAATGATTTTCTGCATAAATTGGAATCCTAGACTCATAATTAAGAGATGAAATGTAGTTAGGATACTTACAATGATGTTATCTTCAGTGATTAGTGGGTGAGAAAATGTCAACAATGAGTTAGGTCTAATGTTGAAACGTTTTGGTAAAGTAGGTTGTGAGGAAGAAGATGTTTTGTAGGTAGTATTTTGCTCTGTTGTCACCACGGACCAAACGGCACCAAATAAATGGTTCCGTCTTTGTTGTCGTTTGGTGCCGTGGGAACAGTAGCAGGTTTAAACAAATTTGTTTTGTTTTGTTTGTTCTAAGGTTTAGACTATGTTTTACCTACATGTTTGGTTCCATTAACCCCAAACCAAGTCTAAGAAGATTAAATGGTTCTCGTTTGAGAGGCTTAGTTAGAATGTCGGCAATGTTGTCTTCGGAGGATACTTTCTCAATTGAGATGTTTCCTTTTTAACATTGTCGAAGAAAGTGATGACGGATTTCAATATGCTTCGTGCGAGCATGTTGGACGGGATTTTTGCTGAGATCAATAGCTCCTTTGTTGTCGCAAAATATAACGATATCGTTGAGATGAATTTCGTAATCCACGAGAGCTTGCTTCATCCAAAGAGCTTGTTGACATGCTTTTCCGGCTGAGACGTACTCGGATTCAGTAGTTGAGATAGCTAAAGCCGTTTGCTTTTTTGCAAACCATGAGGTGAGACAATGTCCGACAAAAGTGCAAATACCACTTGTACTTTTTCTATCGACATAGTCACCGGCATGGTCCGAGTCGGCATACACTATAGTTTCTACACCCGTTCCTTTGGGATACCATAATCCTAAACATGTCGTTCCCTTAATGTATCTAAATATCCTTTTCAAGGCTTCTAAGTGTGATACCTTGGGATTTTCTTGAAAGCGAGCGCATAGACAAACACTAAACATAATGTCGGGTCTACTAGCCGTGAGATAGAGTAGGCTACCAATCATTCCTCTATATTTAGTGTTATCTACCGATTCACCTTCCTCATCCTTGGTAAGTTTAGTGTCCGAAGACATGGGTGTCTTAGTTGGTTTTGAGTCTTCAAGACCAAATTTCTTAAGCATATCTTTTATATATTTAGATTGGTTAAAGAATATGCCATCTTCTAGTTGTTTAATTTGAAGTCCTAGAAAGAAGTTTAACTCACCCATCATACTCATCTCAAACTCATCGTGCATGATTTTAGAGAAATCATCACATAGCTCTTGACAAGTTGATCCGAATATGATGTCATCAACGTATATTTGAACAATGATAATGTGTGATTCATTTTCTTGGTAAAAGAGTATTATCTACTAATCACATGGTGTATTTGTTTTCAACAAGAAAAGTCTTAAGTCTATCGTACCAAGCTTTAGGTGCTTGATTAAGACCGTATAATGCTTTCTTGAGTTTGAAGACATGATGTGGTTTCTCAAAGTCGGTAAAACCGGGAGGTTGAGCAACATATACTTCTTCGTTAATAAACCCATTAAGAAACGTACTCTTAACATCCATTTGAAATAATTTAAAGTCATAAGCACATGCATAAGTAAGTAAGATTCTAATAGACTCGAGCCTAGCTACCGGTGCATAAGTTTCATCATAATCAATCCCCTCTTGTTGATTATAACCTTGTGCAACAAGCCTAGCTTTGTTTCTAGACAATATACCATTTTCATCCATTTTATTTCGAAAAACCCATTTCGTTCCAATTATAGTTTGATCTTTAGGTTTTGGAACTAACTTCCAAACATCATTTCTAACGAATTGGTTTAACTCTTCTTGCATAGCAATTACCCAAGATTCATCTTTTATTGCTTCATTTATGTTTTTCGGTTCAATGGTAGATACAAAACAAAAATGATTACTTTGATTTTGGGCTTGTGATCTTAAGGTTCTTTGATTTAGTTGTCCTATGACCTTTTTTAAAGGATGACTTTTGGATTCTTTGATGTTTATAATTTCATTATTTAATGATTCATCTTCCTTATCATTTTCAATTATTTCTTGACTTTCTACAAGTTGACTTTCAATCAAGTCATCATCTACCAAAGGTGATGTCTTAGAGGGAGGTGGACTTTCGTCGAATGTTATGTTCAACGATTCCTCGACTCTCATTGTTTCTTTGTTTAAGACAATGTAAGCTTTACTAGTTTGTGAGTAACCAAGAAATACACCTTCATAAGACTTTGGGTCAAACTTGGTGAGATAATCTTTAGTATTGAGAATGAAACATTTACATCCAAACACTCTAAAATATCCTAAAGTTGGCTTTTTACCTTTATATAATTCATATGGTGTTTTGTTTAAGAAATGACGTATTAAGACTCTATTTAAAATATATGTAGAAGTGTCAACAGCGTTACACCAAAACTTTTGACGAATGTTTTGTTCATTAAGCATTGTTCTACTCATTTTTTGAATGGTTCTATTTTTACGTTCTACAACTCCATTTGATTGAGGTGTTCGAGGAGCCGAAAAGTTGTGTGTTATGCCATTTGTATCACAAAAGTTTCCAAATTGCGTTTCATTGTCAAATTCACGACCATGATCCGTTCGGATCGACACAATGTTAACACCTAGTTGATTTTGAATTTTCTTGCTAAGAATTTCAAATTTATCAAAAGCTTCATTTTTGGTTTTCAAAAACAACGTCCAAGTAAACCTTGAGTAATTATCTACTATGACCAAAGTGTATAAGTTGCCTCCATAGCTTCTTATAGCGGATAGACCAAACAAGTCCATATGTAAAAGTTCTAGACACTTAGATGTGGACACCATGTTTTAGCCTTATGACTACTATGGGTTTGTTTACCACTTTTTCAAGTGTCGCAAAAATGTTGATCATATTTAAGTTTTGGTAAATTCCTAACTAGCTCTTTTGAAGATAGGTTTTGTATAAGTCTCATATTAGCGTGACCTAAGCGTCTATGCCAAAGAGTTGAGCTATCATCCAATGTTATTAGAAAAAGTTTGTCATTAGATGTTTTATCAATTTTCATGACGTGTATGTTATTTTTCCTAACTCCTTTAGCTATGGTGATACCATCTTTTAGTATTTTACTACCATTTTCTTCAAATAGTACTTTTTACTTTTTATCACATAATTGGCTAATACTAAGTAGATTAAATCCTAACCTATCGACATGAGCAACATTTTCAATAGTTAGGGAGTTATGAGCGATCGTACCTTTGCCAATGATTTTGCTTTTGAGATTGCTACCAAAAGTGACATTACCTCCGTCATACTCTTGGTATGTTGAGAAGAGGCTTTTGTTGCCCGTCATGTGTCGTGAGCATCCACTATCTTTTATCCACTTATCAGGTTCCAATCCAACTTTCAAGCATACCTAAGACACAAATAACTCAAGTGTTTGGTCCCCAATATCTCACGAGTCCGTTTGGGTTAAACATACCATTTACTTGATTCATGTATAGAAATGATGGGTAAGAGTTCCATAGCATGTAATCTGGAGTTTGATATGGTCTAGGGAAGTTTTGATTCCAACCGTTATGTTGATAGTTGGGTTGTATGTTGTGGTTGCTCTTAGGAAAGGGGTGTTTGGCAAAAGGTGTTTTATGTCGTTGTTGAGTAGTTTTAGATCTAAATTCATTTCTAGCAAGTCCTACTCCTGATGTAACAGCAGGTTTTGGTTTAACACTATATTTGGTTTTCTTTATTACTTTGACAAATTCACTACGGTCCGTATCACAAACATTCTGTCCTGCCGCAGTCCCCACGACACCATTTTTTACAAAGGACGGATCCCTGTTTTTGGGTCCGTCTGGTCCGTGCTGTATTGCAGCAGATTTGACATTTTGTTTGTCTTTTTCGACCGTTTTGGTTTGACTCTTTGAATTTAACACCTCATTAAATCCTAGTCCATTCATGTTTCCTGGTGTTTTTTGAATTCTAACAATCTCATCAATGATTTTGTTAAACCTTTTAAACTTAGAATTATGTTCGATTAGAACATCTTGTGTGAGCTTTAGTTTTTCTATTTCAAGATTAAGCTCTTGACATGATTTGCAACCATCGTCATTTGCTTTTCCCTTTTCTAATCGTTTTGCCTTTTCTTTTAACTCATAGACTTCATTTTCTAAAAATTCCTTTTTAGTATTTAAAAACTTATTTTTAGTTATGATTTTTAGACTAAGCTCACACAATTGATTATATTGTTTTTTCAAAGTGTCATCATCAATAGAGGAATAAGATGAGTCGGAATGTACCTCGTTTGACTCATGTGCCATTAGAGCGATCTCATCCTTGCTCGACTCTTCATCATCCTCACTATCACTCCAAGCACCACTTACAAAAGCTCGTTGAGTTTTGCTTTTAGGTGGCTTGGGACAATCTTCTATTAGATGACTTGCATCACCGCATCTAAAACACTTTCTTTCACCTTTGCCTTTTTGTCATCCGATCTTTCGAATGGCTTCTTTTCTTCTCGAGGTTGTCTTACAAACTTTCCTCTTCTTCTAAAGAACTTTTTGAAATCTCTAACGGCCATGGCATACTCCTCATCTTCACTACCGGAGCAAGATTCATCATCATCACTTGATTCCGTTCTTGCTTTTAAAGCAACGGATTTGATTTTCTCTCTTTTTCCTTTGATGATTTCCGAATCTTTCTCCATCACCATTTCGTGTACTTTGAGGTTTCCGATTAGCTCGTCTAGTGTCACTTTTGAGAGATCTTTTGATTCCTCAATAACCGTCACTTTAGCTCTCCACTTTGGATGGAGTGCTCTAAGAAATTTCCTGACAAAGTTCTTACTACGAAAAGATTCATCAAGTGCTTTAAGAGATGTAATGATAATATTAAAGCGAGCAAAGCCACAATCAATGGTTTCATCTTCAGAGATAACAAATTGTTCATATTGTTGAACAAGAAGATCAATTTTGTTATCCTTGACTTGTGAATTTCCTTGATGTGTAATAATCAAAGATTCCCAAATATCTTTAGCGGTTTCACACATAAAAATTCTTTCATATTCTTTTCTAGGCAAAGCATTATAAAGCATCATTTTAGCTTCATTATTTTTAGTTATTAATTTCTTTTGATCATCAACAGAAATATCTTTTGTTGTAGAACTAAAATCCCCTTTAACAATAACAAACCAAAGATATATACTTTTTGATTTTACATATGTTTCAAAACGGTTTTTCCAATAGATAAATCCATTGGTTTCAAAGAGTGGTGGTCTTTGCATAGATTGCCCTTCTTTAAAGTTTTCGGAATCCATGGATCGTTTCAAGTTTATAAAATACAAAATATTTTAGAAATTCTTGAGCAACGATTCTCTGGTACCAATTGTGGAAAACTAGAAGGGGGGTTGAATAGTTTACCAATTAAAAGCCTTGTTTTGAAACTTATTGAAAGATCAATTGATATTGATCTTAGATATGTTAGTGAATAGTAATCATCAATATATAAAGAGTAGATAAGGAAAGAAACAGTCAAACCACAACAAGTTGTTTATAGTGGTTCGGTCTACAAGGACTCTTTTTCCTCGCCCTACTCCACTCCCCGAGTCTCACACTCGAGAGTTTAACTTCACTAGTCAACAAGCTCCTTTCACGGAGAAACCTTTACACTTCGCTTACACACTATTTCCGACACTAAGCTAGATGTCGAGTTCTTTTCAAGGGTACAACCACTCCCACACATAATGTATTTTAAGGACTAAAATACTAACCACTCACACTCACAAGATTATGATGGTTTGGTACAACAATGATGTATGAATCAACACAAGATCATACAACAACAAACAAACAAGACTTCCAACTTTTTGTTGAAGCTTGAATGTATCTTGATCTTCTTTGCTACAAAAGAGATCATTAATATGATATGAAACTGAGTTAGAAATGTTAGAGAGAAGGAATGTATGTGAATATGATAGAAAGGGATGAAAAACAACTTGGTTTGGCTTTGCTATTTATAGCCAAACGATCATCAGCACCACGGACCACGGAACCCTTAAAAGGGTTCCGCCCGTGTATTATTTTGGTGCCGCCGAGTCTGACAAGCAACATCACAAAATCTTACCAAAGTCAACCATATCTATCCAAGATTGTGTAAGATATGTAGAGTTTAAATCTACACAAAGTATCTAGTGAAATCTTCTAAGGATTTCAATGATGCACTACATGATGTCATGTGTTTGTTTTTCTATTTTTAGAAATATGTTAAAATGTAAATACATATGTAATGTTTTGTTTTAAGAAACCAAAACATTCTTGAACTAAAAATACTAACATACATTATGGTTTAGAGTCATATCAAAATATGATTAATCACAATATAAATGTTTGAGTGATGAAGATATTATTTGAAAAGCTTGATTTAATATCTATTAAACTTGACAAGCTTTAAGCTTTATAAAAATTAAATTTACTTTTGTCGTTAACAAAGCTTAGGTAAAGATCAAAAATATAAATAACGTTTAATGACGATATTTGTATTAACAAAGTGCTTAAGCAGGAATTCAACACTAAGGAATCAAAACTTTTAAATGAATTTTCCAACCTAAAAACTTTGAAGAACAAACTTGAAAACAAGTTGTACGTACAAGGAAACACCCTTCAGACTGCGCACGTGGTCACTAAGCATAGAGTATTAAGCGATAAGCATAGTATTCCCCTTGTTGAGGAACCCACTCCTAAGTATGGTAAAATAGCGAAGGCTGCTCAAGAAGTGGTCTATGATGGTAATGAGATTCCTAAGCCTAGATAAACGCCATCATGTATAGAGTGCACTGAAGAGGATAGAGAGTTAGAAAATGCCTCTAGAGAGAAAATGGAAAAGAAACTAAAAGATCCTTGGTGTGTAAAGTCACGCTTAAATCCCATGACTACACTAAGGAAAATTGGATTGCCTTAAATAAGTTTAAAACTCAAACTTAATTAACCCTTGAACAAGTGTTTTGGATCAAAGATATAGATAAGAAGAAAACTGATGAACTTGTGGAAAAGAACCCTCCCCTTAGGAAATTGCCTCCAGCTACTGCGTATCCTCCAATTACACCAATGCATTTAGTACCGAGAACTCTTCCCACTCAAAGCAAGACCTTAATCAGCTTATATGTAGTCTACCAACTATTTGTTGATTTTGAGGAAACATGTAAAATGAGAATCACACCATTTTGAGCAAACTAAAGAATGTTATTTAACTGAGGTCATGCCTTTCTTTAAACAACTAAAAGAACAATTTGAAAGTCTTCAAAAGGGCATAGATACAGAGATTAAAGAAATGAAAAAGGTGTTTAATGAAATGGAAAACGAGGTCAGTATGAATGAACGTGAGCTTAAGAGTAATGAGATTGAGAGAAAGAATCTTTATATTCTAAATGATAATTTGATTTCTTGATGCATTGCTCAAGATGTGTTTTACACTGTTACGAATTATTCCATTACTTCTTCTCAATTTCATGAATTGTCAATTGCATTAAAAGTCTCCCAGGATCGTGTCAATGAGCTTGAGACCAAAAATCATGGTCAAGCATTTTTCTAAATTGGAAGTTGAATTTCTTGGTTTACAATTAAAATATCAACATCTGAAAGAAAATGGTAAAACCTCAAATGCCAAGACATCTTCGGATGCTCAGGAGATTGATGCAGTTTTTGAAATCAACAAACGTGATGAACAGATCCGAGCTCATTGTAACACGATCAAAAGGTTGAAAGCCCAAATCTCACAATTGAAGGGGGAAATGAATGAAGTGACTAGCTCCCGTATGCCTCCAGCTTTAGATTCTCATAATTTCCAATTTCAAAACATTATTGATAACTTGCAAAAGGAAAATGATTATTTTAAAGCTGAAATTTCAAAAATTACTGATCAAAACAAAGAATTATGTGATTCATTCAAAGTTTATCATGATAAGCATATTGAAAAGATAACTTCTTTGCTTAACGAAATTGAGAATCTGAAGCGTGTGGTGAAAGGAAAATTGTCAATTCCAAATTGCAAATATTCTATTCCAAAGGATTCTGCATTTGATAAGTATGCTATTGATATGTTGTATATTCCCCCTCCTCTTAGGAATAATGAACGTGCACATCTAGTATATCTTTCATACCTTAAGGATAGTTTAGAGAGTCTCCGTGAGATTGTAGAAGATGATAGAATAGAAAAAACTCTTGATAGTGCAATCGCTTATGCCTGCATGGATGCCAAACGATCTCAGGAACTCTTTGATTATGTAATTGTCATAGGTCCTAAATCTGGTAATAGGCGAGATAGAATAGTTACACCAAATTCTATTCCTAAAGTCAAGAATGTAACGTTTGATGTGCCTCATAAAGTCTCAGATCCCATCACTTCTAGACCACAAATGCAAAAAGTAGTATCACCAACTAATATTCCTGTCGTTCCTTCTACAGGAGTAATAAGTGACACTAAGGTTATGTAACACCCCCGAAAATCTTAATGACAGCGGAAGACTAATTCGGGTGTTACTTGAATGGAGATCATAGTCAATAATTATAGAAAACGACTCGAAAGAGACGTTTTATTAAAATAGTTATCATTCATCGAAAACTCATAGTTTGTTACAAAACGTTGTAAATAGATCAAGTGTTTTTCCCAAAAGAAAGATCATGAGTTTGAAAGAAATGACAACTTTTATGTTTTACACCACCAAATAAGCCTTGCCATGCCCCATTCCGCGCCTTGGTCATAATCTTCACTGATTACCTGAGATAACATGCTTAAAAAGGTCAACAAAAATGTTGAGGGAAATCCATAGGTTTAAAATAGTTGAACACAAGTATAAGAGCATGTTCATTGTAAACTAACAATATCATAAGAAAAATCACAGATTATTATGCGCTAAGCTCATGAAACCAAAACTCAACTGCATACACCGAATTACCAGTGTACGTAAGTATGCCCCAAAGGAGGTAATAGCCAATTACCTAAAGAAATTCAATATGGTGCGCCCCGGTTATTTCTCTATAACCGACACGGGGTCGTTAATCCCTATAGTACTATTCACGATATCTACGTTCACTCGCGGGGACTAATGGTTCATGATCAGGGGACTTGTGGCTAAAGACTTAGGCAGTACCAATAATCAAGAAGATAGAGCATTTATGAAAAACCTTGTATTCTAGTTTAGAGCATGTATTTCCCTCGCGGGGTTTGTAAAATAAAGTAAAAGCGAGGCTATGAACTCACCTTGATGAAAATGAACACGCACAAATAGATCAAGCACAATGTAGCGGAGGTTCCAAACCGAAACCTAAAAATGATGAGATGGCGAGTCTCAGTAAATGAGCATTTTGGTTCGCGACCAAAATAATAGAGCATTGAATATTCTTATTCAATAGATCATTGGATTGTCCAATCCAATAATGTGCATGTGTGCTTAACGTTTTAAGTCAATTTATGTGCTACATTTCCTTAACTAATGATCCTCACTTACGCATAAGTGAAATGTTTTCCCCGTTGTGATCTTAATAGATTTGTTGAGTATTTTAACGTGTTTAGATTCCCTGTGTGTTTTATAGGATTAAGTATATATATAATTATTTTCTAATAATATATATATATATATATATAGATCGGATCATTTAAAAAATTGATCTCAAGAGAAAAGTGAGAAAAGTAATCTCAACTATTGGATCCCCCTCTTCCCTCCTTTTTTTAACAACTACAGGGACCTAATTGTATTTTCCTTCATTCTTTAAGGAGGTTTTGTAAATTCTCACCCTACCCCCCCCCCCCCCCCGAAAATTTTTTTTTCCCGCCAAATTTTTTTTTCTAGGGGCCAAAATTTTTTTTTGGGCCAAAATTTTCCCGCCAAATTTTTATAACTGTGATGCACCTTTTTATTTTGGTGCATCACAGTTATAAAAATTAGTTATAACTATGATGCACCAGATTTTATAACCGAGATGCACCCAACTATTGTTACCCAATATGCTTCAATAACATTGCAATAACTTAGTATACTATGCTCTTTAAGGGGAATTAGTTGTACAACTAGAGATGGAGCTATGGTAGCCATGGTAGCGCCGCATGCTTTGTCATTGGGATAACGCAAGTGCATATTAACAATCGTGAATTGATGAAAAGTATGTTAACCATGTGATTAATAAAATAACTCTGAAACATGTTAGAATAATTGATTTCATTGTATATTAACCATGTGATTAATAAAATAAGCGTGTTGAATCAGTTAAAAATCTCTCTTTTTATACACAAAGGTTGAGGGTTATAATTCAAAGTTTTCTATAATAAGTTAATCATATGCGATTGATACACCTTTTTATATTTGTGAATCACAGTTAAAAAAAGTAGTTATAATTATGATGCACCAATTTTTATAACCGAGATGCACCCAACTTAGTGTAGTTACAACCAGTTACAAAAAGTAGTTACAACGATCATTACCTAATATGCTCCTATAACATTGCAATAACTTAGTGTACTATACTCTATAAGGGGCATTAGTTGTACAACCAGGGACGGATGGTAGCCATGGTAGTGTCGCATCTCTTTGTTATAACATGCTTTGTCATTGGGATAATGCCAGTGCATATTAACCATCGTGAATTGATGAAAAGTAAAACAAAATAACTTTGAAACATGTTAGGATAATTGATTTCATTGTATATTAACCATGTGATTAATAAAATAAACTTGTTGAATCATTTGAAAAATCTCTCTTTTATACACAAAGGTTGAAGGTTCTAATTCAAAACTTTTTCTGGAATAAGTTAATAACATATGCGATCTGATGCACCTTTTTATTTTGGTGAATCATAGTTAAAAAAAGTAGTTATAACTATGATGCACCAATTTTTCTAACTGAGATGCACAAAAAAAAAGGTGCATCACAGTTATAAATTTTTGGCGGGAAAAAAAAATTTGCCAAAAAAAAATTTTTTTTTGGCGGGATTTTTTTTTTTTACGGGGGTGGGGGTGGTTTTCAAAACTTACCCCTGAAGTTTGAGATGTTTCAAAATAGACCCTATAACTTTTTTTTCACTTTTCTCTCTAATTACATTTTTCTCTAGAACCGGAATATATATATATATATATATATATATATATATATAGGTTTGGGTTATTATGAAAAGTTTCTTAGAATGAAAAGAATGAGAAGGCATATGGAGGTGACATGTGTCACCTTTGCCACATCACCATACCCACCCCCACCCCCACAAAAAAAAAAAAAAAAAAATCCCGCCAAAAAAAAAATATTTTTGGGGCAAAATTTTTTTTTCCCGCCAAAAATTTCCCGCCAAATTTTTGTTACTGCATCACAATCATGATTTTAGTGCATTAAGGTTATAAATTACTGCATCAGAGTTATAAAGTTACTGCATCACAATCATGATTTTAGTGCATTAAGGTTATAACCTTGATTTTAGTGCATCATAGTTGATGTACTTAACTATTAACTATGATGCAGTAACTTATAATAAAGATGCACAAAAAATTATTAGTGCATTAAGGTTATAAGTTACTGCGTCACAATTATGATTTTAGTGCATTAAGGTTATAAATACTGCATCACAGTTATAAAGTTACTGCATCACAATCATGATTTTAGTGCATTAAGGTTATAACCTTGATTTTAGTGCATCATAGTTGATGCACTTAACTATTAACTATGATGCAGTAACTTATAATAAAGATGCACCAAAATTTATTAGTGCATTAAGGTTATAAGTTACTGCATCATAATCATGATTTTAGTGCATTAAGATTATAAGTTACTGCATCACAATTATGATTGTGATGCAGTATTTTTATAACTGTGATGCAGTAATAAATTTTGGCGGGATTTTTTTTTGCCCAAAAAAAAATTTCTTTTTGGTAGAAAAAAATTTTTTGGGGGGGGGTGACACATGTCACATGACATGGCATGGTGATGTGGCAAATGTGACACATGTCACCTCCACATGCCTTCTCATTCTTTTCATTATAAGAAACTTTTCATTTTAACCCTACCCTATATATATATATATATATATATATATATATATATATATATATATGGGATAGCTTAGCTACACCAGTATGCCATTTTGAGGTTTAAAACATCAAATTTTATGCTCGATTAACACCATAAATCATTTTCACTCCAAAATACTTAAGAACTAAACACCAATAATTGATATTTACACTAAGTTAGTTATTATTGTACATGTAAGATGTCAGTAGCCATTTTCGTGAAAGAAACCAGTTTCAAGAACACATACATAAAAATTTGCAATAATATCAAATAATAGATGTTGGAGGTGATGGATTATAAAGGTTAACAAGTTTAGGATGTTAAGTTGACATCAAAATTGGCGTTTTTTTCATGGAATTAGCATTTTAATGTAGCTAAGTTGGCTACACCTCGGTGTAGCTAAGATTTTCCATATATATATATATATATATATATATATATATATATATTATATAACAGGAGGCATTTGACATTAATGCCACCTCAATGCCACATAATCCAATTTAATGCCACATAATCATTTGTTTTCCAACTAAGCATTATTTTAACCCACCTAAGCATTAATTGTTAAATTTCGGATTTTTATTAATTTTTTTTGGTAATTTTCGGTTTTTTATTAAATATTTTTGAAAATTATTTATAAAAAAGGTGTCTTGCAAGGATTGAACCTTGGTCATTTTGATAAATAACTTGTGTGTTTACCACTTAGGCAACAAGTTATTTTGATAATTATGTTGCATATTATAATCTATAAATGGCTATAATTATATTAGAATCCTATACTAAATACAATTTATCTACAAAAATTATATTAAGTAATTATCTTTTTTAAAACTTTTTATACATATCTTTTCCTTAAATATATATTTTTCTTTAACTAAAAAATCATACGTATATTTTCATCATACGTATATTTTCCCAAAAAAAAAAAGGCCCTAATCATTAGAACTCTGAAGAAAACTTCATCACGATTTTAGGGTTTTAATGATTTTAATATGTTTTTTGTGCAGGTTGTAATTATAACATCTTTTTGTTGTTCCTAGAGCTTTGATAACGTATCAAATTTACATCATGATTTTTAATATGTTTTTGGTGATGGATATAACTGGAGAAAATATGGTCTTGTCATTACATCATGGTAAAAGAGTAGTACTCGATCATAGATATGGGAATGGTTTAGAAAACTATCATGCATGTTCTTTTTTGATATATAAATTTATATTGAGTTTTGTACTGTAATACAGGTATGAATCATCGGTGTAGAGCCTGCTGATGCAAATGCAATGGCCTGGTCATTACATCATGGTAAAAGAGTAGTACTCGATCATAGATATGGGAATGGTTTAGAATGATATGTTAATCAAGTGGTACATCTTCAGATTTTTTATGTATGAGTTTTGATAATCCCCGTGCTCCTTATATACATCTAACCAGCATGTTGACTTTTGATAGTTTGTTGAGAAGCTAGCCTCTAAACCTCCAGTGGTAGAAAAGAGAATAAAGTTACTTCAGGATATATCATCAGAGTTTTCGATTCAGTGGGATTCTAAGGCATTTAAACAAAGAATGGATAAGCCATCAAGACCTGCTCAGGTATGGCTCTTGATTTACAAATTTTTACTAACCGAACCCATATCTTTATTTTTTACAGATTGTTCATTTTCTATACTTAATGATGTGCAAGACAATAGTAAAAAGTGCAATCAGTAAGGTACATGAATATTTTACTTTATTACAGCTGCTATAGATTCTTAACACACATTATCTTTTAATCACATTTATATTTGTATTTCAGTTTCGTGCAGCAATACAGTTGCAGTTTGATTTTCATAGGGCCATCTACAATCTCGGCACTGTTTTGGTTAGTTTACTAATTAACTCACATTGTTGTATCCAAATTTGGATATGAAGGTATACTTATTTTTGATGATTCTACATCTGTAGTATGGATTAGCAAAAGATATATCAAGAACCGGAGGGCATGATCCTAATGAATTATACAGTCAATCTGCTATCTACATTTCTGCTGCTCATGCACTGAGGCCAAATTACTCCGTATGTGTCTTTTGTTTCTTAACTATTCTTAGAAATGTAAGTTTCTTCTTCTCGCCAGCTATAGATGTTATAATCACTGCATTATATGAATATAACTTGAGGTTTTATGATTACAGGATTACACCAGTGCCTTGAAGCTTGTGCGATCCATGGTGAGTACGATTTTACATTCTATATCATATGCATGCATGATTAAGTATAAGTTCTTTAATATTGTTACAGAGATTTATAATTATTGTTATTGCAAAACTTAATTCTATTGAAATCCCTGTCCTTGAAGTTGAAACATCAATGTTATTACATCTAATTCACTTAAATGCTTTTGCTAAGTTAATTTTGATTTCATAATAATTTTATTTTATAAGGGAGGATTTTTGTAAATTTTGTCATGCTCCGTTATTGTTGGTGACTTGAAAAAGAAACGTCATGTGGTTGCAGTCACAGGCCATGCTATAGACGATGCACCTGCTCTAAAAGAAGTAGATATTGGAATATCTATGGGGATTGAAGGAACTGAGGCCGTTAGAGAAAACTCGGACCTTGTAATCTTAAATGGCGACTTTGCTTTTGTTGTTCTTGCGCTGATGTGTGGGTGATGCGTGCATAACAACATCCAAAAGTTTATTCAGTTTCAACTTACTGCAAATGTTGTGGCTCTTGTGATCAACTTCGTTAAAGCTGCCTCTGCTGGAGGCCTCCACTAATACCAGTGCAACTCTTATGGGTTAACATCATCATAAATACGTTAGGTGCTCTAGCACTTGCCACAGAGAGGCCCACTAAAGAGCTAATGCACGAACCGCCTGTAGCTAGAAGTGCACCGCTTATAACAAATGTCTTGTGGAGGAACTTATTGACACAATCTCTATTTCAGATAGTCATTCTATTGATCTTCCAGTTCAAAGGTAAATCAATATTTAATGTGGACGAGAAAGTGAAAAACACTATAATCTTCATTAGTTTTTGTCTTTGTATGTGTGCGCTAAGTATTTGATAGACTGAGATTAGTAACAGAGCTTGCAAATGTTGGTAGACAGCGAGAGGCTGTGCTTGCAACTTTCATGCCAGAGACACCTGGAAGTTTTAAACAGTTTGCCGAACTGGTGAGTACTACAAGTACAATACCACATGTCAAAAGTTGTTATCTTCTATAACACCAACAGCACTGGCATTCTTGCTATTGTCTGTGAAAGTTAATAGAAAAACATAAATAGATACTCAACTTGCAATATTAAGTTATCGTTTATCCAAAATTTCACACATACCAGTTCCTAGAGGTAATTCATGCAACATTCTAGAACCAACTGGTCGCATGCTGTTAGAGACTGCAGGTGATATAGAGGCCACACCAGGAACCCCATATGAAGTACCAGGAGGCTGAGCATCAGATGGTGTGACTGAGGAGAGTGGCATGTGCTGAGTTGGCATAGGAAAAGAACCAGGAATAGCATGAGGATATGGTTAAAACGGGGGTCTTGGCAAGCCACCAGCTGGTGCAGGCTGGAGCCAGGCTCCCTGAGGTGGGGCCATCATAGGAGGATTAGAGGCATAAGTACCATAAAATGGCTACTGAGGAGATGAATTAGTTTGAACTGTATTAAGAGGAGATGGTACTGGAGCTCTGCCTGGTGGACCAGATGTTACGAGAATTCTTGGTGCACCTGAAGCCGGTTGAAAATGTGTTGCAGCTGGCGTCCAGAACGGTGGTGAAGAAAAGTTTGAAGTTGTAGGCGTGGCACCTGATGTTAAATTACCATGATGTGAACCTGAATGAGGGACATGTGAGGCAGATGGTCCACCGGGTCCTTGAGCAAGATGGCATGTAGCTTTCTGTTACAAAATAGATATTAGCCATAAAAATTGAGTCTCCAGCTGAAGATTGTTGAATATAAACCACTAGCTTCAAAATACATTCTTACGAATATAGTATACTAAAATAATCAACTAGCATCCTAAGGCATCATTTAGAATACGGGATTATGATCTATTACTATAAACTGCAAATCCTCGAGTAATTTCAAATTAATAACATAAGACCAATGCAATTAGTTTGCAGCTAAAGTTCAATTTCTTAATCAGTTTGGGTTGAAAATTGAAATTGGAGCATGTCGAATTTTTGAAACTATTCATTTCTCTACAGAAGTTGCTGATTTGCTAAAGAATCTTTCAATCGATTCGCAATCCAAGACTTTGGAAGTCTCAAAGGCTGCTAAGAAGGTGAGGGTTTAAGTTAGTTTCATTGGATATTAAATAAATGTTTTTTTTGTGTTTTCTTAACGGTACAAAATTATTGTGAATGATCTACTTTCCACTATACTGGGTTCTGCATATTTTTTTCAAAAAGAGGGTGTCGAGGCTGACATTACCAGATGAATGTAGAAAAGAAACCAATGTTAGACACATGGACGAATATGCTTCTATGGTTTTTGTACTTAATTTAAGAGGTTTTATTTATTTATTTATTTATTTATTTATTTATTTTTGTTTACATTTGCAGTATGCTTCTTTCAATGGCAGAGATGTAAAGGCTAATTGATGAGTTAAGTTGGGTAAATAAGCATGAGCCACGACTATTATGTGAGTTTACCATATGCTTTCCAATCTTCTTCTTTTTTCTTTCTTGCTTTTAGTTTGAGTTACCATATGTTAAAAAGTGTCTAAAGAGGTATAGCGTTAAAAAACATTAAAAGAAGCGTCTCAATAAAGCGATTATTAGGCTGTAACATTATAATCCAGAAATGCACGTGTTCTAGACTTACTTGACACGTTTGCTTTTTAGTTAATGTTAATTACAGTCATGTATAGAGAGTGTATTAATATTATGTATCAAATTATATCAGATTTTTGCATCCAAACACCCTTTTAAACAGTGTTTGCATCTCTAAAATCCCAGATTTGCATGTTTGCGTGTTCACTATTTTTCCAGAAGCATAGAAAAATTGGAAAGGTGCTCTACAAGCCATCAAAAGGAAGAAGGATTGTGGTTAGACTACCATTCTTACCCATCAAGGTATAAGCATTTTTGGTTTACTTCCCTAATTTCTTAGTTACTATTACTATTATTTTCAACAACTTTCTTTGTTGCTTTAACCGTAAAATCGATTTTATAAGACCAAAACTTGATGCCCCCTATCTGGCTTTTGGCGTATATGAGAAGTATTAAATATACACAGATAAGAAATGCAAGATAACTTAACTAAGGTTTGTGACTATGCAAACACTAATTCTAAATCATGTTGTAACATTTAGTTTTTTGGAGTATATACTGATATAAAACACATCATTATATCTCAATCTCTGAATAAAATTTATCCGTTATACGTTTAATAAAATCTCTCAGATGTACCACTGTATATTGTGTTATCATACATCGATCAATGAATCCCGAATACAGGTTGACAGACTGCATATGGGTCAATATTTCATGTTTCATGAAATGATAGCAGTGGAAAGGGTTGGTCATTACTTGATCACTTCCTCAGATAGGGTTTTTGGCAGTATGTGAAACTGTTGGAAAGTAATGATGTGGTACTAATACTGTATGCGGTGGTGGCTAAGGACGGGAGTGGGCACTTGAATACCATAATGGGTGCGTTAGCCGCATATCCAAAAGTCAATGTGGAAGGTATGTTGTGTATGTAAAAGAAGGGATTCTATGACAAGTATGTAACTGTGACTAAAGATTAAGTAAACGTGTTCATGTTGGCGACGCGTTTGGATCAGCGAAGGAAATTGCTCGGATGAACCATCATCGTCGGCAACAAAAGCCACAATACTGGATGGAACACATACAATATTGCAACCTTTTATAAGTTCTAATTAATTGGTTTTGGTGGGTTAGCTAACGGGTCATAAGCATAGCATGGGGTTCCAATGAATTCAGCTTGCATTGTGTTGTTAGTTTAAGGTTAACTTATTATCGTACTATTATGAATTAGAAGCATATCTAAACATTATCTTATGCCTGTGTTTCTGATAGTTCTTTGGTATTTAATCGCTATCAAAACGTGATGCCAAACGCCCCTCTCAAGTGAGTATGCTATAGGCTTTCTTGCAGCTATGGTCAGGCAATTAACCTCAGTTATGAGTGTTTTGTCACTCATAATTTTAGTAAAATGTCCAATGTATGTGTTTGTGTATGTGTCGTAATTTTTTTCTGTTACAAAAGATATTATAATTTATGGTTCACAAAGTTACGTAACTTGCTAAGTTGGAGAATTCTCATATTCTCAGGCTACGTGTCCTTTGGACCCTTCGACCTTCAGGAGGAAAAGGGCAGTCACGTATTGCTTATGTATTAAACGGTAAGTTTTGTGTGTACACAGATAATTGTTAACTGCTTTGTTGTTGTTATGAAATATAGAACCAAAGTATGTAAGTAGCAGCTTGGAGTTGCTTTTTTTTTTAAATTTTGATGCAGATTTTAAGCAAATGTTTCCGTGAGTATGCTGATGCTTCCCAGGTTATTGTCTGCTTCACAACGATTTTAGTCATATGCGATGTGAAAGACCGACCTGATGTTGTACACCAGAAAATGGCATAACGGCTACAAGTAACGAGTTCGCAGCATTGAAAGCTCAAGAAGGGGTTGATGTTGTGCACCATGAAATAAAATAATATTTCTACAGGTAATTTCAAACACCACAAAATTAACAGTTTTTACACCAATTTCATTTTAGTTTATAATCGTGTATATGTAGTTATTCATGTTCTGAGTAAATGAAAATAGTTAGGTTGTTTGTATACAAGAACAACATTTTTTGCGTGCTAGTTAGACAAACTTAGTTGTGCTTTTACACATCCGTCAATTACATTTTCTTCTTTAAGTCATGTATTGTAGAGTTCTCAACATTTGCTTATGGTGAAGTGGATGTCCCTGCCTTTTCAATCACATCTTCAACCTGTTATGTTCACATATGGAGTCATTAGTGTCGATAAAATGTAAATTCTTGTAACTATAGTTGGCAATTTCAATTCAGGCATATGGAAACAGGGAACCCTCAGGTTGTATGTTGTTGTTAATAACCAACCAAGTGAGTGAAATAGCAGAAAATATAGCTAAAAAAATGAAGCGGTCAAATAGAATAAATGAGTCACAAGCTACCTATGTGGAATAAGGGGACCCCTGGTGTCAATACCATGGTTTCAATAAAAAAAGATTGTATTTGTTAATTTTGTGGATATATTTTCTTTTCCGTAAATGCTGAATGTTTAGTGTATTATAATAACACGTTTTTATGCTTCCATGTGATCTTTCAAATATGGAGGCAATCAAGGATAATATTGCGCCAACTGACATGATAGAAAAATGCTCCGTAGCTGCACCTGGCTTTATTAATGTTAAATTATCAAGGAAATGGATAGCTGGTATCTGTCGTATCTTTTTTTATAATATCCAATTCAGATGTAGCTTCTTTTTTTCCCATGAATGTGTTTGGGTTTGATTAATTAAAGATAACAAATGCCTCAATAAGCCGATATATCTTCATTTAATTTTATCATTTGCTTGTGCAGGTCATATAACAACAACAAGAAGGGATCTATCCGCCACCGAGTCTATGGCGAATAACTTGTAGGTTCACATCTTATATTGATCTTAATTTATTTTTACAAAATTTATTTTAATTATGCAATCTTCTTATACATACAAAATCTTCTTAATATAAAAGAATTCATGGATAATGATAAAAAAAAAACAACCATGAAAATAAGTCGAGTCAAGTTGTGCAAGAAGTAATCTGTGAGTTTAATATTAGATAGTCATTTTTAATTTGCACATCCAGACAAGCCCATGCTGTAGAGTGTGAGCCATATAATGTGTAGTTGGAAAGAATGATGGCTCTTATACCAACTTGAAACGCCCAATTATTATAATTATTATTTTTAACTATGGCTGATGCGGGGTATCAACAATTAGTGGGTCAAAGACGTAACCTTATGGTATCGGTTGAAACTGTATTACAAGAATTATATTATTACAGCAATAAAAAAAACTTTTTGTACATTGAGGTTTATGTATTAGAAATACACCTTTGGCGACTTCGATCTACTTGACCTATTCATTTTTAGTTATTTTTATTCGCGCCCATTAGACGTGAAACAAAATTAATTGATCAATTTATTAGTAAATGGATCAAAAGTGTCTCTTATGTGCACAGGAGTATAACACCCGACTGCTCACATGTGTTGTCTTGCTTATCTTAAATTGAAACAGAAGTGTGCTATTTCTTCACACTGCGAAGGGGTGGTGGTACTCTGAGGCCATACGTCTGAAGCAACAATGGGTCGGGCATCTGTTGTCAAGCACACCGATATTCTTGAAATTGTGCATCTTTGGCTCTTCAAAGGACAGTGGAGTGCGAATGCTACTTGACCATTTTGGTGTAACTCCGAATGAGGTGTTGTATCATCACATTCGTTTTCTGATTAACAGAAATTATCTATTTCTCATGAAGCAAATTCTTTGGTTTTATGTTGACCTTTTTTTTAACCAATAGTGAGCAGGTAATGGCTATTGGTTATGGTGAAAATGATATTGAAATGATTGAATTGGCTTCTTTAGGCATAACTTTGAGTAATGGATCAGAAAAGACAAAAGCTGTTGCTAATGTGATTGGTATCAGCAACGATGAAGATGGAGTTGTTGCTGCTATCTATATGTATGCTTTTGAAGCTACACATTTGAGCAAAATAACTCGATACCTCATAAAGAGTCTTTTCATAATTTATTGTACCATTGATCTCCCTCTTGGGATTCCTATTCTTTATTGAGTTAGTGGGCTAGATACTACTAAACATAAAAAAAAAAAGTCTTAGTGATACTCAGAACTCAGAAGCTATAGATGAACAAGCGAGTTAGTTTCAAATTTTGGAACTGTATAAACTCTTTTTCGACATCTGATATAAGGTTTACTGACATTGATACATTTACTGATGTGTTGATTGATAGCAATGTTGTTCTAATGAACTACCATTTTCTGATGTACACTATTTACAAATTTTGACCCTGGTACTTGATTATATCCCAATGCGTCTCTGATGATTGTATGATCTTGGATTGCTTCCAACAAGTCTGTAAAATAGTAAAACTAAAAATTTATCACATTTGTACTGTTAAGCTATTTCATTTTGTTCACAATGAAAATTATACATCAAGTTCGCCTTTGTTAAAAATAATTTTCCGTTTACTAACACCATAAAAATTAAAAAAAAACAACAAACAAATGATTAAAAAAAATGTCCGACCAATCGTCTTATAATATTCTATGATAATTTTTTAAAACATATTTACGCTTACAAAAAACAACAAACAAATAATTATAAGGCTTCGAAAACTAGTGTATATATATATAGAGATTGGATCATTTAAAAAGTTGATCTCAAGAGAAAAGTGAGAGAAGTGATCTCAACCGTTGGATCACCCCCTCTTCCCCTCCTTTTTTTTCTTCCAAACTACAGGGACCACTTTGTAACTTTGTAAATTTTTCAAAGGTTGTTTTGTAACTTTTTAATTATCATATATAAAACGTATTTCTTTTCATTTTTTTCTCTTCCTTTTCCCCTTTTTCTCTGAACACACGATCCTCTCATTTTTTTCACCATTTTCTTCTTCTTTCATCTCATTGATTATATTCATTCAAATCAACACAATATGTATGGTTTATTATTAGATTCACTTAATCATCTCGTCATAATTTCTCAAATCGAATATTAAAGTAAGTTATTTAACTGATTTTGATTACAGTAATATTATTTTTGCTTTTTAAATGCAAATATAAACGTTACATACGTGTTTGTTAGTGTTTAATTGCACGAATTATTGTTCATTGTGAGTTATGGTTTTGTTTTGTGACATGATACACTGTATAGGTTAGTTATTTGAAGTAAATTTGAGAAAAAAATACTTCAGAAACATGCTTGCAAAAGCTGCACACTAGGTGTTTGATAAAATGCCTAAATGAAATTTTATAACTGTGATGCACTGATTTTTACACTGTGACTTGTTGAATGATTCAATAGAACATTTTACTGATTTTTTAAGATTATGTTGATATTGATATGCATCGACATATATAATAGTTATGCACTAGTTGTTAACAAACGGATGCCCTAAATTATACATTATGATTCACTAATATTTGTTGACTTAAACGTATGTTACTATTATGCATAAGACTTTTGAAAATATGTTATGGTACTAATATACGATACACTTGTTATTGAGAAAAAATGATCCCTGTGGATGGAAGTTGTTGAATCTAGAGGAAAGTATCTCTTGCTGATAGAGTTTCCTGGAATTAGTATAGGTGATAAACGAGTTGAAGTTGATAATAAAACGCGATATCATTTTTGAATCGGTTGCTATTTTCTTATTATTTGGGTATTGCAACACTCAATTAGATAATTTCCCAAAATGCAATGATAGAAACTTTTCCAGTTCTTACGTTTTTTAGCAAAATTTTTGTACGTGTTAGGGATAAAAATATCTTGAATAGCCCCATTCATAAGTAAATGGATTTCTTATTTCTTCATGAAATTGAATCCATGATGCCCTTAATTTCTATTTATTGATGTGTATTCTTGCAACATTTTACAGAACGATAACTCAGCAATGTGGGTTCAAGGAGCCGGTTCCAAAGTTGTGCATAACACATATTATAGTTTTCAGGGTCAAAAATCAGCAGCCAAGTGGGTACACGCAAGATTAGCAGCCTTCACAGAGCTACGGTGGAGATGCTTTGAACTATCTAAATTACTACCAATCTTTGACGGGGATCTCACATAATCATCAACTGCAATAGAACCCTAGGGATGGTGGGTATCAAGGCTAGCCAAAATGACATCAGCAGTCACAATAGCTATGGTAAAACAACTACTAATCAGGTGGTCCATACCCGACTCGGGGTTTTCAGGGTCTTATAATGAGTTTGAAAGTGGGCTTAAATTTAAGCTTGAAATAATCGATGCTAAAGAACAGTTGGTTTTAGCTGTTGCTGTCATGTACCTTGAGAGAGGTTGTATTATACCACCAGTGTCTTATTGTGTTGGTTCAGTTAGTTTGATGTAAGAACATGCGTGCTTGCTAATTTTTGTTAGTTTTGACTTTTTTGCTTTAATGTGCCGCATTTTTACTTCATTTTTTCCTTTTGTCGTTGTTCCTCTTTCATCCTCAAGTAATTTATAGTTTTCGATAAGTGTCGAATATGACTTTTATATTGTTATAGCTTATAACTTTATATTGAAGAAATGACAACAAGTCTTGAATTTATTGATCATTCTCTGCCTTTTACATAGCATTTTTGAATGTTATGTGTGGTTTAAAAAATGAGTTGAGTACATGGGTTTACCATACTTGGTAGGGTCAATAAACCAATCTGAGAAATGACACTTGGTAGTGTGTGATAATTATATTACGGCTTTTTGTATTTAGCTTTGATGTTTTAATTTTAACGCTTAAAGTGGTGATATATGTATGTTTATCAGAAAATATTAACTGCCGGAAAAAAATGGTGTAGAATCATGGTATAATGAGTCAAAACTGATAGTGCATAAGGTAATTATAGCTTTTACCGGAATATTTAACCAAAACATAACAGGGGTTGAAGTCATCCCGAGTATGTTCAAATGGATAAAACATCGTTAATTACTTTATTAACTTAAATTGTTATCAACATGCTTTTGCTATCACTGCGTTAACAGCAGACATATTATTTTAAGTAATAAAGGTGTGATATGTACATTGAATTGTTCCATGTCACATTCCGAGACTTTATATGCTTCTCTACTAATTTTCCCGGCTTGAATGCTTTCATCAATTTTTCATTTCTTAACCCAATTATATTGTCAATTTTCTCATCTTTAGAGTAAGTTATTGCTGCCATATGGAGAATCTCATCAAGCTGTCCTTGTAAACCCGTTGTGATTGACAAAGTTTTTTTATATATCCATCTTCATTTCCTGCATCATTTTTTAATAAACAGCGTATCAATTATACAAAATGATCCCTTTGTTTTTTTTGAAATTGACTGCACTAATCATTCTAAATAGATGCACCAATTAAACAAAACAGATGCATCAATTAAACAAAACAGATGCACCAATTGCATGAAACAGATGCTCTTATATTCTATAATATCATGCTTCAATCAATGTACCTATTCTACTGATTCAATTACGCACTAATCATACATAGCATATACACCAATGATACAAACTATTACCTTAAACAACTAAGACTTTTCTAATTATATTTCATTGATTTATCAATCATACAAACAATTGCTCTTAAAATATAGCATATGATGCACCAACTATACAATAGATGCACCGACTATAAAACACAAATGCACTTAGATTACACAAAATCATACAAATCATATAAATCGATTTACCAATGATACAAATTGACACATATGCCCTTAGATTATACAATATCAACACATATGCCATTAGATTTACCATTCATACAAATCGATATATCAGTCATACAAATCGACGCATATGCACTTAGATTATACAAAATTATCACATATGCCCTTAGATTTTTCAATCATACAAATCGCTCAGCCTTACTTTATAACAAAACATGTGCACCAACTATTCAAAACAAATGCCCTTAATTTATAGTTTTACTAATTTATGTACATACTTTATTGATTCACTGTTTTTGTTTCATTGTATATGCACCAATAAGAGAATACAGATGCCCTTAATTTATACAAAAAGATCATATAAGTTATCAATTTACCTCTGCATTCCTTTTTTGGGAACAATCAACGCTTGGTATTGCTGAGAGCCACGTGACTTCAATGAAGCAAATCCCACAATGAAAAAATGAATCAGCGGGAATGGAACTAGATTCACTACTAACTTCTGAGGAAATAATTGAGTTGACCTGGGAATCAAAGACAACAAGTTATAGCAGACATCATAGCTGATATCAAATGGTTCAGAGCTGATATCAAATGGTTCAGATTTCCAGTTGTTTCAAAAAACATCCAAACAAAACCATTTTCTAAGAACACGATTTGTACACTTATTAACAACTAAGTATAATATCAAAATCCATAAAGAATCAACGACTTTAGAAAAAGGTTGCAAAAGCTTTGAAGCACCAAGAGCGCCTTGAGGTCCCATTTGTGCAAATGATTTTAGAAGTGGATGCACTAAATACACACGTTGATGCACTAAACATACATATTGATGCACTAAAATATTCATGTGTATCATCACTATCACTATGACACTCACTAAAAACCGAATCTGCTCCATTACACCGAGTAAACACCACGAATTCTGTTTACCATCAGAATGAGGTTAGGTTTATTCAATAGGAACCCCAAAAATGGCATATATGAAAAACTTGGACCCGACCAAGTATGCTCTGAAGAACACCAGTACCTAACCCTTGAAGCTGCCCTAAATGGGATCGTTTTGCTGAAAACATCAGCAAATCTTCTCCCACTTTCAAAAACCAAAACCACATCCATTGCTGTCATTGGACCAAACAGTAATACAACCGACACTTTGCTCGGAAATTAAGCTATCCCATAAATTAAGCTAGCCCAAACACCCCTTTAATAAATTGATTTATATAGTAAAAGCTAACCTAAACACCCCTTTAAGATGTTTCAAGTATGAATAATATTTAAGGAAGATCACAACAGTATTCAAGAATCAAGCTAATGATGTACCTAGAGGTACAACATAAATGTATAACGATGCACTAATCTTACTGTTTGATGCCCTATAACGATGCTAAAGTTAAGAAACCAGTGGATTTACCAAGCCAATATTGTACTCATCGCTCTACCCATTTACACTGAATTTGGTAGTCCTTTGTCCTTTTCTTCGGTTCCAGCTGAAAGACCACCAACAATCCTCACATCCATCAGATTTAATTTCCTGGCTGCTACCACAAACATATAGTTGACGGAATATTTATAAAATTACTCTATTAAACTAGTTTTATTTCTGTAGTCATAAATTCATAAATCAGTGACTAAGAAAGTAAAACTTACGTCTAGATATATTGAGATCAATTAGTACATGGCTCAAAAAATCAGCCCAAAATCCAGATTTGATCTTGAGAACATAGTTTTGCTCCCAAAAGAAGAGAAGGGATATGGGATTCATGCTCTGATTTTGAAGTCCCTGGGATTTTATTTAACTTACTTATTGAAGTCTCGAGTTGACCAGCAGCACTGTAACAGAGCGAGAAAATACCAAGAGAAGTAAAAATTGTGAATGTCACATATGAAGGAGGCTGGACACGTAGATTTTACCTGATCAATGATGAAGTTTGCAGATACATATCGATTTGGTTGATGGGTATTTTAAAATCCATCGTCACCATCTATGGCCTGATTACATTTTCGACATCAATGTGAATATTAGTCTTGGTTTATTTCCATTTTCCAAGATCAGACATATACAAACAATAGTATCGCGACAAGATACCTTTCCACTAAACTTCTTCTCGAGCTCCCTATAAAGCTTGGTATGTATCTTGTGGAACGGTTTCTTCAATCTGTACGGAACATGGACCATAACCGCCTTTCGGTTTCCAGAGATATCAATATGACTGTACAGAGAATGACAAATGCAGGATCAGCATAATGAAGTACAAAAAAAATAGTAGTTCACAACCCTACAATTGTGTAATCAGTACTTTGCAGAGTTGATGTACACGTCCATATTACATGAAAAGTTTCAACCTACAGATGTAAAATTAGAGCATTAAATTGATGATATGAACAAAAAAAGGCTATATTTTCCCGAAGAAATAGTTTTGTAGCCTCTTATATAGAACACGTGATGGTGAGTGTTTCATTGCAATCAGAAATAAAAGCACACATATGATTTGTGACAAACTCGTACATGCATTACTAGTCTCCAGCCTCTATTGTCTCTTCTGTTTAAAAACCTAACTAAATTAGTAGCAAGCTAACATGTAATAAGTCCCACCCTAAGAAAGATCAGATATCCAAGCCCTGAACCACAATAACTTTTCTTTGTTCCCTTATCTGAACTGCAATAACCACTAGGCCACCTCAACGATTCAATTATTTCATCTCTTAATCCTAAACAAACTTGCAAATGGATGCACAAAAATACATGTTGATGCCTTTAATATGTCTAATGATGCACTACCATATTGTCATGAACAAGCACATTAATAAGATGATCCACTAGAAAGTAAATGCGAAGAACTTGGAAAAAAATGAGAAATTTACTTCATACCACCAACTGATCTTGGTACTTTTCTAGAAAGAATGAGAGCCGAGTGTAGAAAAATGTTGTACTTGAAATGAATAAAAGTGGGTTTAAATTATTAGATGGAACCACAAATATCAACAGTTTTATTAAATCCTTTTAATGATCTAGAATCACTGGACCGAAAAATCAATAGAATTACCATGTTACCCCTGCTACTTTCTAGTAGCAACGAGCTCATACTTGGTACAAGAACATACCTTCTTATCCAGAGCAATAATCACCAGATGATTTAAAAGTTTGCTGGTTAGGTAATCGATTCTTTAGCTATCTAATCAACAACATGGCAGTATAAAACCCAGACTACAGAATAGCTACTACTAGATGACTAAACGTCAATTTCAACTATCTATACTAGCAAGACATACGGGCATACACTATTTGATACGTAAAAGATTAGAATAGATGGTTCTACTGCAAATGCGTATATAGTTCTTTATCAAAACACATCAGCAACAACTTCTAGAACTAGACATACAAACAGATACACTAAACAACACACACAGATGCCTTAATATGTCTAACAATGCACTAATCATAATCACTGATGCCCTAACCATACTCACCGATGCTCTAGTATGTCTAACGATGCATTATACACTCATTGATGCCCTAATGTGTTCATCGATGCACTAAACATACAAAAAAATGCCCAAGTAGTTCCAAACGATGCACTAAACATACAAATGGATGCCCTAATATGACCAATGATGCACTAACATACACACTAATTCCTTAATATGCGTGACGATGCACTACACTAGTCATACTATGCCCTAATGTGTTCATCGATGCACTAAACATACAAACATATGGCCAAATATTTCCAACGATGCATAAACATACAAATGGATGCTCTACTATGCCTAACGATGCACTAAACATATAAACAAATACACTAAACATACACACTGATTCCTTAATATGTTTGATGATGCACTAATCATACTTAGTGATGCCCTAACCAATACTCACTGATGCTCTAATATGTTCAACGATGCAACAAACATACAACATTTAACATGATGCAGCAACCATAAACATAGATGCGCTCACACAATCTGATGCCCTAATGTGTAATCTCATGCTGCAAATATACACATAGATACCCTAAGATTTCATATCATTCAATATTAAACACACATGCTTTGAATTAGTTCATCGCATTTCATAAAATCTTGTTGAGACATTCTATCAAACACGTTGTGAGCAATTTTAATAAAAGCATCGTTGATGCATTTTTTTTGTCAAAACTTAAAAAATCATTACATAATTGATTTTAATCTTCACAGTTTTGAATCCATACAAATGCTCTAATTTTACACATATTTACAGATAACGAAATATCATACTCATATTGATAAAAAAAAGTAAGATAAGAAAGAAATAAGCTTAAAATAAGCTGAATGTAATATATAACCTGGATAAGAAGATTCGTTTGAGTGATTTGAATAACGATGTAACACGGATTTTTTGATCAAAATAATTTGCTGGATTCCAAAGATGCCCTAATCCAATGGTGTGTGTTAGATCGGATTGTCTGTTTGATGTGAGTGTGTGTCTGTTTGATCGGAGTGGTGGTGACGGAGGAGACAGAGGTGGTGGTGGCGGTGGTGACGGAGGTGTTTGATCGGATTATGTGTTTGATATGAATACTGGAAACAGATGTCAAAATGATGACCAATTTTGATACCCCCTCTTTTGTTTACCTTTTTTTATTTTTTACCTGAACTTTTGATTGTTATCAAAATCTACCATGTAACTTTTTTTCTCACTTTTCTCTTTAATTACACTTTTCTCTAGAACTATATATATATATATATATATATATATATATATAATATATATATAATATTATATATATATAGTTTCGAAGCCCGCCCAATGGGCGGGCATGACTTATAATTATTTGTTGTTGTTTTTTGTTAACTGAAATACATTTTTTTGAATTGTCAAACAATATTATAAAACAATTGAACATATAGTTGTTAACTTTGATTCAGATTCAGCAACCATTTGTCTTAGACTCTTAGTAGAGCTTGACTCTTGTTTGTCAAATCTACATTTAAAAACAATGACATCGTTCCTAATTTTCAACATTCCAGCAAGTGGCAGGCATGACTAATTAGCCATTTATAAGGTTAAACCATTTCTCATGACAAATCAAAATCAAAATGGATATTCCAAGTACATTGTTTCTGCCTATAGAAGAGAGAATACATGCCTTTTTCATATTTTCCATCCGTCCTTCATCATATGCGAGAGATTTCAAACCATTTTCAACATTTTCTACTTCTTTTTGTATGATTTCTAGCTTCTTTTCTAGAGCAACAGCTTTATCACCCTTTGATAATAACTTTTACTTCTTATCTTTAAGCATTTCTTCATGACGGCTTATCGTTGTTTTAAACCGGTTCATCTCACTTTTTGCCTTTCCAACAACCACTTTAGCATTGCGTAAATGATCTATTACCAACAACAAAAATTAGAGTCAAGTTCCAGGTTACAACTGATCAAAGAAAGACATTGTCATTTTGAGTTCTTAGAGTCAAACTCCAGGTTACCAAGATAACTAAAAAAATAAGATAAGAGCTGTCTACCAAATATAATACCACTACTGTGCAACAATTATTTGCTAGTTTTTTAAAACCTTTCCTAGTCTATCATCTTAGATGGATAAAAAAATGCTATATGTCAAGTACTCGTAGACGCTAACTCAAAAGGGAAAGTAATTTAGTTCTCAAGGCTACGACATGAACTTGTGCATCTGCATTGCAACATACAGATACTCCAACAATCGAAATTCTGACTTACTCACAAAAAACACTGATTTACTCGCAACATGTCGAATAGTCACAGCCAAAATCAACGAATTCATATATATAATGGTTAAAAGCTCAAATTTTCCATCTTTAATTAGTATAAACCGAAAAACTTTAAAATCGGGGCTGAATATTAAAAATAATCTCGTTACTGTGAAACAACTTTTTTGAGATCAGACACAACCCAAATCAACCATTTCAATCTTCTCATTAGTAGGTGACGAAACGATTTGCTCTTCGTTTTTTTGTTCAATAATACAAACAAATGGTACATGTTGGTCGCATCAGTCGTATATTTTAGTTTCTTATTTCCAGCTTATCAACTATGGAGTAAAAGATTAAAAGCTCATAAACAATTAGCTTAAACCAAATATATGATACATAAGCTAATTTTTTGAACGAAAAGCATAATGAAGTTCTTATCCAATTCATTTTGTATATAACAATAACATGATTACATTGTAAATTTATCAGATCTTATAAAAAGTAAATAGGATGGCAAAACAAATACATTATATCTTTCTCTCCAAAATGATGAGCAAAAGTTTCCAAGTAAGAGAAACCACAAAATATGTTGATTCAGAAACTATATAACAATGAAATGTGAAAATGAAAGATAATCAAAAGGACGCATACTTTGAATCGATTGATGTAATATCAACTTCCACCCTGTTAGAGCACAAACCTTGTATCGGTTTTTTTGTTCCAGCTACTTCTAAACTAAAATTATTTGACTAAACAAAAACACCATAAACTTCCATTTTTCATTACAGCGTACGAAATAATACATAAATAATTAACTCTACACTAACACTATAAACATATTATTTAACAAATGAAGCACACTAATCAATCAATTATCTTTAAAACACAATGCCAAACACCCCTTAATACCAAAAGCCTGTCACTTAAACCATACTCAGATACTTTTCATAAAGTTTCGGTCAAACATACACTTTCGAACGCCCACCAACAGCAGCTGCATCAGAATGCCATGCTTTAGGAAACACTTCATCCGCTTGAGTACCCCACCAAACCGCCAACATCAACTCACATATCAACTTATTCCCATTTCCATCTTCCAGCCTATACCATTGCGGCGCCAGAGGACTATCTGGTGGTACTCATTTCAGCACGTCGGTAATATCAAACAAAACTTGACCCATAAAATCATCCAGAATCATATCCTTCTCCTTAATATTAACCTCCAACATAGTAGCCTGAATCCTATCTTTAGAGAAAACACATACTTGGTTCCACCCAGGAAAGGAATTCTTCTCAAAATACCTCAGCGTCGCCTTATAATTCCCTAGTCTGACCTCAGCGTACGGGTCATAGCTAATCATAGCGTCCTTACAAGGTAACTTCCTAGCTCTTACTACAAGAACATACAAATACTGCATTGGTTCCACAAGGTCATGTGTGCTCCTGAGCTTATCACCCATCATTTTTATTCCGCCAAGATGTGGTTTCATCTCTTTAAGAGAGAAATCGTCATGCGGAGGTGATCTTGGCATCATCTTGACTTCCTCACAACTGAAAAATATCAAAACTAACACAATGTTAACAAAACTGGTATATTTGGTGGCAAGCTTTTTGGAGTCTTATTTCGCGTTTATCATTTAAAATATAATGTCTGTTTGGCCGTGAGTTCTAATTAGTGTGTAGATATTGTTTAAACGCTCTTACTGAAAAACGATAATAAAAGAAGGGTTTAGCTTTTAAGGTCGTTTATAACTAAGGATACAACTATGATACCAAACGCGTTAACAAATAAAATGACTACTCTTTATACAAATAAGTACAACTACCCTACTGAGTGCGCACGTTACCGCTAGCAGCTACGGCTTGCATCTGAGATATAAGATAACATGTCTGTATTCTCAGAAGCAGAAACCTCTCAAGTAGAATCCCCAATGCTATACTCATCTTCCGGTGGTAGTCTCCTGCTTGATATTCGACCCGAGTCTCTAAAGAACCCACTAAACGTAATTTTTTTTGATACACTTCGTCCAACGTTACACTCGACATCCCTGAACGTCTCAGATCTGCCACAGGAACCATCAGTTATCAGGCTTTTCTTCTTGCCAAACTTTCTGAAAGATGCATACTTACGTCCTGCTGTATACAATGTACCTTGTCCATCCTTGAGACCCTTGGTCCATGTCCCAAAATAATAACTCCCATCTGCAAACCTATAGACACCTGACCCATTTCTATAGCCATTTAACCAAGAACCATCAAACAGGTCACCATTTAGCCATTTCATCACCCCTCTACCACACATTTCTCCAGCTTTCCAGTTTACAATATACATGTTGCCATTACTCCAAGCATACTTACCACTTCCTTTGTGCAATCCGTCTTTCCAACAACCATCATAAACATCATAGTTACTATATTGCTTTCTTCCAAGCCCATTCTGAATGTTTAACCTCCAGGAGCCTTTGTATACAGATCCACCATAGACTTAAATATATGTAGACCAGCACGAAGTACTTTGAAAGGCCTTGAAACATTCAAATGTTGACACGTACAATAATTTATATTAGTCATGTGGACAGCCATATTACTCAGGAAACTAACCTACCACATAAAAGTTATAGTAGGCACGACACCATTATTAAAAGCATTGGCTCAATTCATGAAAATAACATAATTTTACATTATGAAACGGATGTGAAAAAACTTGATTAAACCAATTAACGATTGTAACATTAAGGCACATAGATGAGAATACAATCTCACTCGTTCAGACCGGTTATTCATTGCATCAGGCCTGCTTCTTCAACTTGATTGAGATGTAACTTGTTCACCTTGAGAACTGGATTCCAGAAACAAATTGTGCATGTTAATAAACCATTTAACAATAGCCTAACATGAGTGCCTATGTGCGCAGAATAACATAGATATTACCTTTGATAAATCACTCATATACCCCTGCAGTACAATGAAAGCAATTAATATGAACGTATAGGGATATAAATTATGCAGTACATGTTGTGATTTAGCATTTGAATGGGTGGAGTTTAATAGATGGCAGTACCGTGAGTTCTGTTCATTGCTCTGCAAAACACATGTTCTTAGCCATATTATAAAATTTTGAATAAAAATGATTCATATGGAGGCTGAAGTGATGTATAACCCTTTTCCTCCAAAATCTAAAAGTTCCATTTCAAGGGATTCATCATCCTTCTTTGATATTGCAGCAAGAGAATTAGAAGGAAGGGCCCGTCCACAATAGCCCACAAGAAATATTTCATAAACATTAGCAACATCTTTCCAGAAATGAATTCTTGCAGGCTTGTAAGTGCTTAGATCAGGCCCTGATTGATGTTTTAACTTGCTGGCGTCATTAACTAACAATTGGTTGAAGCTTTTAACAGCACCCTTTAAGATGTTCAGCGCATCTTCCAATGTCCGTGGTTCAATGATTAAGAACAAACTATAAATAATTTTCCCGAACATAACAATTGATCATTATAAAGTAATACTAATCTGCAAGTTTACTAATCTGAACTAACCTTTGCAGGCCTTGCTAGTGATTGCAGGATGCCCTCGAAGATGCTGATAAAGAAAGAACCAATGATGTTTATTGGCAACTAATAAGTTTATAAAATTATACCTTTCCTATTCGTTTATATTAAATAATGGACCAACACATGACACACGAAACCCAAAACCCTAAATGATCTAGAACCCTTCTTTTATACAATACAATGCCAATCAATAATCATGTTGGGTAGTAGCTAATGTCTATCTATTAACTGTAATCCTTGTAAATTGATCCATTTAACCCTTTCAAATTTCAACCCATTTGCCCAGTTGTGATTTAAGCCAAGAAATTTATATCTAACCTGATAGACCTGAAGGCTGATACTACATAAATGGATCGACATATACACACGTAGAACCTACCTTTATGACAGAAGCATGTCATATTTCAAGAGCTTCAGGAACATCATCATAAATAACTCCGTTTATCTCACTTTTCTCAAACCTCATTCGCCAGATATGCCCCTAAATCAGCAAATGTTAGTAGTGGTATCCAAGTTAACCATACATGTTCTGATCATAAACTTAAATGATAAATTATCCAGAAGAAAGATAACGATAAAACTCAAATATTTGGAAACCAAACTTCATTACTTATGCATCTGTAACTACCGGTACTCCTAAAAAAACCAATGCATTCCTTCATTTAACTAAAGCACCAACATAAACAATTTAATTCATAATGTATACAGCTCAAATATTAGACAAAAAGGTGATACAATCATATCTAGTCGATACATAATTGTAAGAGCTAATTAGATAGGCAGTGAAGATACCTCGTAGGATGTTGCATAGGAGACAATTCAGATGGCAAGTAAGCCACATATTTAACTTTATCACCTGTAAAATGATTGTATTCATTACATAAAATATATTCTAATGGAGACATGAGTAGCTTACACTATATTAAAAAGATATGTACCTTCCTTGAAAGTGTAATTAGCACAAATAAGCACATATGCCTTTTCACATAACATCAATGGACTGTACAAAAGCAATCAATTTATCAACAAACCTTGGAGCGGGGGCAATGTCGTTCAAGAGTGGAAAATGCCCTAATTACAAACGTGAAGGTGGATAGGAACCGAAAAGGATGATCCGTTGCTATACAAAATAAATCCAGCAGGCAAATCATGACATTATCAGGAAGTTCAGGAACCATATTTTTACTGGAAACACTTTCCTATTAGAGAAGAGTAGCCTTGAGTTGATAGAACACCACTATTATCATGCAATCAGGACGGATGGAAATTATGAAATAAAAAGTGAATTTGAGAGTATCAACTGCATACCTCGCCTATGGCAGCCAAAGTTGTCTGCTGATTTGGTATACATGCAGTAATACAAACACAACTTTTATATAAGTATTAAAACTTACTTTCGACGTAACCAAACCGAATATTGTGAGTTCTAAAGAGACTTACTTGTAGTTTTAGGATAAAGGCTGCAAAGAGAACAACTTATACATACACGATATCTATAATTACAAATTTATCATTAGCGTTTTGATCAAAAGGAGGCAAAAATACCTTCAGCAGCAGCAAACTCTTGTAAACCTGCACAAATCAAAGAACAAACACAAAATCAGTAAAGTTTATAACATTATTATCCGTATAGATGAAGAATGGAGAATAAAGAGGATAGATGATATGAGAAAACGTGATATTAGGGTTTGAAGAAAAAGTATATTATGAATGTGAAGTTTTTTTTAACGTGATATTAGCATTAATACTTATCTCATTAAATTAAAATAGTCAATAATAGGGTGTATTGGTTTATAAATTTGGATTTGCAAGATATAATCAAAAAAATAAGTTGCTCTAGTGGTTAACATGTGTGTTAATGGTACAAACACCCCAAGTTCGAATCTCTCTATTGTCATTTTTTTAAATAATTAATCCGAATTTAATACATGAATATTAAAAACGAAATTTAATAAAATTATTAATAGGTGGACTAATATTAAAAACAAAATTTAATAAAATTATTAATAGCATTTAATACATGAATATTAAAAACGAAATTCAATAAAATTATTAATAGCGGACTAATGTGATGACATGACACTAAAAACAATTACTGAGCAATGAGGTGGCGTTTACGTGGCATTATCTACGTGTAACGCCTCCTGTTATATATAATATAGAGATATATATATATCTATACTACATAAAATGTAAAAATCGTCAAAGGGAAAAAGCGAAAGTTGAAAATTGAATATTGAAAGGTCAAATGTTAGAGAAAATCGCTGCACTCCTCAAAAGCTTGAGTCTTCCCCTACACGCTTTACAATAATCGGTTTTGAATTTTCAGTTTCAATTCACCCATTAATGACGATGCATTCAAAATAATATCCAAAAATAACCATTTGATCTATATATCTTTCATTCAACCATTAACAACAACATTAAGAAGTTGAATCTTTGTCAGTGGTTTTGTTGTTGGCTAAATCGAAAAATTGGTAAGTATCACTTATAATTTGTATGTTTTTTTATTGCCGGTGGTTTTGTTGCCGGGTGGTTTTGGGTTCACTCAAACGCCATCACCACCCGACGCCACCACCACCCGACGCCACCACCATTGGACTCCAAGACCACATAATCCAACGTACCACCGAGAGGAACCACTATGACCTACGACCATCAAAACGGTTTTTCAAGTTTTGAGGTAATCTTTTGAGTTTTTTAATTGATCAATGAGTTTTGAAGGTTTTTTTTATAGATCTATAGATTTTATTTGTAGATGTATATCTATATTTTTTATTTATAGATCTATGTATATCAACAATTTTTGTAACACCCTAGGCAAATCCCACATCGGCTGTGGCCTGGAGAGATGCTGGGCTCATAAGATAACATTCGCCTTAAATGACACAACACGTTTTGTGGTCTACTGCGGGTGGAGTTCTTAGGAATGGCAGTTAAGCTGCTCATTTGAGAGTAGTACTGGCTTGGGTGACCTGCCGGGAAGTCTTCAAATGAGGCAACAAAAACAAAGCCGTGAGCCTGCGGGCAAAGCGGACAATATTGTGGTCAAAAAAGGCGGGGTGTTACAAGTGGTATCGAGCCACTCTGAGCCGTTCGGGATAGTGGGGCAAACCTCATCGAGGACGATGAGTCCCTAAGGGGGGTGATTGTAACACCTAGGCAAATCCCCATCGGTTGTGGCCTGGAGAGATGCTGGGCTCATAAGATAACATTCGCCTTAAATGACACAACGCGTTTTGTGGTCTACTGCGGGTGGAGTTCTTAGGAACTGGCAGTTAAGCGTGCTCATTTGAGAGTAGTACTGGCTTGGGTGACCTGCCGGGAAGTCTTCACATGAGGCCACAAAAACAAAGCCGTGAGCCTGCGGGCAAAGCGGACAATATTGTGGTCAAAAAAGGCGGGGTGTTACAATTTTGGTGTTTTTTTTCTGTGCCGCCGCTTTTTCGCGGGAAAAAGCTGCCGCCGGCGGGAATTGTTTCTACCGACAAAACCCACAACTAACTATTGAGGTAATTTTTGTTGATTAATTTCATAAATATTTTTTTTTTCTTTTTTTGTTGTTGTTGGAATTAATGAAGAAGACAAGCAATAATTATTAGGTTTTGAGGTCGACTAGAAAGATCATGAGTCAAATTAGAAGAGTGAGCATTGAAGTCTCCTATCTGTTGTGTCTGTTTCGTATATATACGGTGTTAGGTGTTTTGTATAAACCTAGAGATAAGTCCCTCGGTCTAGAGATGATTGTGTCAGCTCACCTTTCACACGATCACCTTGCCTAAACCAGGTGCCTCGTCAACCTTCGTGCCATCTTGCCTCGTCAACCTAAGGGGCTTGTGACAAATAAGTGTTGGATAGGTCTTTTCTTTAGCAGCGTTTTTGCTGTCTAATATTGAATATTTCTATCAAGAATGTTACCTTTTAGGCTGTTAGCCTGTTATTCGACTCATCCGCTTATCCATTGTACCTTTGATTGACACTTTTTAGCTCTAGACGATGGTTAACGTTGTTAAATCACGGCGGTGTCCTCATAGATTAGGATTTCGTGAAGTGCAATAGATGACTGTTTTACGCATATTTTTTAGTCACACGATAATGTATATATGTTGAATGTTTGATTTACTTTTTGGTCATTCTTTTTCATTTTTTTGCAGCAATACATGTGTGACTTATTAGACAAGTATGTAGTATTTTGGCATGACACATACAAACAAGGAAAAATATATGTACTCTGAATAAGGTGTTTTAATGCGTCAATTTGTTAGTTTGGTTATCTTATACTAATCTCAGAAGAGTAATATTTTTTTTATCTTCTATATAATGTCATTATTACAATTTTAGATTTTCATTCTGTTAAAGACTTGGGTTTGCTGTTTAATGATTGTAACCACTATTATTAGTTAATGCATGCGTGTGAAACAACTATCTATTAATTTGAAATCTATATCAGCACCAGGTAGTATTGGGTGTATTTCAACTTGGTATGACTGGATATGTGCCTGGCATGTACCCAATCACAAAATTAACATAAGTATCTTTCTTGTTAGGGATATACAAAGTGGCTTGTTCTCAAAAGTTGTTTCAATAATTTTTTTTTCAAATATATTTTTAAGTAGTTTGATACTTCCATGTGAACAAAAAGGTTTGAGATATCTGGACAGTTAAGCCTTATGCATATAGTTCTATAAAATTCCAAACACTTCATACTGTTTAATGAATTGTAATATAGGTATTTTTATATTTAGTTTATTGTATTTAAACTATGTTGGAAGTCTACATGGGTTCGTGAGATTAAGATTCATTTTGATTTCTCGTTGGATGTTTTAAGGTCTTTTTTCCTTTTCAGCTACATGGGATTTTTATGGTCATAAAAATATGCATAAACTTTAAAGTGTACTCATTAAACCTTGTTCTTTCTGTGTTAGGCTTTCCTGATGTCATGTCTTCTACAGAGGCAATATTGTCTCATTCATGAGGAGATTGTTCTCTGGATCGATCATTTGATTCTGAGTATCACATGAATGTGAAGTTGTGAACCACCAACAGCTGAAGCACTTATCGAGAGCAAATATATTGTGAACTCTTCAAGTTAAAAAGCTGAAGTTTGTGGCTCACCTCGAATACTTGCTTCGATGCTCTTGAATATGCGGAAAAATGCTATTACCATGCTCCATTTCCTTTAGCTGATAAGGTTAGGTAACTCATTGGAATGGGAAATGTACTGATTCAATATTTATTACGCCTTTGGATCCAATTGAATTTAAAGTAATTAACAATCAGAATCTTTGAGAACACATATTACAATCTAAAATCAGTTTTGTATCTAGCATTAAATGGGAAATGCTACTAGGGAAGTGTTGTATTGTTGCCTTAGTTCGAGCTATTAAAGGTGTTCAAGACTAGCACTTATTCAAGTTTTCGTAGCTTAGTTGGGTAAATGACATCTGCAAATGCACCTTATAATACTATGATATGCATTTACCTGATTGATTTCCTTATATCAGTTACATTGTTAATTGTTATATAATTATGTCTTTGGCCTTTTTGTTCAATAATCACGTATAAGTGAATATTGTATCAGTAGCATTATAATGAAATGTTGATGAAAGTTTTAAAGTTCCAGAGTAGTAGACGTGTACATGTACTTGTTCAGTGTACGTGCTACCCTTACCAAAGTGGTTTTAGAATGTCATTTTGACTAGCAAGGATTCTCACTATGTAATATTTTTTGCGAAATATTATCTTAATCTTAATAACTATCCATAAAGAGTTTATGGTCAACATGGTAAGTATATGAGATTCAAAGCAATATGCATCATTCAAATCATAGAATTCTCTGGTCATGAAGGAATTTGTAATGTAGTTTTGGAAAGTATTTATAAATACGTGGTGAATAAGTCATGTGTTTATGTTTTGTCAATTTTGATCGTAATTGTAGGAAGCAATTGCTTAACTAATTTTCATTTTCATTAGTTGCTACAAGTCACTAATAAAGTCATTTAGGATTCCATTTATAGAAGTTTTAAAACTACCACGAGTTTTTGAATTCTTCGATTTGAAATTGTTAATTAAGTAAATTATTTATGAAAACTACAAACTTTTATTATTATTTTCGTTTATAAACCATCTTATTTTCATTCGCTTTAAATAGTGTTAGTGCTTAATTAATGTTTTGAAAACCGGGTCTCTAATAGACCCGGTCGAGTCACCAGGTTACCTGTTCAACCGGTTCGACCACCGGGTCAACCCGGTCTTCAACAAAAAATAAATTTATATATTTGGAATGATACAAAAAAGTATATCTATTATCTATTACTAGATATATAAAAGAAAAATAGTCAAAGTTGAAATGTTGAAAGTTGATAGTCAAATGTGAGAAAAAAATTGGAAATGTTAAAACCGAAAGTCTTGTATCTAATCTCACAATTCACATCACACACAAAACTCTCCATTTCTTACACCATTCCTACCACCACATAAACACCACCACCAAAGGCCTCCACCACTACAAGTCACCACCATCTAACCCGCGACCCCAGAAAACAAGCCACCACCACACGATGAATTATCGCATGTTAGAACCGATTGCAATTACATTTAAATCTTTTCACGTTCTATTTTGAGCGTTTACGAACCTATCACAATATCGTAATAGTTATTGTCTGCGCTAGGAA
>OU343222.1:128704094-128749410 GCA_910596185.1 Chrysanthemum makinoi
TTCTTGACACTCCTGGGACTAAAATTTATAACCTTTCATTATTTCTTAAGTCGAGGGGGAGTGTCATCAATATTATTTCCAAATATTCTTCGTTTGGTAACCAAAATGGAAGTTAAAAGGCTTTGGATGAAAATGGAAAAGGTGGAGGGACTAAAACTGTCAAAATCTGAAAGTTATTTCAAATAAAACTCTCCACCTAACATAATCTTCACATTTATTACTCATACCAAACAAATCCTACGCCTATAATTTCATCTTCAAATCCGTGTTTTGGATCATCATTTTGTAAGTGATTTCTTAATCTAAACGTGTTTACAAACAAAGGTTTTGATTCATATCAAAAACTAACGGTTAGATTTTCATTTATGGTTGATTTGGTGTTCTACATAGCGTATGAACACCTAATCAGAAATGGAGTGTTTGTTGTGAAAAGATTGTCAAAATGTTTGTATAACATCAATGAATACATTTTCATCACTTAAACACATCCAGAAACACTAATTGATTGTTTTGAGGAATTAGGGTTTATGCGTGGAATTGGGTATTATCAAATGTGAATGTTTTTGGTCGAAAAGATAGTTGTGTGATGTTGTTATCATGGTGAATTGATGATATCCAGTTTTTAAAACAACCCAGAAACACTAATTGACTGTAAATTAGAAATTAGGGTTTAATGTTCTTAAGATTTGGGTATTTTTGATTCTCTGCGAATTTGATGTTAAAACTTGGACATATCAATCTCATAACTACATAGTACTACCAGAAAAACTTTGGTGAAATTCCTGTGGCTAAAAATCTTACGCGTAATCTTTGAACTATTAGGGTTTTGGTTTACGCATAAGGTTCTTTACGCGTAAACTGTTTAATGAGTATTTATGACATGATCTGTTATAGAATGAATGTTAATGATAATATTGATGTTATGATGATGTTATTTCAGGTTTGCTACCGTAAAACTTCGAATCAGGTTGTTAAGACATCTGCATAAGGATCACCTTACGCGTGGCATGTTATCGCGTGAGAGAAATCTTACGCGTAAGGTTCTACATGGGGACTCTGGCGTATCCATTGAGGATATCATTGCAGTGACCTCTACGCGCAAAGGTCTACTCTTACGGTAAGCCTTACAGCGTAGGTTTTATATACATCTACGCGTAAGCTTTACGCATAAGGTCCCCTTTTCTTATAGTAATATTTCTTACGCAGGTAAGGGATCCTACGCGTAAGCTTGCGTTTACGCGTATAACTCCTGTTTACGCATAAGCTACCATTTCTACGCCTAAACCTTGATCAAACCTTCATTTGTGAATTGTTACACGTCAAACTTGTAAATAAATAAATCATAACGTCCGCGAAACCAATAAATGTCACTAATAAGCTTGAACGTTTAATATGTTGTGAAAAATAAGTGATAACATAAACTTTAAAACTTAAAGTTAACTAACTCATGAAACTTTTCTCGACGTCATTGGACTATTGAACAAACAAGTGATTTTTGGACTCAAATAACGATCATTGACATTACACATTCAATAATTAGACAATAAACCATCTGTTGACTAACATTATGTCTTTCGATATGTTGGTTCTTTTGGCTAAATGTGTTTTAATCGACATGGAAGCTCAAATGAATGTGGATGCACCAAATGTTCTCACCATTCTTTGATATCTTCTATCATGGCTATCCATGAAGATTGGAAGAACAATCTTAGAGTTGACTTTGAAACTCTCACACTGCCGAAATCTTCTTGTCTCATTGCGGTGGATATTAGAAGAATCATCCCTATCGGAACATGCTCACCAACTTTGCCTTGTTGCCGGAGATCTACATACGTGATTAAAGAATACAATGCAGATGGTTAAAATTCAAAATTTGTATTGTGGCAGCTGCCATGAAAGCAAATCACCATCACTCCTGCGATTTAAAGGCTTTCTCTCATTCGACACATCATACCAACTGAATACTCTGCACCAACTAAAGGCATACGCAATTCTTGATTGATATTGGAGTAAATGAAGCTTCGGGGGTAATCAATAAGCATTCACGTGGATCTAAAGAACATTCCTCAGCCTTGGAGAACCCTTTATATCATCATCACAAAATCAGTTTACGGTCGTGGCAATGCTATGAGCATCAAGCTCGTGGAACTTCAAATCTTTGGGCTCGATCAACATGAAACATCAAAATTGACTTTGATATGGGATGACATGATGACATTCCTCAAAAAGCTTGGCGAATTCCTTATATCGGATATACAAAGCTGTTGATTGAAAGAGCTGGGTTATAACCCGAGATATCCCCAAAAGAATCAATGACCGAATAATCTCGACATGTTTGTCCGAACCTACTCTAACAGTCATATTTAAGGAGTCAACTACCAAGAAACAAGGTGTTGTGTTGCGGATCACCTTCTCTCGAGATGAACACAAACATCCAACTCTTTACAAAAGGTATCCGAAAGGCGTGGAAGAGAACAAAGTTGGTTTCTAGATGATAAATCTTCCGGTACACCTACCAGAAAACCGGAAAGAGGAAGTGGAGGAAGTGCGCAAGCCGAGAGTCGAGGAAGTTTCCCAAGGAATCCTCCACGTAAGAGGAAAGTTCCGCCAAGGAAGTTCCTATTCCCATTCCCAAGTCTGAACCGCAAAGAAAGCTAGGGACGAGGACTGAATCTTGCATCGAGATGAAGAGATTTTCTACTCACGCTGCTAAAGATGACACTACAACGGTACCTAAACCTCCCATTCCACCAGGTGAACGGCGGGAAGACTCAGGTCATTGAGCAACGAAGAAGAAGAATCGGATGAAGGCGACTAGATGCAACATATGAGGAAAAAGTTCAAATTCCTTAGACTCCAACCGCTTGCAAAAAGAATTTGCTATAGATCAAATGGGTGGCCCAGTCAAGTGGTGGAGTTCAACCGACACCACATCCCGACGCGTTAATCAACCCGATAAGGGATCTGTTACCACTTTGGAGCAACAAAAGCTGTGGAAGATTCATTGATTATAACATTGAAGAACTTTAAATCAGTGTCCAAGAAAGATAAAGTTTCCATGAAAAGCTAAGTCCTGAAATGAAGAAGATGTTGAGTGGCAATAAGTTTCTTCTAGATAGTCCCTGCGACGTTTCAAAAGGAGGAAACTTCGAGCCACCAAAGGACCCCGAGTCTCCTCATAACTCATCATCTATTCATATCTTCACTCTTTCACCACCACCACAAAAGATCAACCAAATCCACATCCATATCGGAAAAGAAGCCAATCGCTTCTTGATGTCTCATGCAAAGTCATTTAATCGTTAAAGCCGCCGCTGTGTCGGAGAGAAAGATATTACAAAAGAAGAAGTTAGATTTTCTTGTCACCAGATACGTGATTCTCATGATGAGAAAGACAAGATGCAAGCTGAGAGTATGTCCGTAAGCTCATGAAAGATGATCTTCAGGAGAATGGACACAGGATGAGATCAAAGGATACTCGCAAGTTCTTCTTGACGTGAATCTTAAACTCCAAAAAGGAGATGTACAATGCACAACTTTATCCTAATCTTTTGCATTTGGCCAAGCAAACCATGAAATCAACTCTAATGAATGTAAACATCAATCCAAATTGAACCCACAATCTTCTTTGATGATGAATTGGTGAACTCCTGGTAGCTCAAATGTCAAACGTCTAACGCTTGCCTCCTACTTAAGGTAAATTGTTTGAAGCATTGCGGAAAACCAACTCAGTCATCATACAGAGAAGAAGCCGAAAGGCCTAAACTTCCAAGAGACGATTTAAGACAAAGATAAGGATAAGGATAACGAGCCCAAACGCCTCAAGAATTCTAGTGAATCATCCTCAATTCAAGATCAAACGCACCTCCACCCCAAAGGACTCCAAAACAAACCCCCTCGCTCGCTCCTCGCAACCAAAACGATCTCCTCGGTGACACCACCCCACTTTAAAACCGATGATCACTTTGAGTATACGGTGGTGACGATGAGGAAAATCCTTGAGCCCCAACAACAACCCATCTCCGACACACCCAAGAAACCATAATCTTCAACAAGGCAAAGAAAAAGAAGAAAAGGCGCCTATGATGATGTCTTATCATGGGTGGACGATGATATCAATTTGAATGGTTTTCAAGCTTGTTGATTCCACTCCCTACCCATCCGGGTCAAGAGGTTCGAATGTAGTACATTGGAGCATAAACTACTACAAGAAAATCTCCATGAAAAAGATGAATTTAAACCGAAGTTGAAGCGAATCAAGAATGAAGCATTTCAACCGCCAAAGAATTCTCGAAAGTGCTATTGAAGTTAAGTATCACCTCGATAATATAGCACGAGCCATGTCTAACAACATGGATTGGCTCAACCCAGAAGCAAACATCGACTTCACCAAACGGAACAATCCTCCATATTACACTGACTGGTCCAAACCTCTACCAACAATTGGCCAACCAGACTAGGACTTAGGATTCTATTCGATATTTCTTCAACAAAGACTTGAATTCTTTTCTCTTCACGGTGGCGATGGTTCACGGAAATACGCCATCCCTCCCACTGCCAGCTATATATACTCTAACCGATAGCCATCGGAAAGAGCTAACCACATGTTCTCCAACAAAGTGGAAGAGTATGACGGTGATGCAATGTATGGGATTCACCATTGGCCGGAACTCCGAAGAATCTACTACAAAATCCGCCAGGTTCAGAAGTCTCAACATGATGTGTTCAGTACTAAGAGTATCATTGCAACAAACATGTTGATCTTTCGTCCAAATGGGACTACACTTTTCTCAAGAATATTGTGGTCAAAAGGCAAGACGAAAGGGATTATGCATTCTCTGAAGCGGACTTTGAGAATTTGTCTCTCAACGACATTGAAGACATGTACCTTGCCAAAGTACAGGGTCGCATGAGACAATTTTCAACCGAATACAACGCGGAATTCATCAAGTCCTTGCTTATCTTCATCGACGCATAGTCATCAAAGAACGTAGAAGATCTCCATCTTGCGCTTGAATCATATATCGCACTGTCAACTTCACACTCCACCTAGATCTTCCGAAGACAACACCTTACAATACACTCTCACCACCAACCATTCTGAGTGGTTTACCTTAGTGAAACACTACGCAACTCTGATGGCGTAGAGATTCACAAGTTCGGGGATCACACATTGAAGAAAGTTAGGGACGGATTGGCTTATAGGTTGAAGGATATACATGAAAGAATTGGGTCACAAAAGCTTATGGAATTCTAAGGACAGACGGAATGTGAAAAGGATCATTACTATGATTGATGCAAGGTTGTATCGGCGGGATCGATTCGTAACACCGAGAGCTTTGTAGGCCGCCCCGTAGATTGCTCTCCGCTATCAATGCCCAGCCAGATTACTAGAAACATTGATGGACTTCCTGGTACCCCTTGAACTGCTTCTATTTCATATAATTTGGATGTGTGATTATTTATGTCAATGGCTTGTGCACACATAATGTGCAGTACAACCCATTTTGTCAAGAAAGGACCTGCGGGTACGCCCGAAGGCTACAATCCTTATAAAAGGAGCCTTAAAGCTTACTTTTGAGTAAAACATGTCAAACCTTTCACTTTTCAAGGTTTTGCTCAAAAGAACAAGTACTTCCCCTTATGATTTTCAAAACCTCAACCGTTTATATCACTAGTTGAGGGGGAGTATTTGACTTATAAACTTTGTTCTCAAATTGTTCACAGTGGTCATCTTCCCATAAAACTCAAAATGGTTGATATGCAGTGCCAAAACACGTCAAGTTATCTCACTCAAGCTAGCCACTTGTGAATGACTAACCGTAAGAAACTTAAAACGATTCGGACACTGATCAATAATGATGAGAAGTGTAGTATAGTGCAGTAACTCAAACGTTGTGGAGCACCGAGATCGTCCAACGAGGTTGAATGGAATTTCCAACTCACGCCCCAATTTTGTGATTTGAATAAGAGAAGGTATAAAATGAAGTTTTCTAAACTACGGATAAGGAAAGCATAAAAGGAGATTACACTACGGAAATCTAATTTGTGATTTATACTAAAAAAAACGTAAATAAAATGCAACTACGTTTAATCTAAATCCTAAAAATAACCTAAAATTACTTTTATGCTAAAAATGATATTTGAAAACTAATTATGAATTAAAACTATTTTTTAGGAATTTTCTTGATTTTATTAGGATTAAAAACTAATTATTAACTTTAAAAATAAGACTAAATAACTAAAAATTATAAAAACAAAGGGGAAAATTATGAAACTAATTTTATAAAATCTAAAATACCATAAGAGAATTTTCAAAACTATTTTTGTATTTTTTAGATTAATTTTCTATTTTCTATGAATTTAAAACTATTTTAATCTAATTTAAATTGTGAAAAATACCAAATAAAAGGGGAAAAATAAGGAAAAATATTTTTTATGCTTTTTATATTTTTCTTAAACTGGGAAAATTGAAAAATTATTTTTTTGAACCTTTTCTTAATTATTTGCAATTAAAGCTATTTAAAAGTAATTAAAAACTATTTTAAATCAAGAAAAATAGCAAACAGTGACCAAAATTCATGAAAATCTCAGGAAAATTCTAAAAAGCTATTCTGGTTTTATGAAAAATCTAAAATGTAATGCTTATGTATGAAATATAAGGGCTTTAGTGTAATTTGATAGCAAATAAGCACTTAGAAATAAGCAAACAAGCACAATAAGCAACCAAACTTCTACAGAAGCAATATTACACTAAAATAAGCTATTATCAGCTAAATCCAACTACTCCTAACCTTAAATAAGCAGATGCATAAGATTATAAGCTAACTGGTTTTATAAGCCAAATAAAGAAGGTCCTATGTGCTTGAGCTAATGCAAGCTTCTCAAAAGGGCTTTAGCCAAAAACAGATATGAGGTCTTGAAGACCACCTAGCAGACTGCAAATAGACCAAAAATCAGACCCTAATAAGCTTTATTGAACTCAGTGCAACCTCTGCAAGTTCCGCATAATTGACTTTGACACCATTTGACTTTTTGAAAACAGATACTCAGTTTGACTTTGGTGAGATTTGAATGCAAATAATGGACTGATCTTGATGTAATTTGCTGAAATGAAAGTTATTCAAGCTATTTTATCAAGTTTTAAACCTTTATGAAGGATTATGGGTTGACTGCTTCCAACAGATAAGCTAACAAGAGCAATCACCAAATTATTTTGACTTATGATGAAAATTGATGCAAGCTTGAGATAGATTTGAATGTAAATGACTAAAGCAAACTTATAACAACCTAACTACTCTTATATTTTAACCTCTAGCTCATGTTAATTACTAATCCAACACACTTTAACAGATTTAATAAGCAAACAAAGCAACTAATCCTAAACCTACTTATGCATTGATTATAACAAATAAGTCACTGATATAGAGAGCATCAAATGACAGTAAATCAAGCAATCCAAACATCAAGCCACATGATCATTAGTTAAGACAGTTTTGAGAAGAAGAAGAATGATTACTCACTTAGTAATTCTAGACAAATTTGGGCAGAGTAACAACATCAAATAAGTGTACAAACCAAACAACCAAATCCATCATCAATATCAACCCAATTCCATTTCTGAACCAATAAGAGTTACCAGTTCACTTTCGTTGACTGAACTTTTTGTGGATGCAAATGAATGAAATGGACACAGTAGGAAAACAAATAAGCTCACAACAGCTTAGATGAATCTGAATGAGCTTATTCCAATCTTAAAAACACTTATATTCATTATTAAAAACTATAAAAGAGGAAACTTGGAATTTTATAAAACCAAATTTATTAAAATGAGATTACAAGTAAACTTAAGAAAACATTTGAAGATACAAAATACAAGAACATAAACTAGAATTAAAAGGAAATTAATGCACTACTCTACACCTAAAACATTGTGAGCCTAAAGGGTCTATTTATAGCTGAATGGAGGTCTTGGGATCCTTTCAGAAGAGCCTAGAAGCTATTTTGAGCCACTCAATCCTTGTCACTTGCACCAATCGAGTGCTCCATTTCCTTCATTGAGGTGTCACGCGCCAATGGGAGTGTGCCATTTGTCCACGCTGTGATATATATCGACAAGTCACCGAGGATAAGGTCTTGAATAGATTCTAGTAGTACAGGTTTGTGTTTGGATTATATGGTGGTAGACGGTGTGTTTGGTTGGGGAAGAAGGGCGGGTGTTTGGGCGCTGTTTGGATATTTTAATATATCTCAAACTTGTTGACCGGTTATTGGTGCATTGACTGGGTTTGGAACCGTGTAAAAGGTTTATTCAAAGTTGGAATTTGACGTTGTTTAGTTTTGGGATTGGGCCGGATGTATTGGATCATGGATTTAACTTGGACTAGTATAAATGGACTTAGGATATTAAGTGTGATCCAAGTGATATTATAGGGACTAAATATGTAAAATCTGAATTTTGAGGAACCAAACATGCAACTTCAAAGTATCTTCAGGATCATTCTTGACAATCTTCAAATAGACCAAGGGCTAATTTGCAAATTTCTGATTCTTCAGGGTATTTTCTCATCATTTTAAAGTTCAAAGGACTATTTCGACATTTCTTCAAACTATGATCAAATCTTCACAAATCATCCTCAGAGATTAGAAATCTTCATAAATGCATAATTCGACCTTCCGGCCAGCTTAAGCTCTCTTAATCTCTCGTGCTCTGATTTACCGTCGATTTGGTTCCTTTTTGAGTGTTTTTACATATCCATACCTGCACAAGCACAAACTCAAGAAAACCACAAATATTGGCAATAAACGGCTCTTTCTTGGTAATTTTGGGTCAGTTTTGATAAAGAAAAGGTATGTGTTTTAGCACATACCAATGGTCATATTTATTCTCAACATTTCTTCAAAAATACCATTTATATGCCATTTTTTAGGGGGAGAAAAATTATGTGATAAGAAATATGTTGTGATCTGCTATTGAATCATCGTGTGAAAAGACTTCAACCCATGAATTGACGGGATCTGAACAGTCATACATTGAAAATATTTGTCTTCCAAGACTTATCCAAGTAAATTGTACCTATTCGAGATGCTCTTGATAGACATGAACTTTGACGGGTTTGACAACCTTCGGGGTTGTCCACATCTTCAAGGTAGTTATTAGAGCTAGTTATCACCTAAAAGCTGACAATGTATCTCTTTAACTATGCAACGTGAATGTCTCGCATGGAATTGTCTATCTTGAGTCGATCAATTCAAAAGTGCGAACTCTTTCCTCACGTGCGTGATTTCCGAATAACTCTTAACATGTGGAGGGGAGTATTTCTGAAAATCTAAAACTCTTGAAGTGTTCAAACATGTTTTTCACTCACAAACACTTTGAGAGATTTTCATGAAAAATGGTTTTATGGCAATGGAGTTATAAGGTGATTAAGGTTAGGAATAACCGTCCTATGATCCGCCAGAGCCGGAGGGATCTACCCAAGGACACTACCAATAGTTAGAATTAGAAGTCCTTAGGTATGATTAAGAAAAAGGAGAAATGAGAATTGGAGAAAGAAGGAGTTGAAGAATTAAAAAGAAATGTAAAGAAAATGGTGAAAAGAAATAGCCCTCCAAATTATTTAACTTAGGCGATTACCGGTTCAATTCATATGTTACCGTTGTCACTTGATGACGCCGTAACATTAGATTAAAGTCGCCATGGACCCAGGACGCATGCAATAAACCTTCTTAGCCACTCAAGTTTCTCTCAACAGAAGCTTGTTTCATTCTCACAGGAACCCTACATAATCTATCGGCTTTCTTAGAGATTTCGATATTGAAGAAGGCGCAATTCTCCTCCCTAGTCTCCGCTCAAGAAAAACCAAAACGCACTATTGAGTCTAGAGCCACGAGATTCATCATAAGATCTCTTAGGTACACTTGACATTTCATCACTTGGTGTTCAACAATAAGAACATCAGTGGTACATTATCGAGTCCTTCACAGATACTAGCAATCTCGAGAACATTTATTAGAGGTTCACAATTGTGATCCGGTGATTGAATAGAAACTCCTTGCTAGGGTCAACATCAAACACCCTACAGCAGAGTCACTTCGGTGTAACTCGTGGATTACGCTTAGTGTGTCTCAAACGGTTCATACAGAGTGATGATTCGGTGTACCTCGCGTCTCATCTCAACGTCAGTGTACTTCGGCATCGCGTATATCTCACTTGTGGGACTCGGTTCAGAACGCCTTTGTGAGAATTAGACTTGTGTTTTCACACTATGCTGTTAACACTCTCGAAATTCGAACTTGTAAGTGCCGGTATCCACTTATTACTAACCGTTTTAATGTTTTCTTCTTATGGAAGCTCTCGAGCGAACGATCGTGCGATTCTTCACATGCTCATGCCAACATCATCACTAATGGAAGTTCTATCTAAAAGCAACACCAAAGTCAGAATGATTCTTCGTCAAACCAAAGAATCTACAAAGTTAAAGACTTAAAGAACTTCATCAGTACTCGAAATCTATCGCCGAGCGTATGAGGTTAGAATGACGGAGACACCGAGCAAAACTGGCGGCACTTGCGTACCTGATGCGCAATATTACAACAACAACATACTATCACTTTCATCACAAAAGAACAAAGAACAAAGATTAAGATGACGTGCCAAAGCGAATCCTAAAGAAAACAATTTGTCTACACTGGGAGATTGTTCAAAGGCAATTCTTCTCACAAGAAAGAAGAATGTCGCAAGACGCCAGCTACTACTAACATCAACACCTTAACCGTTCATATTCATTCATCACCAACACTTAGGGGGAGATTGTTGGAATCACTCCTAAACCTATATCAAGTGTTAGTGATTCATATGTAATAGTTAGCTTAATTATGGCCTTTATGTTTGTTTTTAGCTTAAGCTTATGTAGAAGGCCCATGAGCTTAGGCCCATGTCCATTAAGGAAAGGAAGGGAGTAGTAGTGTTGCCCTAGCTCCCTTTCCTATAAATACCTTGTAATAACCCTCACTTGAGGGTTGGTTGTTCAATTTATTCACTCTCTCACCTTTACGCATAACCGGTCTTAGTTTATACGCGTGTGTGTGTGTAGTTGTTCAACCGATCACTCTTCTCTTCTCTATTCTTTCTATTGATGCTTGTGTTGTAAACTTAGTGACCTAACACTTATCTTAGCATGTATAACCATCAGGTAGAGCCAAGAGACATTAAACCATACGTATGATTTCCATATCATGATTCTTTTCTATACGAGTTATTTTGTGCATTTTATCCGACATGATATCATATATCTGCAACTCAGCATATTTTAACAATGGATATGGGCAAAAAGTTTTTGGATAGTTTCAAATATGTAGAAAGATTATCAAATGATGATCTTTACATAGCTAATGTCTAGATGACAAGCTAATTATTTGAGCCAGCAACATGAAGAAGTGCTCGTGAACAATTTTGATACTACTCAACATGGAATATGATATCAGGTCACTCAAAATTTAAGTTCCTTACGGTACATGATTTCACACATCAGATTTTTTATCTGTCATGTATTTCACTACGTTCTACATTTATTTTCTATTTAGCTATGATGAGTGTGTAAATACTCATCATTTTTAGTCAAATCAATCAGAAAACTTAAAAATGCTTTAATGCATCAAAATATCACGAAAATATCTCAAAATTGCATTTTATATGTCTTGATGCAAAATGTTTAAAATCGATGAAAATGAGCAAAGTTTGCATAATTGGCGCCCCCAAGTTTCTAAAATTGTCAAAAAATAGTCTCTGAGTCAAAATTTCAAAAGAAAAGTCACCAAAGGCCCTTTTAAATCATAACTTGTCAAAATTAGTCCTTTGGTGAAAAATATAAAAGTTTGAGAAAATTACAAGTTTGGTCCTCCAAGTTTGAAATTTGGCGAAATGGCCCCTGAAATTGGAAAGTGTCAAGTTTGGTCCCTGTACTTTTGAAGCTTGTCACTTTTAGTCCTTGGAACATCTTTGATTAATTAAGAGAATAGGTCCTTTGATTTTCTAAATGGCAAAACTAGTTCTTGTTTTATTAAACCCTTTAAACACCCAATGGACTGGCTTGGTACCCAGTGACCCTTTCTTTCATTTTGGTCCCCTGTCAAATACAATTTTGGACCCCCTTGATTATTAATACCTGGTCAAATCCCAAAGTCAAAAAGACACCCTCCTTTCCCTCCTTTCCCTCTCCCATGTCTGCAACTAGCCCTGCATACACTCCACCCCCCTCCTCACCTATCCATATCCTTTGTCCCCCCTCCTCACCTACCCTTCAAATGCATTAAATGCACCCTCGCTCCCTCGTCTGATATCAAAACCAAAATTTGCGCCAAAACCATCAACGCCAAGATGGATTCCAAGTAATCCAATGGCCCATTTTATTGCCGGATTTGCAGAGACACGCGGAGTGCTTTTGGATGTATAAAAAGAGAGAGAAGAAAAGAGAGGAGTAGTTAGTTTATAAAAATTTTACTTATGTCGTTTTTTTTATTGTCTTAGTTTAAATTAAAATGGTGTATTCCGTTTCATTGTATCTCTTTCAAGTTTACAAACCTTTGTAAGTCACTTTTGAGTATCAATCTAAGCTTTCATACAAGTTTCAATTTTGTGGTTAACTGTTGAAATTTCTCAGTTTCAAATTCCATGGTCCAAGTTGTTAGTGGCTTATTTGAAGCTTTAATAAGCTTGTCTAAACCCCTTTTAAGCTTTTTATAGGCTTACATTTCATTTTCAAGTAACTTTGAATAATAGTCAACAAAAGTCAACTGTTTAAGCTCATTTGGATTTGAGCATGGTTTGGTAGATTGCGATCTTTGAAACAGGTTGGATTAGTATCATTTAGTATAGGTTTGGATTTGGTTTTGAGCCTGCATAAGTCGGACACAGTTGTGAGTTATCTTTCCCATTTTCCAATTTCAAGTCTATGGCCATGCTTCTTTGTATCTATGATCATTTGTAGTTTTAGTTTGTTTATATAGTTGTATTTAGGTATTATAAGCTACTTTGATCAATGGAATTGGTTAGCTCTTGTAATCTCATTTCAATTTATGCAATTGAAATAAAGTAGTGTTTGGATTTTGCTCTTAAACCTTGTTCAGGCTTGTTCGGAGATTAAGTTCTATTGGTTCATGTTTATTAAGCATATTTGAGCTCATTTGAGTCAAAATATTGTACTGCATATACCCCCAAAGTCAACATTTCATTTAATCCTCTCATCATCTAATGTTGAGATTTTTGATTAGCATAATCTCATTTTGTGTTTAGAAATCATTAACATTGCTTGCATTAGGCTCATTTCATCATATAACATCAAGTTCAGTCCAAAACTTTGAATCAAAGTTGGAAAAAGTCAACTTTTCATCTTTACTTAAAAAGTCAATAGTGTAAAACTCGTTTAGTCTATCTAAGATGAATTTTCTTGAGCTGCCTTCGGCCAAATCGATGAAACTTGTTGTTTTAAAAGTCCAACTGGCTACTTTTTATCTCTATTTTGTTACATTTTGTGAATTTTTAGAAGCTTCATTTTATCTTGTCAAAATGGGCCTAAATGTCCAAGGTGGCATCAAGTCTCCTGAGGACTTGTCCATTTTTGTTTGGATTTTACGCAGAGCTCATTTGAGCTTGTGTAGGTCTCAAATTTGGCGCATGTGTAGTTACCTGTGTCTTCTTTAGGATTTAGCTTTTAGCTTTTAGTTTCCAACTTATTCTAGTGCTTATTAATCAGTAACCTGCACTTTTACATGTCCATAAGCTCATTACATCAAATCTTTTGAGCTTGTGATCCAAAGGGTGTAGCTTGTTGTTACTTGTTCCATTTTAGTTCTCTTAGCTTATTATAGCTTGTGTATCAGTTTGGTAGCCTTTGGATTCCATTTTGCTTATTCAAGTGCTTATTTCAATAAGCACTTCCTCATCGATTTCAATATCTTGCAGACAAGCCCCTGTTTTTCCATTTTTCTTATATTCCTAATATTATTTTAGACTTTTCCTGAAGTTTTCAGATTTTTCTAAGTTGATTTGCTATTTTTCTTAATTTAAATTAGTTTTTAAGCATTTTTAATTAGCTTTTAATACAAAAATTAAGAAAAGGTTCAAAAAAATAATTTTTCATTTTTCTTAAGTTAAGATAAATATAAAAAGAAAAAAAATATTTTTCTAGATTTTTCTTAGTTAAATTTGTATTTTTAAATAATTTAATTAGTTTTAATAGTTTTAACTCCTAGAAAATAGAAAATAATCGGAAAAATACAAAAATAGTTTTGAAAATTCTATTTTGATATTTTAGATTTTTCTAAGTTTTAATTTTATTTTTCTAGCTTTATTTCCTAATTTCTTGTAATTTAGGTAATTATTTAATATTTAAAATTAGTTTTTAATTAATAATAATTAATTAATTAGTTATAAAATTAATTTTCTTTTTCTAAATATTTTCTTTTATCATTAGGTTTGTAAAAATGTATTTTTCATATTTTTAGGACTTTTATTTCTTAGATCTCACTTTTTATTTGGTAACGCTTACGTATTTTTATTTAAACGTAAGTTTTAAGTTTTAAACGTTCATCAATTTTAAATTTAGTGATAGCGTTTATTTAATATTTTTTATCTTTTTAATTTTCTTTAATTTGCATTTAAGCTCTTGTAGTTTATGTCCTTCTTCTGTAGTTATAATAATTCACAATCCCTTTTTCCGTTCAATCTCGCATATCACTATTCGTTTGGTGATCCATCAGATGTGATACATAACGACCCGGAAACACTATACTCCTCGATCTTCATTGCATTCTGCGTTAGGCGTTTTAAGCGAGTTACGGTCCGCCATTCACAAGTGTGCTTGAGTGATTTAGCTGGACTGTTTTGCACGCATCAAATTTTCGCTGTCGTGGGAGCCGTGCGGCCGATTATCTTCCGCTCATGATTAGTGATTTGGATATTCACTCCTTGTTTATACCATCTGTATGTGTTTATATTCTCTTTTAAAAATCAAAAACCCAAAAAGATTTTCATTCTTTGTTTTTACATCATGTTTATCCAAAAATCCAAAAATATCCATCTTTACCCTCTCACATCTTTGATTCTTCATCCCTACCCCTCTGAAAACATTTGATTCTTTCTATGTCTTATCCTCACCCTCTTGTTTGTCAATGGTGTGGTGGTCCTTATAATGGTGGCAATTGCCCCAGTTGTAGCATGGTGGAGTCGAAACGGTCCGTCTATAACCAAGATCCCTATTCTTACCATAACACAAACCGATTTATTCCATCGCAGCTACATCGTGAGACTCAGCAGTTTTCATTGTGAGTACTTGTGGTGGTTCACACTCCGATTCATTGTAATCGTGGGAAACACGCCTTGTTATGAGGTGTTCCCGATAACGATTATGCTACCACACATACGACTCACGCCACATCGCTTTTATCTGTAGTATGTGGAGGTCCTCACTTTAGCTCGATTGTCAAACAAGGAATCCATTTTGTAACAATTACGACTCTTCGATCATGACCAACCTCTAAGGTGATGAATCAGGAACCACCTCACCGATCCACTTCCTCAAAATATTCTCCTTGATCTTTTGGATTTAGTGAAAGATTTGAAGGAATGTAAACAATCCCAAGATAATCCAAATCAAAAATCCATGGAAGAATTGTTAGTCAAGAACAAAGTCGCTAAATTAGATTCCCGTGATTGCCGGTGAAAACTCTATTAGAATTAATTAAAATACAAAAGCACCAAATCTAGCTCTCGATCCGCTTTATTCTCGATGACATGATGATGAGGATACACTTGATATCCTTCAATTCTATAAATATTCATCAAATTCATCGATGATATTCCCATTGAGATTTCATCTCAAACAACTGCTATCACACCCGAAGCTCCCATTCACTCTCTAAACATGGGGATGAGCTTCTTGACCGTTCTAAAAGGAATCGGACGAATTTATAAAGTCTAGTGTTGAGGACCTTGTCCCAATCCGAGTAGTCCCTTTTTGACCATATGTGTGATTCTCTTTCCTCTGAGAGTGTTCAAATGATCATTTTGAAACTTTCTCCGATGTTAGCGAAGATTGTGATTCCTATGAAAACATCGAGTATGTTGAGGCATCACTCCCACGCCCCGATCCCCTTCTTGAGGAGTCCTCGTGAACTCACTCACATCAACCACTCTTTGATTTCAAAGTCGATCTGGGAGGATGAAAGTCTCATTGATAATGATCGCACTCACTTCTTATCCCAACAATCCAATAGAGAATGTTGATCACTTTGTTACCGAAACATTCAAAGCTACTTTCACCAATCCTCTATTTGAATTCACTGATTCACTTCAATTTCTGAGAATCCACTCTTTGATACTCAGATTGAGGATGGTGATGAGCCCACCATGGAACAAGAGTTCACAATTTCACCTCAAGTGAATGATTCTATTCATGAAGAGTTCTCCGGTGAACTCTCTCATGACATTCTGGAACATGATCATTTCTATTTTGATCTTGAGGATGATATTATTCTGAGGAAGGTGTACTCTATCGATGAGTTTGCTTGTTAATATACTACCTTCACCCTTCCTTCACTGTGTCTACATTTGAGGAAGAAGAATGGATCTTGATTGTTATCAAAATCTTTCTTCCTTTCCTCAAATATCTTGTGATTTCTTCTTCTTCACTCCTTCGAATGAAGACACTATCTTTGACCCCGCATTTTCATTTATCATCGTGAGCCGGTTCCGTTTCTCTCAGATATTCGCCGGTGGAACTTTCACGTACTTCTATGTTTGTCCAAACATCTTGAATGAAAGTCCGATGGAGATTGTTTCTTCCACTTTGCTTCCCCATGAACAAATTAATTGGGTCGAAATAAGCTCAAGCTAGCGACTGAATCAAAAAACGGTAGCATGCCATATGGGTTTTCACCCATATTTCTGACTTCTTTCTACTTTCTACCACCCTAGTGTGGGGGGTTGCCCCACATGTTGTGTATATAAGTTTCCTAAAAAAAAAAAAAAAATCTTTCAAATAATGTCAGAGTATTTCCCTTTTACGTTTTGTTTCGGATAACCGCGGTACTTTGAATATTGAGGGCAATATTCATTTCTAAGTGTGGGGGAATTCTCACGAATTTTATCATGTAATTATACCAATCCCGCTTTTGCCAAAATTTTTTTTTTTTTGGAGTAAGTGTTTTACACTTACTCATTTGGTTATCAATCCGCCTTGTCTAATAAACTAAAGGATTGGCTAATCCAGGAGCAAACGGCTCTTGGTAAAGATTTCTCAAATCCGTTTATATGGCTTGCAATTTGCCCAAAATTGTATGGTTTTATCCACCATATCCTAAAAAGAAAAGAGTTGGCTAGCCCGCAAGTTTATGGCTTGTGGTAAAGGCAGTGGAAAAACCATAATTGGTAATCAGCTCACCAAAGATAATATTGATAATTTATCTAAGAGTTGGCTAGTCCAGAGCAAACGCTTCGGTAAAGACACATCAAACCGTTATATGGTTTATGATTTGCCAATAAATCGATGGTTATCTGTACCATGGTTCTTAATTGAACTGAAACATTTGGCTACTCCAGAAGTAATGGCTTTTGGTAAAGAGATGCAAATCCATTATGTTTTTTCTCAAAAGATTGCTAGGGACTAGCAATAGTTTAGTGTGGGGATTGATGAGTGTGTAAATACTCATCATTTTTAGTCAACCAACCGCAAAAACGCTTAAAAATGCTCAAAAATGCATCAAAATACTGAAAATATCTCAAAATTGCATTTTATATGTTTCAGATGCAAAATGTTTAAAATCGGATGAAAAATGAGCAAAGTTTGCATAATTGGCGATTTCAGTCCCCCAAGTTTCTAAAATTGTCAAAAATAGTCCCTGAGTCAAAATTTCAAAAGAAAAGTCACCAAAGGTCCTTTTTAAATCATAACTTGTCAAAATTAGTCCTTTGGTGAAAAATATAAAAAGTTTGAGAAAATTACAAGTTTGGTCCTCCAAGTTTGAAATTTAGTGAAATGGCCCCCGAAATTGAAAATTGTCAAGTTTGGTCCCTACTTTGAAGCTTGTCACTTAGTCCTTGGAACATCTTTGATTAATTGGCGTAATAGGTCCTTTGATTTTTTGAAATGGCAAAACTAGTCCTTGTTTTATTAAACCCTTTAAACACCCAATGGACCTTTGTCAATACCAAGTGACCCACGCCTTTCATTTTGGTCCCCGTCAAATACAATTTTGGACCCCTTGATTATTAATACCGTCAAATCCCAAAGAAAAGAAACCTCCTTTCTCTCCCATGTCTCAGAACTAGCCTCGCATACACCCTCCACCCTCCTCACCTATCCATTCCTTGTCCCCTCCTCACCTACCCTTCAAATGCATTAAATGCACTCGCTCCCTGTCTGTGATATCAAACCGAATTTACTTAAAAAACCATCAAACTACAAGATGGATTCCAAGTAATCCAATGGCCCATTTTATTGATGGATTTGCTCAGACACGTGGGAGTGCTTTGGATGTATAAAGAGAAGAGAAGAAGTAGAGGAGTAGTTAGTTTATAAAATTTTACTTATGTCGCTTTTTGATTATTGTCTTAGTTTAAATTAAAATGGTGTAATTCGGCCATTGTATCTCTTTCAAGTTTACAAACCTTTGTAAGTCACTTTTGAGTATCAATCTAAGCTTTCATACAAGTTTCAATTTTGTGGTTAACCTGAAATTTCTCTTCAAATTCCATGGTCCAAGTTGTTAGTGGCTTATTTGAAGCTTTAATAAGCTTGTCTAAACCCCTTTTAAGCTTTTTATAGGCTTACATTTCATTTTCAAGTAACTTTGAATAATAGTCAACAAAAGTCAACTGTTTAAGCTCATTTGGATTTGAGCATGGTTTGGTAGATTGTGCATCTTTGAACAGGGTTGGATTAGTATCATTTAGTATAGGTTTGGATTTGGTTTTGAGCCCTGCATAAGTTGGACAGTTGTGAGTTATCTTTCCCATTTTCCAATTTCAAGTCTAAGTGCAGTTTCATGCTTCTCTTGTATCTATGATCATTTGTAGTTTTAGCCTGTTTATATAGTTGTATTTAGGTATTATAAGCTCAGTTTGATCAATGGAATTGGTTAGCTTTCAGGTTGTAATCTCATTTCAATTTCATAACAAATTGAAATAAAGTAGTGTTTGGATTTTGCTCTTAAACCTTGTTCAAGCTTGTTCGAGATTAAGTTCTATTGGTTCATGTTTATTAAGCATATTTGAGCTCATTTGAGTCAAAATATTGTGCCTGCATACCCCCAAAGTCAACATTTCATTTAATCCTCTCTCTTTGCTCCAATGTTGAGATTTTTGATTAGCATAATCTCATTTTGTGTTTAGAAATCATTAACATTGCTTGCATTAGGCTCATTTCATCATATAACATCAAGCTCATCTCCAAAACTTTGAATCAAAGTTGGAAAAAGTCAACTTTTCATCTTTACTTAAAAAGTCAAAATAGTGTAAAACTCGTTTTGTCTATCTAAGATGAATTTTCTTGAGCTCAGTTCTGGGCCAAATCTGATGAAACTTGTTGTTTTTAAAAGTCCAACTGGTCTACTTTCTTATCTCTATTTTGTTACATTTTTGTGAATTTTTTTAGAAGCTTCATTTTATCTTGTCAAAATGGGCCTAAATGTCCTTGTCAGGGCATCAAGTCCAGAGGACTTGTCCCTTTTGCTTGATTGCACAGAGCTCATTTGAGCTTGTGTAGGTCTGAAATTTGGCGCATGTGTAGTTACCCAGGTCTTCTTTAGGATTTAGCTTTTAGCTTTTAGTTTCCAGCTTATTCTAGTGCTTATTAATCAGCTGCAACCTGGTACCCCTAACTTTTTCGCCATAAGCTCATTACGTCAAATCTTTTGAGCTTGTGATCCAAAGGGTGTAGCTTGTTGTTACTTGTTCCATTTTAGTTCTCTTAGCTTATTATAGCTTGTGTATCAGTTTGGTAGCCTTTGGATTCCATTTTGCTTATTCAAGTGCTTATTTCAATAAGCACTTCCTCATCAGTTTCAATATCTTGCACACAAGCCCCTGTTTTTCCATTTTTCTTATATTCCTAATAATATTTTAGACTTTTCCTGAAATTTTCAGATTTTTCTAAGTTGATTTGCTATTTTTCTTAATTTAAATTAGTTTTTAAGCATTTTTAATTAGCTTTTAATACAAAAAATTAAGAACAGGTTCAAAAAAATAATTTTTCATTTTTCTTAAGTTAAGATAAATATAAAAAGACAAAAAAAATATTTTTCCAAATTTTTCTTAGTTAAATTTGTATTTTTAAATAATTTAATTAGTTTTTAATAGTTTTTAACTCCTAGAAAATAGAAAAATAATCAGAAAAATACAAAAATAGTTTTGAAAATTCTATTTTGATATTTTAGATTTTTCTAAGTTTTAATTTTATTTTTCTAGCTTTATTTCCTAATTTCTTGTAATTTAGGTAATTATTTAATATTTAAAATTAGTTTTTAATTAATAATAATTAATTAATTAGTTATAAAATTAATTTTCCTTTTCTATATATTTTCTTTTATCATTAGGTTTGTAAAAATGTATTTTTCATATTTTTAGGACTTTTATTTCTTAGATCTCACTTTTTATTTTGGTTCGTTTACGTATTTTTATTTAAACGTAAGTTTTAAGTTTTAAACGTTCATCAATTTTAAATTTAGTGATAGCGTTTATTTAATATTTTTTTATCTTTTTAATTTCCTTTAATTTGTATTTAAGCCCTTGTAGTTTATGTCCTTCTTCTGTAGTTATAATAATTCACAATCCCCTTTTTCCGTTCAAATCTCGCGATCACTATTCGTTTGGTGATCCATTGCACAGCTCGCTGGGACATAACGACCCGGGGAAACACTATACTCCTCAGATCTTCATTGCATTCGCTTTAGGCATTTAAGCTGGTTACGGTCTGCCATTCACAAGTGGCAGGCTTGAGTGATTTAGCTTGACTGTTTTGGCACGCATCAAGCTATTTCATTTTTTTTACAGAAGCAAGGGCTAAATATAGGCCTAGATAATGCTGCTCAACACCATACAAACATGTCAGCGTCGACCTCAGGTAGCGGAACCAAATCAGGGAAAAAGCGTGTGACATACCATGATGCAAATCGTGTACGTTTAACTTCTCACAAGATTCAACTTATATTTCTGTTAATATGTGGAGATCGTGTATGTATCATATATTTAACCATTATACTTTTTGGCAAACAGGAAGTATGCATACCCAAGAACAGTGGTACATATTAACCATTTACAACTGTTATACTTGCATCTGTAACTTATTAAATTTTTTTTAATCACCTATGAACTTTTTTATGCAGCGAGCTACTAAACAAGAGTTGTTGACGAAGTTTCCAAATGGACGTGAGTGTTCTGTCACCTTCTAACCAATATAATGTGTTCGTATGGTTTTGGAGTTGAATCATTTGAATTCACAATAACATGTAAACTTTATTTTATAGATGTGATTTTGAGGCCTAGTTTCATTTATGGAACTCGTCGAGTGGGCAGCGTGAAGTTACCTCTCGGTGTAATTGGTTCTCCACTAGAGATGGTATGTATGCTTTAATTGAACTCATGTTCAAATCTTCTTTCCAATAGAAATAATTTGGATCCAAGGAGAGGGCACGGACAAGTATTTAGAGACACTACAATCACTTGCATAAAAGTTTAAGACGAGTCTGTATAGGTATATACCTAGATTGCGTGTCATTTGTTTCAGCCAAAACACAACAACCCCATGTCGTCTTTTATAAAATATAATTTATGGTTAAATATGTTGGAAGTTATTCTTGCTACATACCACACCTTATAAGTGAGAACTTTAAATGGGTCAATTTATGATATGTTTTATCCTGGAATGGGTCAAATTATGATATGTTTTATCAAAGAAGCCACCTACAAAGCACAAGAGGTAACTACAAAATATTTTTTGTAGTTATATAGACTTACATTGTTTCGTATTCCATGTTACTCTTTTTGTGCTAATTAATATATAAAAATTACTTAACAAGTGATTTTGTATGGTAATACATGCAGGATGATAATAGATGGAGCCTTCAAGAAGAAATTGAAAAGGTATTTAACACCTCACTGGAACGTACTTTCAATCTTAAAGAAGAAGGGTCTTGCAGTATTTCTACTTGCACCAAAGATGTCGACAATGGTGATTACCTATGGTAAGTATATATGTTCTTTCTCATACTTGTGCACTTTTACTTTGTTTGTTTTCTGAATGACGGCTAAGAGTGTGCTTTAGTTATCTTTTTAGTCGTGTGATGGATATTTTGTAATTTGGTCATGATTCCTGAACATGAAACTTCTCGCCGCTGATCAATAATATCTCGGTTTACCTAAGATTATATGCTTACGAAATGATTATATAATATATGATTGTGTTATTTGCTTTTCGATTTCCATTTTGTAACGAAAATAGTACATATATTTGGTTATATTTTCTAATGTATGATCTTTACCTCTCTGATTTCTGTAGGGATTGCGGGAAACAAATATACATGGGTAAGTAGTTATGATTAATGAAGACCGTTTGACAAATTGTATATTTCTATTTAAGTTTGAATCTGATTATATTAGTAGCTGACTTGGTTGTTCTACTGAAATTTCTGTTACTTGATGTTTACAGGTGGTTTCGACACTGCTCATGCTGCTGCTAGATAAATACAACACCCATTTTTTATCACCCTTTGACCCACTATTTTGGTGAATTTGCTGTTTGATTTAGGACTTATGATCAAGCTGCCATTTGACTTCGCCGACCTGATGCATATATTAATTTCAACATAAATGATTGTCATGAAGGTCTTAAGCAGGTTTGTTAAAGCTATTAAGATATTTACCAAGTTTTACTGTGAGGTGTTGTTCTATATAAGGAATTTGATGAATCTGTACGTATAACCTCAAGTATAATGTGGTTAGCACTATATTTTTGCACTTTTTGGAGTAACCAAATTGAAGTTTCACTAATTGATACGTTTTGAGAATAAAGCTTTCTATTTAATGAAAAAGTATGTAACATGCTAAAGCATGCTCTTTGAATAAAAATATATTTGTATTCTTATTAACATGTAAAGAGTCGAGTTGGACATGTGGAAGTTTAAATATATTGAAGCATTATAAATGAATGTTCTTTATGAACTGGACAGTTTTTTCCATTTTCTCGGCATGTCCCCTCTTAGATACTATGGTGGTTATGATCTTTTACAATCATTGTCACTAGCTAAATAAAACAGAACGATAAACTACATAAAGCACGGTTTGATACATTAAATAAACAAAATAATGTAAATATGTTTGAGCTTCTGATGTTATTTTGGTCTCTTGTGTTGCAGGGTATAAAGCCCAATGGTCTCTTAAAAGTCAAAGATCCACAAGCTAAGGAGTCCATAGAGAAGTGCTTAGTCTATGTGTCTAAAAGATTGCTTGCAAAAGAGCTCTTAAAGATCCAATCCTTGCCATTGAAAGTACAACCCATACCCCATGGTCATAGATTGAGAACAAGATGTTGTCTGGTTGATCATGTGTGAAGAACAACTAGCATTCCCATTATCATTTAGCTAAAGTTCAGAATGTATGGTTGAAAGGCGAGATGGCTGAGAGGACTACTTTCATACATTGTAAGTCGTCTTTTTTGTTTCTTTTAAGATAATGTAGAGATTTCTTGGGATTAGATTAAGGTGCCAATACAATTTCATTAGAAAGTAGCAAGAAGCTAGAAGCTAGAACAAAAGAGGAGAATTAAAGGGAATTCGGTATACAAATCCTTTGTTTTGAACGCATTCGTTTGTGGCTTAATTTCAATTGTCAGTTCTTTAATTTAGATATTATGACCATTGCGTCGACGACAACAACTAATTTGTGAGTTAATTTATAGGATTGTTTAGTTTCTTTGTAAAAAAAACAACTTAATTTATCTTCTATTATATGTTTCTCCATATAATAAACTTTGTTGCAATTTAAGTGAGTTCTCATTTTAGTTGCGTATTGCAGGTCACAAATGTTGGTTTTTGAGCCCCTATTATGATACTACTCCCTACAATGAGTCCACCACCCGCTATTCTGCCAACTATTGTTCAAGGAAAACCGTCATGTCCCATCACAGCTCCCCACCCTCCAGAACCACACACAATTTCTCCTGGTGTGCCACCATGAAACACTATAGTTCCATAAGCAGGTTGATAAAATGATCATCCTTTGAGTTTGAATAGAACAATGTTTCTCTTACATGGACATATATTCTACCTATCTACAATAATGTTAAATGATTTTTATTTAGTGAGTGTTTTTTTAACTGTTTCTTCCCGTAAACTTGCAGCCTTACAAAACTTTACTAGGGTGCACAATTCACTGTCTAAGCCCTTTTAGCAAGGATAAACACCACAAACAGATGGTACTATAACAAATTTGCCGCATGTGGGAGACATTTGGACGAGGACTATCCACATTGGCACTGCCATGAATATGGAACACAACCAATACCAAATTACAAGTATGCTTATCCTCTTTTGCAACTGGAGCTTCCGTCAATACATTTTCCGGTTACATATAGTTCTAGGCATATTGTATTTATATGTATGACTTCAATAAATCAATTTTTTTTAGCGTATACGGCCGCTGCGCAACCAACTTTCTTTGCAACCATTGTAGAGCTCGGCACTTCCGTGACGTGACCTCTATATACATTCTGAGCCTAATCCTTTATTTCACCACAATTAGGTGTACACTACCTACTGGCTACCTCCATGTTTATGCACCTTCTAATTAGTTCAGGGCAACCGGACTTCACTTAACTTATTCGGCCAGGAGGTGTTTCTTTGTAATATTATCAGGAAAGTTTTAAGAAATTTACGTTTTTCTAATTTTTATGGTATAATTTTACAAATTGTAACAAATGACAATATAATAGACTTGATATTTGAGGAATGTTCAAAGGATATAAAGTATCCATGGAATGTCTAGACAACTATATTGAAATTGGTACAGGGCCTGATTGCTATGTGGAATCATGATCTTCTTGATGCAGAAGAGTTGTTTCGCAAGCCCTGTTCATTAAATGGTTCTGAAAGTTTTCTTCATTTGCGTCATGGTATGTCTTCTCTCTAATTGTAATTAAAGGTGGAAAAGTGGTCGTGGCAGGGGTTAATGGGTCAAAATTGGTCATGACAGGTAATTCTTTGGTATGGGTTATGTTATGGGCAACCCAGAATACTTTTGGGTAATTCATTTTTGATAGTTACTATGTCAAATACATTAACAGAAATATATATTATTTCAATAATAGCTTTTGTGAATAAAATAAACTTGGCGCTACATAATGGCTGCAAACAGGTGAAATATGTATGGAACTTGCTAGATAGCAATGCAATTTGGATTACTTGCTACATGGTGCAGTGCACTCATGGACTGTGTAGGGTGTGAGAAGTTTCGTCTTTGGGGAAAACTTCAAGTTCTTGGCCTTGGAACTGCATTGAAGATTTTGTTCTCTGTCGATGATCAGAGTAACCCAAACCTAGCCGATGGACGAGTGGACCAGTGTGAAGCTTTAGTTTCGTTGCCGGCAAGAGCTCCTAGCCGACGACCGGCATGTGAGTATCTTATATTCTTGTGAAGATGGTTTGAGTGAAGGTCTTTTCATTTCTTAATGAACACTATTTGTAATTCTGTTATTATAGCTGCAGTTGCAAAGAAATTAAGTGATTGCTTTAATAAATCTACTAAATCGCCTATTAATTCCATATATATGTTACTACAATAACAATTCCTACAACAGATATCGGTTTGATTAACCAAGCTTAGGGAGTGATGGCTCCTTGGTACACTTTTGTTCATAGTTTACCTTTTCCCGCTTCAAATTCATCTGTATTTGAATTAAACTTTTGAGCTGTTTTTTAGGTGGAAGAACCTGTCAAAAACTAACTGGCCATCGTTAACTCTGAACTAACTGAATTTAAAGATGAGAAAAAGTGAGTGAAGAAAAGAACATCGTTGTTCATGGTTCATATGTTTCTGTGAGGGTAGTTTTTGAACTTAATTTTCAAACTTTACACTTCAGTATAAATGGTTCTGTATTTAGACTTTAGATGTTCGGAATTGGTATAAGATTTTTGACCATGAACAAGGAATTTGATTTCTGAAGCGATTAGCTATTTCAAGTCTATATAGACGGGTAATAGCTGACAAGGAGATAGATGAGGATGCAAGTGAGATAGGGTTGTAGAAACTGCAAGCTTTATGAGGTGAATTGTAGGCGAATGTGAATTAGGCCAATTTTTCTGTTTGTTATCTCAAAAGAAAAAGTCACCATTTGCATCATTTGTGTTGTATTTTTCCAACAGATTAAATTTATTGTTATGCATCATTTGAATTTTAAACCCATTCATTGTTAGTTGAGCAATATCGTTAGAACCCATTGGACCCATTGGAATTCAATATAAAACCAAATTTGACCCATAAATTTTTTGTTTACAATATTACTTATTATGTAGTATGGTCTCTACATTCTTCAAACAATTCCCTCAATTACGCATTGAATCTTTGAGTCGTTAAAATTAGAGCATGCATGAATAAGTTAGATAGTTGGTTTATTTGGGACTTTGGTTAAAATAATCAATTGCGTCTATCTGTTAAGCTTATGTCTATAATCATTATCCTTTGTGCACTTACGAATTCTATATGGCTTCAAGATGTAATAAACTTAAATATTGATTGTCTAACAAAAAATATATGTAGCAATGGGACTTGAGAGGAATAGATGTATACAAGCAATTGCTAACGTAGTTTACAAAGAAGTCTTATGTTGGATTTGAATACGCAACATTGTTTTGTATAGACAACAATATATATTTGCTAAAACAAACCGTTTGCTTTTTCTAATTTTTTTATCTCATTGTATGTTTTTTTATTTTCATAGGCAAACACTTTTTTTTTGTTAAGGTTCATCCTAATAATCATTGTTGTGGTAATATGTAAAAATAGATATATATATATATAAGTTTTAAGATCGTAACGGGTAAGACACACAAATAAATTAGTTGAAGTGAAACAGCCACAATGGATCAAAATTCTACAAAACAGGCTAAAATTAGACTAAAATATAATGTAAGCTCTAACATGGGTATAGCTCAAAACTTTTATAGAGAAACTACGAAATTGTAGATGAAATTGTTTTAAAAACAAAGTATGACTCTATTTAGTAAAGCAATAAACAATTACCGTTTCAGAAAAAAACCCACTTTCAAAACATTTCTTAACAACCTTCTTACGACCCAACATTTTTCCAAGAAAAAGCAATCCTCGCACCAACTCACGATCTTGTGGATATGATCAACGATCGAATGCTACAACCATCAATCAGTTGGTATTATCGATATGGATACAAATTATAATGAGTCACTTTACACAGCTGATTTCCTAAATAGCATTCGAATTGTCGGGCTTCCAAAACATTCTTTAAAATTAAAAATAGGTTCTCCTCTTATGTGCATGAGAAACATAGATCAAAGCGCCGGATTATGCAACGGAACTAGGCTTCAAGTGCTAAGGATGGGTGTCAATATAATAGAAGCCGAGATTATATCAGGCGGAAGTGTAGGTACAATTTGCGCAATACCAACGATGGTCTTAAGCCCTTCTGATAATAAGATGCCGTTTAAATTAAATCGTAGACAATTCCCAGTTGCATTGTGTTTTGCAATTACTATTAGCAAAAGTCAATGACAAACATTAACACAAGTAGGATTTTTTCTACAACGGCCGGTTTTTTCTCACGGACAACTATACGTAGCCGTATCAAGGGTGAAAAGAAGAATGTTGTAAAAACTGTATATGTTATGTCATTAACCATCCACGCAAACCATACAATTATTTATAATTTTTAACCAAAAAAAAAAACTAAAACCAACAACTAAAAACCAAAGAAACAATTGTTTTATAATATTGTTTGACAATTCTAAAAAATATATTTTAGTTAACAAAAAAAAATAAACAAATAATTATAAGTCATGCCCGCCTATTAATGGGCAGTGCTTCAAAACTAGTATATATATATATGTATATATATATATGTATATATATATATATATATATATATATATATATAGGGGAGAGTTAATGTGAGATCATGCTTAAAGTTGTAAAAATAAGATCAAGTCTAAAAAACCACTAAAAATTTTAGCAATAATACACAAAAAAATAACATTTTAATACAAGTTAACATTTTAGCAACTAATAACCAAATGATACATGAGTTTGGATTAGTGATACACCTGATACACATTACACTAATAAATATTCCAAAACCTGATACACATACAAAAACCTGATACACATTACACCTCTAATCAAAGTGTATCAGCTAGGTTTCGTAATTTTTTAATAGAAACTATCGAAACTTTAACAATTTTAGTTGTAGCTAATAAAAAATTTATTTTTGTTGTAAGGAGAGTGTTACTTGTCAAAAATCGTGCGGATGTGCGGATAGATCTGGACCGCCCATTGCAGATCTGATCTTGACTTTTTGAAAAAAAGTCAAGATCTGCGCTAACTTCACAGTAGCAATTGACCATGTAAACGATTTTTTAAAATTTTTTCCTTTTGAGGGATCGTTACTATTGTTATCTTCTTTCATTTTTTTATTTTTCCAGATTTTTCTGAGCACTTTCTGTTTTTTCGATTATGAGTCCTACCGTGATATTAACGATATTATGAGTCCTACTGTGATATTAAGAAACTGTGATATTATAAAATGGTGATATTATAAAACCAACTGTGATAGTAAGCTTTTTTACATGTAAAAATGACTAGTGATATTAAGAAACATATGATAGTTACTATGATATTAACAATTTTATTAAAAAAACATATGAAAGTTATGGTGATATTAACAATTATATTAAAAAAAAAGAAAAAAAGTTTATGTGATATAAAAAGTAACCGTGATATTAACATTTTTTTATTAAAAAGTGAAGATGATATTAATAATATTAGTAAAAAAACAAAAAAGTACTGTGATATAAAAAAAAGTTAGTGTGATATTAATAATTTGTATTTTAAAAAAAAGTTTATGTGATATTAAGATCAAATCTTGAATTTTTTACAAAAGTCAAGATTCGATCTTGACTATGTCAAGATCAGATCTTGACTTTTGTAAAAAAGTCAAAATCGACCTTAATATCACAATACCTTTAATCATGAAAACGATTTTTTTTTGAAATTTTTTTCAGCGATTCTTAATAATTTATCATCATCTTTATTTTATTTTTATTTTTTTCAGATTTTTTTGAATTTTTTTAAAAAAAAAGAAGCTACTTTGATATTTCCGCACCATCCCTACTTAAAAGCTTAAAACCCACCCGATCCCTTCCCTATATATATATATATATATACTACTTATAATGCATTTAAACACTTTCCTTCTATTAAAATTTTAAGATTTCCTAATATAGATTTTTAAGCAAATACAAGTCAAAAAACATAATTTACAAGTATGTAAAGCACAAATCAAACTAAAAAAACACTATTTCTTACATACAATTAATACATAATTTAAAACACCCTATCACCGATATATACAACTAACTAAGCACAATGTACAAATATATACTATCTATAAGCATTATTTACAAGTATGTAAAGCACAATTAATACGCTATTAAAAACACCACTTCTAAAAAAAAAATACAACTATTTAACAATAATGTACAATATAATTAAAGCTTCCAATTACCATAACCCCATTTACCACAAAATAAAAACAAAAAAAAAATCCATAGTCCTCTGTACTCACTCTTTTTCTATATTCAAACATCACTTGGCGATTTAGTTTCGACCCCAGTTACCAAACCGAAAGTCCACTGTGAATAACAATGATTTTTACACAATTAGCTGCTGGTTTCATACTACTTCTTTCTTCTATACATGGAGTGCTAACTTTAGCATTCAGATTCATTTTTAATTTTCCTAATTAAATCAAATTCTTAAATTCAAAATCAAAACTTCCACATCAGAAAAATAATATCATATAAAAAAAACAAAATAAATAAAAATAACCAACTGTAAAAATTCAAAAGTTCGAATTTGTACACACCCTTTAACCAAATCAAACTCTTTTAAATTTTTTACTCACACTTTAACCAAAGAAAAAGAAGAAACCTAGATCTCGGTTTTGTTAATTTAGTACAAATCTTCAAAGATTTTATTATATGAACATAACCCATCATTGATATATGTGAAGCATAGCTTTTATTATATGAACATAACCCATCATTGATCTATGTGAAGCATAGCTTTTATTTAAATATTTGAAACTTAAAAGAAATATCAAAACATAAGTGTTTCAATCTTACTTTCTTTCGGTTTGAACTAGAAACGATTAGAAATAAGAAACACCAAAAGCTACCCGATGATTCGAATATGTATGTGAAGTACCTTGGTTCGTGTATATAAGGATAAATGCTGAACGAACAAGGTTGCTTAATGGTGGTGTTGCTTCATTTGATTTGAGAAAGGAATAAATGATAAAGTTTTTGTGGTTGCGATATGTACTAGAGAGAAAAAAAGATGGGATGGCTGTGTGTTTAGGATTAGAGTGATTTAGGGTTGTTTATTGTGAGACAAATGAGGGATTGGTCCTTATATCTTTAGGTTAGATACATATGGGCCGGTTAATGGTAATTAACGAAATTTCGGTTTAATGAACTTTGGGTCGTGTACTAACATATTAGTTTAGTACTCATGTATAAATTGTTTAAGGGCCTAATTTTCTTATAAATTGGTTAATTTGGACTAAACTTTTGATATTAAAGTGGTATAGGTTAAAAAAGTTAAAACAAATATCGGTCGTCTTACTTTGCCTAAAAAATATATTTATAATGTTTGTTTTTTAGATTTATTTGAAAACGTAATAAGTTGATACACATTTGTTGTACAAGTCTTTTTTAATATGTAGTTAGTTTATTTGTGTCATTATTTTCTTGTGTTGGTATTGTTTATATAAGCTTTTTGGATATTTCTTTGAAACATGAACACTTTGGTCAAAGAAAACTTAATCCAAACTTTTTTACGTCAAACTTATTGAAATTTTTTTTATGTTTCTAATATTAAGAAACAAATTTATTGTATAAAATATCTAGAGCTTATCTTACTAGAAAATGCTAAGAAATTATATATCATTGTTATTGCTTAAAGTTATGGTTATTTTAAAAAAAAAACGTGTAACTGAATAATATTTGCTCGCCGTAAAATATAGTCACAGGGTACCCACCGCCGTATCGCGCGGGTACCCTGCTAGTATGTATGTATGTATATATATATATATATATATATATATATATATATATATATATATATATATATATATATATATATATAATTAGAATATCAATTTTTAATATGATTCTTTCATAATGATCAATATCATAACCTTATGTTATGTATGTAAAAAATAATTTGAACCTCAAGTTCTAATTAGATTCAATTATAGTAGAATCAATAACACAACCTCATTTTATGTTAGAAAAGAAAATAAAACCTCAAGTTTTATTATGATTCCCTCAAGACTATATATATATATATAGAATCTCAATTTTTAATATGATTCTTTCATAATGATCAATATCATAACCTTATGTTATGTATGTAAAAAATAATTTGAACCTCAAGTTCTAATTAGATTCAATTATAGTAGAATCAATAACACAACCTCATTTTATGTTAGAAAAGAAAATAAAACCTCAAGTTTTATTATGATTCCCTCAAGAGAATCAAATAACATATTTATGCGTTATTGTTACATATTTGTTATAGAACCTCAAGTTTTATCATTATTAATTTGAAATTATTATCTTACGTTTATATATTTACCTGGTTGTGTTTGTTTTCTTTACAAAATCGCTCAATACCTCTCAATAGCCTATAATTCTGAATCGTTAAGAGCTTTTGACAATCGTTAAGTCCATGATGTTGGTGGATAAGAACCTAGATGTTCTTGTAATGTAATGGGAGGTAGAGGTGGTGATGTTTCAAGCTCTTTATAGAATGTGTTTGAAGATGTTGGAGGTGTTCAAAAGACTAATTCTTTTGGGTTTAAGTTGGAGGCTAGTTGGGTAGTTTTTGATGGTTGAAATGGAGTGGGACACGGGTAGTGGAGTTGTTTTTGGGGTCTTAAGAAGTTCCGCGAGGGTGATTTGGGATTCAAGTTGAGACTCGTTAGGTGATTGTGGTGATGAACTTGTGAGAGATAATGGAGGTGCTACAATGCAGTCATTTGGTGGAGAATGAGTAGTTGGTGATGGGCTTTTTGACAAAGGTTTAGCTAAGCAACAAGTCTGGATGCTAATCCGTGCGGTTCTCCTAAATTTGGTTGGTGGTGGTACTACGGAAGGTGGTAGGATGAAGTTTTAGATTTCTTGAAAAGGGTTGTTTTCACTAGATGGTTCATCAATGTTTGAGGATCTTTTGGGTGACATAATGATGATTGTTTGTGATGTTGAATGTGATGGATATGCAAGCATTTTGAAACCTTATTTATAGAGTAAATAATGCATTGCAATGAATGCTAAAACCAAAATGTGGACTATAATATAACGATTAGATATGAATTTAAGGAATGTGATCATGAGAACACAAGCATTAAGTAACATATTCATTAGTGATATAGCTAAAATTTTGAAAATATGAAAGTTTCTAGCCAAAGTGGAACAATAAGAGAAAATTTTGGCTACTGTCGCACGGTTCTCACGGATCCGACCCTTTAGGGATCCGCCCAGCATAAATGCTGGTATCCGTGGAACTGGTGTTCTCAGGCAGTTGAAAATTTTGCTTTTGGAAATAATAGTGCCTAGTGTGTGCCTATATGAAAACCATGTGGAGTTGCGGTTATCTCCACTCCTTTTAAAGAAGAAAAATAAACAAAGAAGTGAAAAAGCATATATATATATATATATTTACTAGTGGCAAAACCCGTCCGATGGACGGGTATGACTTGTGGTTTATATTTTTAGGATTTAGTAGAACAAATGTATACTAAAAAGTGATTAAAAGTTAAATGAAACATTTAAGATCTATAATTGATGTTACCATAATCCATTAAATTGCTAAAAGCAGGTAAGTATTTTGATTTGTGGTTTTTATTATATTAACATAACAACATTACTTGTGCAATTAAACTTAATGTAATTCATGTATTATACTCAGATCCGAGCTCATTTATTATATTGTATCTAAACTCTAGCGCCACTGCTAAAAGCTTTTGGCATTGCTAACGGGGCCTCAGTCTCTAAACAACAACCTAAAAGCTTTAAAACATTTATAAAATGTAACATATTTGATTTCACAAACACATCAAACCATAAACAAAGAGGCGTATAATATGATGTTTAAGAGAGAGAAAGAGTTAGAGGTTTTGGGAACTTAGTGAGTGTTAGGAATTAGAAAATTCCATACTAAAGAGTCGGTCACCCCAAATATTATCTAGCATAAGTTAGCTCGTAGACATATCGTTAGTTACGTTATTTACTGTTTTATTAGTTAGTTATTAGTCTAGTTTAGCATAGTGCAACACCGTGGAGGAAGGACTGGTCTTTACCCATCTGTATCCCGATCCACAGTGCCGAGAGGTCGTGTATTTTGTGTAACTATAAATACCCCTTCCATCCATGGAAGGGGTGGTGCTTCTTCTCATTTTTTAATCTAATCTTTCATTTGTGTAAACCTCTAGCAAGAACACCCTCTCTCTCTACTAACTCTCTAACTATGGCAATCATGTATTTCCATCATCCAAGACCACCCGAATCATCAACACAATAATATTATGATCCTACAATTGGTACCAGAGCCAAGGTTTTTGTGTTGTGTTGATTTAGTGTGGTTTTTCGATATCTGTTCATACTGTTTCTGTGCTACTGTTATGAGTCCGAAAATTTTCTTTTTCCTATCTTTGTGGATAACAGTTTTACACATGTGTTACTTGGTCAATGTCCAATATAATATTTACATATGATTTGTGTCAAGCGTGTGTCCAAAGAACAGTATTGTAACTCGTCATCTATTTGTTTTTGGTACAAAAGCTGTGTTATTATATTGGTCAGTTCTATATGGTCAACTGGTAACTTTTCTTGGTTATATTCATGGTCAAAACAGTCAAAAGATTGCATTTTTATGATGATTTTCTGGGTTTGAAAGTGGCCATATTCTTGCTAGCGAGTTGTCCCTATATGATGTCCTGATTCGATGAATATACCTAGCGACTTGTTACTTTCACCGGTGGCGACTTGTCTTTACAAGTCGTCTATATTCATTGTATAGAAGTAGCAGTTATGCTATCGAGTTGTATTTACAGCTAGCGACTTGAATAAAATGGGGTAGCGACTTGAAGTAACGACTTGGTTATAAGATGGCCTGACGACTTGTTATTTAACAAGTCGTAGCGACTTGCTTAGCGACTTGCTTAGCGACTTGCTTAGCAAGTTGGCTTAGCGAGTTGCTTAGCGACTTTGATTGGCAACTTGACTCAATAAACAGAAAGGATGAAGATGAAGATGAAATTGACCTCGACCACATGTAAAACAAATACCGTATACCAAAACCCATGTTCGACCTCAGTTATCATTAAACATCACAAGTCGACCCATATCACATCCGAATCCAACATCAATCCTCTATCTATCCTACCTCACCTTCAATCCCATCTCCAATCAAACCTCATGACTCAAATCAAACTAGATACGAAAATAACAAACATCTCAGATTTGATTCAGTTTTTGTTAAATCTTTCTAAGATTTTTTTAATTGAATCCCATCATCATCGACTCTTTATGAAATCTCACTTCAATTAAATGTTCGAAACTTTAATGATCAAGATTCATAACATATGTGTTACAATCTCATCTTGTTTCGTTCAAGACTCTGAAAGGTAAACACAAGGACGAATCAAACATAATCATAATACCTACCTGTGTTGTTCCAAAGATCTTGTGGCTGTATCATATACTTTTACTCTAACCATCCCTGTGGTGAGTAATTATTCGTGCCATCCCTATGGCGTTCTCAACCTGAATCGAACATTAGGTTTGATGGTAGATAGTGTTCATCTGAGATTCTCATTTGCTTGAGGCTCGAATATATGAAAGGCTAGACTAAAGTGGGTGCTTGTTTCTCATTAGATAACTTTATTTGTATGATTGATGAGATTGATTGAATGAGTATGAGATAGATCTTGATTTGTTTTGGTTTGGTGAGAGAAACAATATGATGGGGGCGGACTAAATATTGTGTGTGAGAAACATTAGGGTATCACATGCTTATAACCGGATATTGTGTGAGATAATGGATCGGGTATTCTTTTTGTTGGACCATGGTTGTGATATTCATGAAGCATGGATTTCTCCTTTAGGCTTGGGCCGTGTAAAGTTTGGACAGGGCCTGAGCTTGTTGATGATTTTGGATTGAGTTAAACCTGATTTGGAATGGGCCGTGTGATTGGTTATCTGTTGTGAGACGGGTCTCATGATTTTGAGTTTATTCTCATTGGCATATACGATTGGTGAACTAATTCATGGGATAGCATGGGCCGGTTGGAATTTCTTTTATTTTGAGCTAGATGAGTTTTTTTTTTAACTAGGCTTGGTATTAGTTAGATGCGTTATATGTTTATCTTGGGCCGAGTGTTTTTGCTAGAATCTCGTGTGACATGGTGTTGAGGCCAAGAAATATATACGCATGATTGACTCTCTCAAGTTTAGCTTACTTAGCCGAGTAATATTATGCCATGTGATATCGTGAATTATTTAACCGTGTGATAATTGCTTGAGCCGGATTGTTGACTCTTACAAGTTGGATTGAATGATTTTATGTGAGTTGATATACTATGAGAGTTATCAAATATGTGATTTGTTGATATGGAGCTTATGTGACTTGATGAGTTATGTGATTTGCTATATTGATGTGAGTTTTGTGGTATGTGGTTTGGTACTTTGATATATACATTTTCACGGAGAATATTGTGTCACGGCTTGAAGTGTTTATTAAAAATGTTGACTACGGGGTGTTTGGACGGTATTTCTTATTTGGATGTGAAGTGAAGTTTTTTCGCACGCTTTACTTATTTTGTCTTCTTTCTTCTACACTTCCGCGAAGATGACTTGTTTGGGCGTTTATAGAGGGTGATGAAGACTTGGCTATTTAGTTACGGTTGTGATTCTTTCTCGCTTAACCCACAACGTAGCTATCACTTCGGTGTCTCACGCAGTTGAGGATACGTCAAGAGGCTTTGTACATTGGGTACACCGTTTCTTATTCACAAGGATTAGTACAAGTTTAAGTAACAAATCTGGGGAATTCTACTTCATGATCAAGTTTGGAATATCGGGTTTGCTTCTCCATGTGATCACACCGCAATGCCACAAAATGCGTGAATGATGTGTGTACCAATGTGTTTATTGGATGGTTGATGTTATGGATGATGTTGGATAATGAACTGTTGATGAACCGCTGCATGTTCTCCTAAAACACATATTCACTGAAACCAAAGTTGTCATAACACACTCAAGCTGACATTGTTTACGGTTGTGTCTTGATTTTGTAAAATCCCGCGAAAGAACCTATTTCTCGGTTTAAATCATAGACTTGTAAAATCCCGCGACAATGGAAACATTCTGGTAATAGTAAAGTGCATTTCCGGATCTATCTTACGGTTTATTCTTGGTTTTGTAAAATCCCGCAAAAGAATCTATTTCTCGGTTTAAACCATGGAATTGTAAAATCCGAATGATAGAACCATCCCGAGAAAGGAAAGTGTAATTCTGGATCTCATCTGATGCTGGTGCTACGGTTTCTGCTTCAAAGAAGGGATAAAAGGGTGTACTTCATGAATTGGATGTGTGTTTGGATATTCGTCATGGCGGTTTGGTTACTTCAAAGTTTTACGGGGTTATGCTCATTAAACCATGGTCGGGATGAAACCATTATCAGATTTCAATTAAAAAGTCAAAAGAGGCTAGATTTGAGCTTTTAATCAGAAGATGTGACAACGGGGTTAATTCACTATTATTTATTTGAGGTTGAAGTGAAATAACACGAGCAAGTGTACTTAGTATCTGAAGGTATCGGGGATGGATGGATGAAGATTCTTCATGATCCTTGTTCGAGCTTATTATCAAAAACGAAGACTTGGAAATCTAGTTATTGTTGAGTGACTTTTACCTTTTCTTTTTACCACTTGGGGAATTGGGCTCTTATCATCTCAAAATAACTATCACTTTAAGGAGTTACGTTGTAGTGCTCAATGTCACATTCAATTGTGGATTTTCAAGAGGTGATATACGTCTATTACTCGATGGTTGGTTGGTTGAAGAGTATAGAGTACTTAGAGATTCAAATGGGCATGAAGTCTGACACCGGTCTTTATTACATATGTGCGAGTTTAAGTCACGAGTTCGGGTTAGTTTACTTCAGGGTCAAATGCATCATATTGGATTTTCTCCATCAGCTGTCACGACAAAGAGCCTACTGAATGATAATGGGGTTGATTATATGTTTGCCAAGAGATGATGAAAAGAGAGAGATTATGACGTTTGAATACTTCAGTTCAAGCCTCGTACTCTAAAGAAAAGAAATGTGTACGTTTCAGTGCGCATTATCTTCCGAAGAAGAGAAATCTTCTTATGACGTATGAACTCAACAGTTCATGCCTCATACCTCAAAGAAAAGAAAAGTGTACGCTTCAGTGCGCTTTATCTTCTGAAGAAGAGAAATCTTCTTATTTATGACCATTCTCATCAACATGCTTCATACTTTTTCCATGCGCTTCAATTATCAAGTGAACCGGCTACCATTGATTGTTTTCTCATTCCACTTGCTCGATTATAATGAAGATGGCGACATCATGTGCTTATTTTTATGGAGAGAAGTGTGAATAGAACATTCTGATGGATTTCACTTATTTAGTCAAGAATGGCATCTCCGTATGCAATTCTTGAGGGGAGAAGAAGTGTGAATTTTTGCATTGTTGATTGTTATTTGAGAATATAAATGGTCATACGGCTCTAAACTCATGTAAGAACCGAGCTTCTTCTTATCGGGTCATCTTCACATGGAGTTTTTTCTCTTCTAAGAGCCGTTGGTTGACATCTTCACTCGGATTGATGAGTTTATCGACAAAGTGCTTCCGGTTAATGCTTCACGTATACATCAACATGATGATTCCGAACAATCTCTCTGTTCTTGTTTGATGTGATTGGTAGTTTGGTGTTACCATCTTGTGTGTTCGTTGCGGCCCGATTGCTGATTTCCTTGATGAACATCTTTCTGTTCTTGTTTGATTGGGAGGGATTTTAGTTAAGGAGATTTGCAAGATGTAAGTTAATTGGGATGCTTTTTGGTGGGATGCTTTTGGTGTGAGTTGAAGATGTTAACTATCTATTCCCCAACTGCACAATCTTGAAGAAGGTCGAGTGTACAATTGTTCTACATTTCTTGCTATATGTTAGAAGACCAAAGACGAGTTGCATTCAATGATCTAAAGACTTCTTCTTAATCTGGGCATTCATCTAAAAGATTGTCGGTCTTGGGGAGAGCACTAATTGGGGGAACGTGATATGTCGAATTTAATCCCCAATTAGACTTGCTCACATTATTCAGCATGTTGATTCTCACAAAGACTTCAAGCAATCTTCTCAACAAATTTCAAGTATTTGGGCATTCAAAGAGTTGCTGATTCTCAAGTGTCAAACCAAAGAAGGCGTAAGGAGACGAGCATTTAAACGCGAGTAAACTTGATGAACTTAATACTTCTAAGTAATTGAAGATACCCAGGGAAGACAAATGTTATTACCGCAGAGAAACTCAAGGTTTGACTCATGACGAGTAAACTTGATGAACTTAATTCTTCTAAGTGATGAAGATATCCCGGGATAACAAATGTCATGACCGCAGAGAAACTCAAGGTTTTACTCATCAAGGCGCTTAGTGTTAGTATTCCAACGACGTGGGGGAAGTGATGTTAGAGAAAGTTTCTAAAGATAAAAGAGGTACACTAGTGTGTGGTGATTTCGATGGTATCGCAATGATCGTGGAGAGATATGTGTACATTGGGGATGCTCACTGTTTCACTTGAGTGCTTAATCAGTGATTTTGAGATACAATCACTTATTCCGGAGTTGACATCCGCAGAGATTGTCTTCCGCAGAGATAATCAGTGACTTGGCTTGATTCTTCAATGTTATCAGTTATTCCTTCCTTGGGTATTGGTATACTTCGGATACTTGAGCTTCATACACGATCATCGGGAAGAAAATGTGAACATGGGGAGGTGTTTTCATTCCCCTCATGATGTGTATTCGATAGATCTTGGGTATTGGTGTACTTCGGTTCTTGAGCTTCATACACGCTCATCGGGAAGAAAATGTGAACATGGGAAGGTGTTCTTCATTCCCTCATGAAGTGTATTCGGGAGAGTTCTTGAGCATTATACTAAGAGACTGACTGTATCAACTCAACTACTTGGGGGAATTGTTCTCTTGACACCTTTTGGAATGGATCGCTTCAGACTTCAAATTTCGGAATGGAAATTTAAGAAGATTATTTATGTGTGGATGATACGGTGCTGTTCTTCTTGTTGATGATATAACCTCGAACTAAGAATCACAGTGATTATTCTTGAAAGGAGCAGCGGGATTTATGATAATGGTGTGCTTCTCTCTCAGGCACCTGCTAAGGCAAGCTTGAAATAGAGCTTCGTATCTGCTCAGCCTAAAGGATTTTCGGTTTGGGGAAGTCAGCCAAAGTCTCACTTTCAGATGGTTCAATTTCTTTCTTCATTCAAGAGCCCTGAAGCTTTGGTGGTGAATGTTTAAGGGATGATGGCCTCTATCTTCTACGACGTGCTGCTCGATATCCTTATCTCGGTACTCGTATCATCATCTTCTTTAACTATATCATCTACTCTATCATGTATATATTATCGAAAAACAAAATAGAAAAATATAAAACCAACAAAAAGAAAATAGAAAAATATAAAACCTTCAAAACCTATAAAAATCAGAAAATTGAAAATTACCAAAAATATGTTTTCTCAAGACATGTCTTCTGGTATCGATAACATCTACGGTCTTAGAAATGTCATTCAATAATGGCACGGACTTTAGATGAAGTTCGAGCAGGAGGTGTAAATATTCTTTTTCTAAACATGTCTCTAAATATGGCTTACGCTATTTCAGACTCAGAACCCTGGCTTCAAAATTTATGGCTTACGCTATTTCGCATCGTAACCCGGGCTTCAAAAAAATGGCTTGCGCTACCTCTGATCAGAACCCGTACTTAAACCATGGTTTGCTATTATTTCAGATAGCAACCCGCTCTTTAAAGAAAGGAAAGTGTCTGCTAAATCAATTTTCAAATATTTCGTGCACTTATCCTCAAATACATTGAGGAAAGTATGTCGAAGGACTGCTGTTCCTACACAAATGTTTTTCCGTCTAAAATTCTTCGGAAAAATATTTGTTGTATTTCAAAATGGTGGAAAATGAGTTGCTTGATAAATCAATCAGATCGAGTTTTCAGTATAATTCGCAAAACTCAATCGACATTTCAAAGACTTTTAAAACTTTTCAAGAAAAAGAGTCATTGATTGAAGGGGAGAATGTTTTCAAATTTATATCATCTAACGGACTTTCTTAATTATCCTACGTGCTTAATTAAAAATGATAATTGCCTGTGTCGAAGGACTAGGAATTTAGGATATGATTGTTAGGTTTAGATGATTAGAGTTTGATTAACACATAAACCCCATGCCTTATATGATCTGATTGTTATGTTGAATTGACTTTAATTAGTCGATTGCGTTATGGGTGATGACGACCACCATATATCTGTATGTGTGTTCACTAACGTATGCAGGTATATTGGTTATAAGAATGTTCCCGATCCGATCCCACAATGAAGATGATTGGATGTCGAAAGGAAAGGGTAACTATATCTTGGGTTGACAAATGAAGAAACGGAGCTTAATTGGACTTCTATGGAGAGTTGGCATAAATGCAACGTAAGAGGTCTCACTGCATCGGCAGATGGTTTTCTTCTAAGTGATTGAAGAAACGGAGCTTAATTTGACCTCAGTTGGCATTCAAAATGCAACGTAAGAAGAAGTCTCACTGCATCTGCAGACGGTTTTTCTTCCAAACCCTACAGAACCTAACAACAAAAGCGCTCAACCACCTAACTTATCTTTTGCAGATACCATTTTTAAACAAATTTTTGATAAATTTGAATAAAATTGTTTTGAAAATGGAAAATATTGTTTTTGAAAATAAATTGGACTAAATTTTGAAAATCACCGGACTTCATTTTTATCAAAATCTAAGTCACTCAATTATCGACTTCGGTCATCAATTGAGGGGGAGAGTGATTTTAAATTAAATATTTTCAAAACGATATTTCATCTATCAAGTCCGTTTGTACGAAATAAAGTGGTGATCTAAAGATTTAATGTTATGTCATGGTATGATTTTTCTTTTGAATCAAGGTCTTTCAAAATGAAATTTTTTCTGTTCTTGTTTGATTGTGAAATTGTTTTGTTTTACTTAAAGATCTCTTAAAACTATCATACCTGACACTAACAATCTTTAATGTCTTAAAATGGTCCTTATCTGTCATTTTTCAAAGTTAAATCAAGCCACGCCTTTCCCCAAACTTTTCTAAATGATTTAAATCAGTTGGGATCACAAATCTCAAAAGGTTTGAAATTTTGATCGGGGTATAGATCGTGAGTTAAATCTCTATCTGTTTAAATGGAATTGGTTTTAGTCCTTTAAAGGCACTCCTGCCTCCATGTGCCAAACGATTTCAAATACACAATGCACATGTTGAGGAGGAGGATTTATCCAAAACCAGATGAGTATTTAAACAAGGCCACATTTTCTCCCATGTTTTCTAAACCGTATTAAATCACTTGGGATCCAAAATCTCAAAGGGTTTGATATTTTTGATCGGGGAGAATTTGTGATTTAATAATGAAATTTGATAAAAGGTGATCGTTTTGATTTAATTGTGCACGCCGCTCTCTCATATGTGCTAAAAGCTTTCGAATCTCGAAGCATATATCGAGGGGGAGCATTTTTAAAGAAAAGAAACTATCAAGGTGCAAATGCTTTTATGATTTAACATAAAGTACCTTGATTGAGTTTTCAAATGGTTTTCTTAATGGCTTTTGTGATTCGTGGATGTGCTTCAAAAGAACTCTTGCCTCTATGTGTTAAAATGATTTCTCTTATCCTATGCACATATTGAGGGGGAGAATTTACCAAAGAAATTCAAATGGCTTTTTCTAAGGAAAATGTGATCAAGAAATTATTTCAAAGAACTCTTGCCTCTATGTGCCAATCAATTTCAATATCATATGCACATGTTGAGGGGGAGCATTTCTAAAATGATCAAAACAATTTTCGATTGGTTTCATGAAGGAAAGAACAATACCAAAAGACCGACCAATTTACTTTATGCATGGTGTTATAAGGATGGTTAGGTTAGGTATTCGTTCCCACGATCCGCCAGAGCCGGAGGGATCTACCCAGGGACAATCCACTAGATAGTGTAGAGTCCTTAGGTATATTGAAAAAAGGAGAAAAGTGAGATACGGGAAGAGTGCGGACTGAGACAGAGCTAGCACTGGAATAAACCCAACAAGGTTCTAGTTATGAAGTCTCGGTAAGCACTGAAGGGGTTGAAGAATGAAAAAGAAATGAATGTGAAAAGGGTGAAAAGAAATAGCCCTCCAATAATTCAACCTTAGGGCGTAAAACCGGTTCAATACATATGCTACTGGTGGTTACGTAGGTAACTCCGGTATTGAAGACAAGACGTCATGGACCCAAATGACGACTGCACTAAACTTTCTAAGCTACTCAAGTTCCTCTTAAAAGGGCTTGTTTCATTCTCACGGGTAACCCACATAATCTATCGACTTTCTCTTAGAGATTGTTGATATTGAAGAAGGAGACCCTCTCCCTAGTCTCCGCATAGGAACCAAATGTGCACTGATTGAGTCTAGAGCCAAGAGATCATCCACAATATCTCATTAGGACACAAAATTAATGAAGACTTGCTGTTTCACACAATGTGGAAAGTAAGTATATATTTAGAGTCCTACGCATTATCCTTGTGGTATTGCCGTAATATCCGAGTGATATGCAAACATATTCACAATGAAGATGGAAAGCCTTCTCGAGCCAACATCAAACAAGCTCCTGGTAGGTGGCATGTGAGATCTATTCTATAGATCAACCATGTGACAACCGGATAGAAACGATGGGGCGATTCACTCGTGAATCAACCTTGGTCCAGGAAATGGATTGACGAATACTTTTGGAAAAACCGTTCGGTGTGCAAATCTTCTTTTCTCTAGCACATCGAATGTGTACTTATGTTTTCAAACACAAAAAGTATCTCTCATTGAAAAAAATACTTTTGGAAAAACCGTTCGATGTGCAAACTTCTTTCTCTAGCACGTCGAATGTGTACTCTTTTCAAATACAAAAAGTATTTTGATTGAAAATTGATCTTTCTCATAAAACCTTCGCTATTGCAAAATTCTTTCTTCTAAGCAATACGCGATTGTTTTTCAAATCATTTTTCATCAATCGGTGAATCTCAATTCGCTGGTTCACTCACTCGTGTTGTCTTCTTTGAGACGTTCCGGTTTGAGAACAGCTAGAACAACCGCTGCGAAACCCTCGCAAGGAGATTCTTCGAATCCTACCCGATCACAAAGGCATTTGTACTAATCAACGAGGAACCGTGGGCCATGTACCTCAATTCAATGAAAGTGATCAAAGACACTTTCGCAGGTGTTTTATTGCTAACCGTGCCGTTTGCAGGTACATTTGGACGGTTGCAGCTGATCGATATTGAGGAGTCAATCCAAAGCCGCATGCTCATAGCATCCACACTTAATTTGAAGAAATCATGACTGGTGCATATCTACATAACCTGCTCTGATATTTCATACTACGCTTCTGCTTCGCTGCTGCAAATATCATGAACCAGTAAGGCTTCCGCTACTCTGATGGAAAGATGTCATGATTCAAAAGTGTGAGCATGTCGGTTCAAAAGTCACAACTTCACATGATGGCAACACAATAAAGGGTGATCCAGAGATTTACTGTGGCTGATGATCTCAATGAAAGCTCAAAGATCATCAAAGATGTGGATCAGTTAAAGGCCTCCACTAAAAGTACAAATCAGTGCGGACTTTGAAGAATCACTACTAAAGCACAAAGATTGTTGAAATGAAGAATTGATGTCTACGAGCTCAAGAACTAAGACAAGAATAGAATGCTAGGATTCGAAATGTAAAACATGGGGTGACCTCCCTTAGGGGGAGATTGTTAGGAATTAGAAAATTCCATACTAAAGAGTCGGTCACCCCAAATATTATCTAGCATAAGTTAGCTCGTAGACATATCGTTAGTTACGTTATTTACTGTTTTATTAGTTAGTTATTAGTCTAGTTTAGCATAGTGCAACACCGTGAAGGAAGGACGGGTCTTTACCCACTGTATCCCTGATCCACAGGCCGATAGGAGGTCGTGTATTTTGTAAGTATAAATACCCCTTCCATCCATGGAAGGGGTGGTGCTTCTTCTCATTTTTTAATCTAATCTTTCATTTGTGTAAACCTCTAGCAAGAACACCCTCTCTCTCTACTAACTCTCTAACTATGGAAATCATGTATTTCCATCATCCAAGACCACCCGAATCATCAACACAATAATATTATGATCCTACAGTGAGAGAAAATGAAAGTATTATTATGAACTCCAACTCTCTACCTTGGGAGGTAGAGAGTATTTATAGTACTTACATAAATCGCCACCTACGGGCTGTGGATCAGGCATACAGTGGGTAAAGACCCGTCCATCCTCCACGGTGTTACTTAACTAAATACTACATAACATTAAATAATCTACGACTACGAGCTTTCTAACGATTACATATACTTGAGGTGACCGACTCTTTAATAACTGGATTTACTAAATCCTAAAAATCTCCCCCTAAGGGAGGTCACCTCAAGATCACCTCAAAGTTACATTGAATACAAACAGATATCTCATTAAGATTGTTCTTGGATTCTTGTTAATGTTCTTTGCTCTGTAGCTCGTAGTCATTGATTCTTCAAAATTGCATGATTGGTTAATCCAAGTGGAGGTCATTAACTGATCCACGTGGTGATGAGTTTTGAGCCAGCTTTGA